>JANPYM010000012.1:727387-863933 GCA_025890175.1 Ciborinia camelliae
GTAGAGAGGATTGATTGAATAGAGAGGTATTATGGTAGGAAGATTACTAGATAGTGGATTGATAGACCGACTTATGTAATAGACGAATACCAACTCCCATGGGAGCCGTTGATATATATAAATTGCGCTACGGAAATCATGCATTCTACAATGCAGTACTTGCTGATAAAAACAACAAAAATGATCGTGAAATTCGTGAGAATACTAAGTACCACCTGTGTACCCTATACACATTATAATGACATGACTTCGTCATCTCCTGCCCAGACTTTTCCTGTTTCCCTTGCCTTATTCAAGACCATCTCCAAGATTTTACACACATCTTCACTTCGCATCTTCATACAGGGATAGAAAACCTATATCAAAGACCCCCCTCCTGTAACCAAACGCCATCACAATTACGCCGTCATAAAAGTCTTGGCAACGACAAGTCCCTCCTGCCCACATCCAATCGTCAATTCAAATCAACAACTCTCTCCACCCACTCCAACATTCTTAGGTACCAAAAAAGTACTCATCGAGGAGATTGATCCCCGCAGGCCCGCCACCCGCTCCCACACCCCCCACGGTCGTAACATCCCCTAAATTCTCTTGAAACCCCATATCAAACCCACTTAAATCCCATTCATCCTCTCCCGCTCCTCCCACACCACCATATCCTTGACCTGCATAGTTCAAAAACCCTAGCCCCGGCGTATTTTGGAAATCAAAGTTATAGGCATTATTGTTGCCGCCAACTCCATTGGTAGGATCATATTGATACATTTCTGGATTTTGGTTTTGGACTGGGACTGATGTATATCCTTGTACCGGGCTTTGTTGGTTTGGGAAGAGGTTCGGATCGAGATTCATGTTGTTGTCTAGATTACTAAATGGGGGTGAGATGGCAAAATTGGGCGAGTGAATTTGTGTTGGGTTGGAATCATTTCTGTATGCATCGAATTCCGTTTTGACTGCATTGTTTGAGCCGGGGCTATTTCTCGAATTTGGTCTTTCATTGGCAAAACCGCCCCTTGTCTGACTACTCCCAGAAGCCTCTCTTGAGTGTCCTTTAGGAGTTTGAGGAGTAAAAAGGTCATTGAGACCCATGTCGAACTGGGGTTTTGGACGATTGGAATGGGGGGGTTTTCGAAGTCGAGAACTGTTGGCATTGAAGTAATCATCTGGTTGAGATTGTGGATGAGGTTGACTACTAGTATGATGAGGACGTCTCGAATGGAGACCTTGTTGAGCCCCAGAACCGAAACCAGTGGTGGACAAACACATCTGAACTGTAGCTTTTGACATGCGATCAAAGGCATCTCGGCATGCCTCGGCTGGAGGACATTTCTCGATGAGATCTCCTAGGACAGATGTTGCGGCTAGGATCGTGAAATCGACCTCATCCATTGTCTGTAACCACCATTAGCAACTATCTTAACAGATGGGAAGATTATATGTAAACCTACTAGTCGACTCCTGACAACCTGAGAATGCCAGATAGCATACAGGAATGAAATACCCGCCATGAACAAATGATGCGTTGCCAAGAAAGTATAGTTAACAAGCCGAACTCGATGCAACTGCCTATACAGTCTCAGCACTCTCTGCCCAGCCTCCGCAACCTTCAAAAATACTCTCTCCTCATCTTCCCTCAGCTCCACATTGAGTATGCTAGGACTTTCCACCTCTTCACTCGTACTGAACTCCCCTTCAAACATTGGTGGTACACTCAAACTTTGTCTATACAACATGATAACACACTGCCAATAATTGAGTTCTAAAAAGTCTACTGAGAACTCCACGCCTGTCTCTCGTTTGGTGGGAGCTGATGTTTTCCATTCCCAGAGACGTTTGTCAATATCAATACGCCAAGAGCGGAAACTATCGAATTTCACCAGGAATGGGGATGGAAGCTGTGTATGCATGAAAGGGTTGCGCATATTTGCACCACCCGCTCGCGCATGCAGTGCCTGTTGATGTTGTAATACTTGTAAAATCTCAGATTGAAGCAACCTGAGACGAAAGTAATGATATGCCGCATGTTTATAACTCGCCCCACCAACCCCGGGATCTTGTAGACCAGCAGGTGTGATATATTTGTCGTCGAGCAAGGAGGGAAATTCTGTTGTAACCACTTGATCAGTGATACCAAATGGTCTCCCAACACATGTCGAAACAAGTCGATCAAAAGAGTATGTGCACCACCACAATCTCCTCCTATAATCTCGGATATAGTCACGACGACCTCGTTCTCGAAGCATACGTTCGCGCTGTAACTTTGCAGTATCCGCATCTTCTTTCTTTACTCCAGGTGCCTCCAATATTGGAATTTCAATATCTTTTCCATCTTCATGATGCAGACCCAGATCCACTGCTAACCGAACTGCTACTCCAATAATGTACCACAAGCCAGGAGCCACAGGTCTTAACAGCGCAAATCCAGCCAAAAGCAAAACAGCCTGAAGTTCCTCCAATCCCCCACCAAATCCATCGACTCTATCGGCAGAGGAGCTAAGGCATGCTTCGAGATGTACTATTGCTGAGGCGTGATATTCCTCAGGCTGACTTTGTTTTCCGGCGGTAGTGCGCTTTGACTTTTCGCCATTGACGTTCTTTGCCACCTCATCTCGAACACCAGTATCGCCAAGAAAGATCCCCGCGCCAATCGCAAACACTATATTAAGCATATAAAGTTCTCGGGGGGTCCGAACTTTATTATCTCCAGTGGCATATGCCTCCTCAAACATTTTCATGAACTCTCCTCGATGTAATATAGGTATCTGTGGATTGGCATGCTCGAAATAGAAGTCCACCAATCTCTTCCCAACATCTTTGTCAGGGAAAGGCGCCTGCTTGATCGTAGGCTTTGTATGTAAACCAAAGAATGAATCGCGCATAGAAGGTCCTCCTTGTGCAGCAGCTTTTGAACTTCCAGGTGGCCTTGAAGGCCTTACACCACTCGTATCACTAGCTGCACCCGAAACAGAAGATCTCACTGCCGCGAATACTACTCTCGCAAATGATATCCCAGACGTCGAACCCAAGTATCTCTTGTCCGAAGCCCCCTGCACGGAAACACTCTCAATATTAGACATCAATTTGTTCACCTTATCGGACTCATCTTTTCTTTTGTTCCACGTCACTTCATCCTGCTGTTGTTTTCGCACAAGAGCCGAATCCCCATTGAATGGCGTTCTGCCATCATCACTCGGAGTATGTACCGCCGCAGGATCCGTTCCAGGTTTTGGAGAGTGTTCCAGGACTTCGGCTGGTGCAAACGCAATGTTATTTTGTAGTAGCAGCGATTCAAGGTGTGCTGTTCTCGTCTCCAAATAGTATACATAACTGTCAATGTCAGGTATTAGCGTCAATACCCCAATCAATCCGTATCACGAGTAAAATGGAGAGAAATTTCACCTCCTAGGAATCTCCCTTTTGGTAATCGGATCATAACCCACACATTTTTGCCCCGCCTTCTCACAACTCGCACAACTGGGCAAATTCTGATCGCATTTATTCTTCCTCAATCGACACCTATTACACGCGCTCACATTGCGAAAACTGCTACTTTGTCCCGCCTTACCACCCGCAGTTCCCTCAGCCTTCACTACTAGTAATGGTTCCGCAGGCACAGTTTCATCTGGTGTAATTTTCGGACTATCATTTTTAACTACCGCAGCAGATGTACTAGAAGGCTCCGGTGGGCTATGTCTTGCTCGTTTGTTCGGATAACCACTTGCGTTCGCAGGCGGCGAGTGGGGGTTCATCGTCCTATCGTCTTCTGAATTTCGTCGAATGCGCATATGTGTGTATCTTCCGAGAAGTATAGAATATCAAGGATGGGATTTGTCGTTTAAATCGAAGTCGCGCATACGATTGAGTATCCTGGCCCCTATGTCCGACTATTTTCTCTCATCCTGCTCTCTCTCAACCTCCGAGTTTGGGATAGTGTAACGATGTATACTATTTTCAATCTGATAGCCTCGTAATCTTTCCGGTCGCTTGGCAAAAAATCAGATGTTCTTGTTATCGCACTTTTCCAAAGAACGTTCGATGTCTTTCTCCAACATAACATTCGGAGAAGAAGTATATATATAGGTATATATATAAATGTATATATCAATATCAACTTTAACAATATTGAATGAGAGCCGCGTCTTCCTCTGCAATATGCGTGGGGTTTACCTATTTGTTTTTACCTTTACCCGTGATGCCAGAAAGTGTACAGTAAGTACTCCAGTACAAATCAAATCACCAATCTAGATGTTGAAAAATCCATGGGTGATTTCTGCTTGAACATTCTACTGGTACCAGGTTCCAGTACCAGGTAAGAATTCTTACCTTGGCTTGCTTGAGACTAGGATCAAGAGTTCGCTGGATACTACCTAGTATAGGTAGATAGGCGATTGAAGAAGCTGAATGAATGATAAGAGCTTCGACCAATGGAATACATGCATTTGATTCCATTCACAGATTATTACCTAGGTAATAGGTAATATAGGGAGGTATCTACTGATTCTACTCATTCTACCCATTCTCCTGTTCTACTCATTCTCCTCATTCTCCTCATTCTCCTCATTCTCCTCATCCTCCTCATCCTCCTCATCCTCCTCATTCTACTCGTATATAGAGGAAAGGTGGAGAAGTCTATCAGCGCTGCCCGCTGTTGAGTCTTGACTCAATTATATCGAGTAAATAAATCCAAGGGGCCATCAATCCCACTACCTAAGGTATATATATATACCTATATCAGGTAATCAATACGATCGGTAAAGCTTAATCAATGAAGGGGTAAATTTCGCATTGTCATTCATGTCGGTATTTATTGTATTTTCAAAGTCAAAATGTCCGGAAAATTTTTTTAAAATACGAATAAACATCCCACCTTATCGATAGAACGAACCATAATAAAACCACCTAAACGCCATATAGTATGTATAATGTATGCAACCCAAGCCAAGCCAAGCCTAGCCCTTGATTCTTCCAAGCCAGCCAAAAAAGTTATCTCCCAACTGGAACCGCAGTCCGGCACTCCATCCCTAGTAGGTAGTGCGATATCGATATCTCCCATGTGTCGAAACTCCTCCCATCCTGATAGTGTGAAGAACCAAATACCGTTTTCGCAAACGACCCTTTTCTGTGTAGCTCCATAGCTCCATAGCTCCAAATGCGCCCAAAACCCCTTGATATAAAAAAAACCATCACCGTGATGGATACGCTCAAAGGTATAAGGGGGGATATCTAACGTCGAAACAAGAACCCCAAAAAAAACTGCCCAAAATGGCCCAAAATTATTTTTATACAAATGCCCTCCCAGAAAGCAGGCTTAAAGAATTGAAGGATTCGAAAGAAATTTCATTAGTCGTAAATCGATAAGAAATGATCAAGATATCATTTAGTTTTCGACGATCGTGTTCCTTGGCTCGGCGCCAGCGGCGATGCCAGTATCTGGAGCACAATGATCAAGCATTTCATCGTCGAATGCTTGCTCGTGGTCTTCTTCTCTCTTCTCATCAACATCCATTCTACCACCTTTGTCAGTCATATTGAGGCTGATGATAGCACCGATCGTAGCAATAATAGCACTGCACCACCATGCAAGGCCGGAGTATCCTAAACTGGCACCAGCCGACAAGAGGAATCCAGCGACGGTCGGTCCAAAGGCTCTGGAAATACTGGCGGTTGATGCTGCAACACCGTTGATGGTTCCCAACATCAAAAGTGATGGTGCTGAATTGGTCAAGAGAATAGCATTGCTTGGGTAAGTCATGGTCGAGAAAGTACACTTCCAGATGACAACCACATACAAACCGATCATTTTAAGATTCTCCGGGAGTAAGACCAAGTAGGGTGTAACAATGTAGAGAATCGGATAGGAAATTGCCATAGTTCTGAACAGATTCAAAGCCCCAAGACGTCGAACAACAATTGGGAATAGGAAGATGGTGGCAATCATGGAATATAGTCCTTGGACCGAAAGGACTACACCGACATCTGAAGAGCTCATTCCATATGTACCGACGAATTTGAAAGGCAATTGAGGTTCTGGGAATGGTGGAGCATCTTCCTCTTTTTTGTAGGAGAGCATTGTTGGGAGCATAGAATCAAAAGTCATCGTGTGGCTGGAAATCTCACGTTAGTTACTGAATTTGTGTGGTTGTGCAGGGGAAAAAACGTGAAACCATGAACTTACTAAGCCAAGATACCATAACCGATAATATTGATGACGACCTGTTTCGTAAACGCCTTCGTTACTGCAGGTTTAGTTCTTGCAGGAACAACAAATTGGTCATGTGCATTCAAATCCAAGGGTTCTTGCGGGTCCTTCGAAGCTGCAGTTGATGAAAGTGTAGGTGATCCTTGGGTTGTTCGATATCCTGGTGGTTGATCCTCCGAATCAATAGACAACAATGAAAGAATTTCGTCAGCATCTGCCACCTTCTCGCATCGACTATTCTTTGATTCGGCGCATCGTGTGAATTTGCTGACAATCCATTTTCCCGCTTCCAATCCGGGATCCCGTCGATATTTCTTCTCCGAATGTGTTTCCTCCAAAAATAAGATACCAACTATTACTCCGCAAGTTACGACAACTGTACAAACGAGGTTGGGAAGAAGGTAAGGGAACTTTTCCCAGATCGATCCATGCTGAAATATTCCTGGCCAATTGACTACGGGTCTCGCCAGTGCGCCTCCAAGGGACGGCCCTAGAATGGATCTGCAATTTGTAACATTAGCAAAAAAGTTGAGGGCTGACAAGAGCTGACAATTAGTTCAGACTCACCCGAGACACCAAACGAATGGCATGATTGTATACGCGCGAGCTATGACTTGTCAGTACGAGGCCCCAAAGCCCAAAGTGATAGATCACTTACGCTGATGTTCCTTCACCGTCACCATCTCGGCTACCGTGGTCTGCAAAACGCCAATGTTTCTAGAAGAAGCAATTTATCAGAGACTATTGCCTCAAACAATAACAGGGGAGATCGGAAACATACCCGTTCAAGAGACCGCCCAGCGCGCGTGCCAATAATGCTGTTGGCAAGTTGGGCGAAAACCCAAAGATGAGCATACTCAAAGCCGTACCCGCAAGCCCGGTAAGCAGAACCGGTTTTCGTCCAATTTTATCGCTCAATCGACCCCATGCCACTCCAGACGAGAATTCTGCGAAAGCGAAAGCCGATGTGACCATGCCACAGTACATGAATATTTGAGCATCGTTGTCGGTGATGTGGAAATCCTTGACCATGAAATATATATAGGGGAAAATGGACATGAAAGCAATGGGTTCGCAGATTCGACATAATGCTAGAGTATGAATCAGTGATTGTACAATTGGGATCGTTACTGCAATGCTGCAATACAAGCCACAACGATAGTTACACAAACTTACCAAGGATTGTCATTTGCTTCGTGGGGAAGGGAGGGGTCCGCCTCCGCGCTCCCGTTTGTCCTGCCGCGGAATGCATACCCGCTACCTCTCTGTAGAGCTTCGATGAGAAGTTGAAAGTTGAACTGGTTGTTTTATCAAGTATCGTAGGAGATTTGAGTGATTGGAACGGTTCGATGAGAATGTGAAATTGTAAAGGCAGGCCGGAGTTTCAAAAGGTTAGAAGTATGTTTATATGTTGTTCAGTTCTTCCAAATATGATTCCCGGGTTTTGCTTTATGTTGTGCAATCAAACTTTATATGATTGAAATGGGTAGATGCATGAGCAATATGTAGTTAGAGAAAAGCAAAAAAGATGCAGTATGTCTTTGCTTTATTCATGAAAGAAGAAAAAAAAAAGTGTTGTAAGATCCAATGATGAGTAGCAAGGTAAGAAATATGTAGCTGACCGCTGTATGGAGACCTTAAGAAGCATAATCAGACGTAGTGGGTAGTAGCGGCGCCGACTTAAATACAGTTCTGATTATGGTATTTCATCAGGCGGTGACGAGGGTAAGAGAACCTGCTCTATAGTCGTGGCTCATCTGCTCCCATGCTAAGGCCATGGAGCGTTGTCTCTATGGGGCGTACACGGGTTTGGGCCTCTGTGCTAGAGAAGCCGTGTATCAGTGTATCAGACGGTACTACCGTATCCACCTCTTCCCGGCAATTGTCTCCGTGACCCGTTGGGCTAAAGAGGAGGAGAATTTAAGAGGGATGATTATTTAGAAATTGTTTGCAGGCTACGCTACTCACTCACATGGGGGAAACCCTGCCCTGTCACGACTTGGGTGAATTAGTTCTTGGGTCCAAATAGCGTCGTGGATCAGGCCTCGCAGGGGCCCAATTACTTGTGGCGGCGGTGTGAGTGGTGGAGGAAAATGTAAAAATGTGAAATGCTTGGACTTTGATGACATTATCATCATGAGCTATTTTGTTGGTTTACATTTGTTGACTGTTGTGGTTATGCCAAAATGGGCATGATATTTTTGAATACTGTGGGAGATTCTATATGGAAGGATTCTAATGTTGCAAGGAGAAAACGATATGATGTTATCATTCCCCTGTTTTACACACTACTCTATATTATTGGTTGAAGATCACCCCGGAAAATACTTCGACATGGCAAGGGATACAACCTATATAGATATCATCAAGCGCCATGCTGCTGCTGTAGTCATGGACGGAAACGTATTTGTACCGTCTCGAACTATTCCAACTTGTAAATCTATACAGTAATCTTCAAGGGCTTAAAACGCACTCGAACTTCAGCTTTCACTCTTGGCATAACGAATACTGCCAAGCTTATCCGAAAGGGGTACTCGATGCGATACTTAACCCTGAAAGAGGCTACAACGGTTCATACGTCGGTAATCTGTTTTCTGTAGAAGGCCAAAGTGGGAATATACCTTCTCAGCATATCCGAAGCAAAAGGTTTGAGTGGTTAGTGCGTGTAATCATAGGTGCGGTGGTTGGCTTCCAGGTCGATTTATTTCCCCATGTAAACATTGAGTCGCAATAGGAGGCGCTGAGCGGAAACACCAGCCTTAACATTCAACCTCACGACAGCTGATATGAATGACATTCCAAAGAGTCCAGGTGCCGCCTCCATCCAGGTCTCTTTCGGGGCCCATTCTTCCCTGAAAAGCTTCATTGCATTGTCTCCTAGTTATATAAAGAAGTGGCAGAAGTAGGCTAACACAATATGTGTTGCGGGCAGCTTTATTATTCGTGGGCTATCTACAGCTCTGTTGCATTTTCAATTTTCAATATCGTGAAGATTACTTATTAAGGTTATCATTCGGTTGCAACTGTTACCACCCTATATCTCACCCAAGCAAGGCCTCAAACGCCAGCATGTGCAAGCAAGGCGCAGAGAGTAAACACTATTCCCGAAGATCAAATACTTATTAGTGAAGAATTATTACCGGTATTAGTATTGTATATCGATTCCTAGATTGTAAATTATGACTTACAGCCTCTGGTATTATAGCTCGCGATTGCCCGCTCAAAGGTCTGTAACAGGTACAAGGTACATTATGTTACATTGAGACTACAAGCACTGGGATAAAGCATGGCCACCCTGACTGCTGAAGGATTTATCGGATTTATTGGATTTTACTGGGGATCTTGTCCCGAGACCAGAGCAGTGGAAAGATGAGCCCTGGTTTAGCCTTGTATTAGCCCATGTATTCGGCTCTGTCGATTCTCTGCCTATGTAGTTTCTTCTTGAGTTCGTGTGTCTTTCGCTACCTAGGAAACTTCCTCGGATAGTTAAGATTTATCGATAGATTAGAAGACCGGCATTGCCGATCCAATGATTTTTAGTGTTTTCGATTAGAGATTTGATCATGACTAGTCAGGGGTAGCTCACCTAATGCTTGATACTAAGGGAAACGGAAAAGGTACAAAGGCTGATTCTTGGGATGATAGGATCCCCATGGATCGAAATAGACAAAAGTGACAGGGTCACAGAAAGATACCCAGTAGCTATTCCTTGTAGCACAGCTCGCTCGCTAAGGCTTACTTGATCGGAGGGGGTTTTCGTATCTGTACTGTCGAAAATTCGAAATGTAGCTTGTACAGTTACCTATACGTTCTAAAAAAAATGTACGGATGATCTGATTTTGATTTCTAAGCAGATGTGGCAAGATCGGATAGGCTGAAGAAAACTGTATCTTGGATAAGCAGTAACGTAATGCTTGGTGTATTTAAGGCAACGATGATCGATCACCGAGTGTTATGTGTCTATGTATATGTATATGTATATGCCATGTTTCTGTATGTATCCTCAAAGCCTCATGTTGGTGAAGGGGACTACTATCCCACGTCAACAGTCATAGACTCATAGTAAGCGTATTAGCGTAAGTTGCGTTTTGCTGTTGTTGGTACATACAAACTGTATGGTAAGGCCTGGCATCCGGGGATGATTTTGATTTTGAATCAATCAAAAAGTTGCTTTTCCTTAGTTCAGCTTATGATACCCTATGCAGTAAGTGGCAGAATCTTTCAGACCTACTATAGATTGAAACAAGCTGCAAGCTGCAAGTAACACGAAAGCAAAGTCGGATTTATTCTCCGTCTCGCACTAAATTCATCGAATCGACACATGCCTCTCCATCAATAATGGGTCAAGGATCGGGTCTCTTTAGACAGAGACCGTTGGAGTCGCGGAATTAGGTCGCAGGAACATGGATTAGAGAAGAAATGAAAGCTTCGAAAGTTCCATTCGAGATCCATTCGAAAGGAAATGAATCTTAGCGTCTTCGCGTCGTTGGAAGTTTGTTTCAAGGCTCCACGGATCATACGAATCTGCAAGGTGAGCCAAGTCAATTTTCAATGGGTCAAACAACAAGGAGGGACCAACAACTAGATCGATTGGATCGAAACCAACTCGCAGTGAGAGAGGCATATGAAAGAAAAAACGGTCCTTGCCACGTTTTGATGTGGCACCGCGATGATGACGATCATTATAGGGGCCTCGTAGCTGGAAGGTTTGATGGAAGGGTTATGGAACCCGCAGTCCAAGGATGTTCCCTCGAGTGGAGCTCCCTCAGAGGCTCAGCTAGTTATATTTTAAGATGAAAGGGGTTCAATCAAAAGCAAGTTGTAATTAACACGCTAAAAGGTGGTGTAGTTGTTCGAAGATCAAGCAAACAAGAAAACAGATCAAGGTTGGCGGCCAGACGTGAGAGTTTCGCGGAAGCTGTTCCTGAAGCCGTAGAAGGCAAACCGAACAAATGAAATTATAAAATTGGGTGGCTCAACAGGTTTTGCATCCAATTTTTTCTGGTGGCGTGATATAATATTATTTGGTGTGGTGGTGCAAAAGTTAACTGTACCTACCTCGGAGCTTTCCTTGACGCCTACCGGTGCAGGAAAGGTATTCCGAACTTCCTATTTTCTTAGCTTGGTTGTTTATTACGTGTGTACTCGGTATGTGTACGTGACACCAAATCCACATACGTAAAATACCTTCAAAATTATTATTCCGGGTTGCCAACAGAGTCAGACTACAGTACGGACTGGATGGTGCAAGCAATATTGACGCCGCGAGGGGTTTTAACGAAGCGATGAAGGGGTTGATTAGTTGATGATGGGGTAAAAAAATTCAAAGTAGGCGCCATGCGTTTCTAGAAGGAAAAAAAGGATCCAGTTTGGCGGTTCTGATATTCTATGGATCCATTATTTTATTATTTATATAATAATAATAGTAGGTACGTACATACTTTCGGTCTCTTCCTAAGTCCTTAACCCTGTCTCATTATAATTTATTACTCCCATCTCCATCTCCATCTCCATGGACCATCTCCCATCCTCTTCAAGACTTCACCTTAATATTATATTCGTATCGCATCGCCAAACATAATAACAACAAGAACGCTGTTCCCTGGTCAATAATAGAAGAACATTCTCGCTCATACTCGATGCCCGAAATAATCTTCGTGTCACTAACTAACTTTCGATGATTTTGGAAAAGGCCAATAAAACTATTATCACCAATAATGATTAATTTCGAATCGATACACCGCCTGTTATGAGTTCATGTTTGTGTTTGTGTTCCTGCTTGTTGCGAGAGTTTTTCCTGTCTCCCCATGTTGTTCACAATACTCGTACTCTACTGACATACACTCACGTCAGCCACGATTCAAGGGCTTCTTTACCTTGACGATTGCCATGATTTGCGGAATTTCCGGCCTTGAATCCGGTTTTGTTACATGCATTCATATTTTCCAAGTACATCCTTCATTTGCTTAGGTTGTGGTTGTGCTTTGGAGGGGTCACTTAATACTCGGAAATATATTTCCTATACAGTATGGAGTACTCGAGTATCAAGTATCGTATTTGCTACTTCAGATAATATTCTTATTTTATCTCGGATGCAAAATTCGAGATCCCGGGACCCGCGGCCACCACTTTTCTTTGGGAAGATCTTGGGAACGTGACCTTCTACAGACCTACCTACAGGAGTACAGCATTGATGTACACTACATGAAATTCATATGAGATTCCTCGCGTGGTACTTAGGCTTTGAAGTCAAATTCATAATATCCACTTGAAAATCTTCGTGTTTCTTTATTTCTTATCTATCGAAGAGAGTATTCCGAGGATTGACATTCATTCCCACAAGACTAGGGTTTTCGTTTCATGGGTTCAGGAAGTCTTCCGGAGCAAAGAACATATGCATCACAGCGGCTACGCACATTGCAGCCCATTCATACATCAGCAGTGCCGATGATTCCAGTTATTGGATCGTGATACGTCGTGATATCGTTGACCGTGGACGATGTTAATTGCATTCCCGACACGGCGTCGAGATGCAGCATATGAGAATCCGCTCGACCAGTTAGACATCTCAATTATCTGACGACATGCATTACCTGCCCTAGGTGCTCTTTTGGATATCGGGCATAACATTCTGTTTCATATAACGATGTTTATACTCAGAATATATCTTTTGTATGTACACATTGAAAAGTTCAGGACCTTCGATCTCTACAAATTTGTATGGCTTGCAGATGCAAGATGCACCCTTACCAACTTTATAGTTGCACCGCATCTTCCCATGCAGTAGCATACAGCCTGCATATGCACCGAAGGTCACCTATTCCGCGTTCTCTTTTCAGACCCGTATCATAACCACGAATATGCAACATATTGGCTAGAATTAGACCCGAAAACGGGGAACTGGAGCACGAGGTGGACACCGTTGGGCATCGTCATTTTCATGAAAGTATCGGTAATAAGGTTGCTAAAAACCAGTCTGATTACAGCTGTATCTCGTTTTCGAGGGGATATTGTATCCACACTAGTATGCACCAATTTCTCCGTGCAGGGTGGCGTTCTCATCGTACTCGTTATTTGCTGGGTGTATCCTACCGGACCAGGTACTGGTGCCCTGAAGTGGAGGTCTTTCTTACCTCTTTCCTCGCCAGGCCCTATCCGAAGCCCTGGCACAAGGACCCCCAAACGCAAGCAACCATTGCAGCGGAAGCGCACAGCCTTACAGGAAATCCCTGAACAGACGGCACGTCATATTTACAGTTACTCAATACCGAGTTTTATCCAGGGTCCTGAACCAATGATAACTGACCTGACCGCAAGTACTGCATCCTTCTCACCGAGTTTCTTGACCGCACTCACGTCTCAGTGTCTGACTTAAACTTTACATCGCCCCATACTGTGGACGTGGGGGTATAATATGTCGTGTTTCATGGACAAATTTGAGTGTCAAAGATGGCTCGGGAAATGATCCCATCTTTCTCCATCAAAAGATGATTTTGTATGACAGCCCAAGAGAAAAGATATGTACCCAACCAAACTGGCTGTATCCAAGGCTTGGTAACGACATTCCTTGGAGATCATCAATCTCGTATCACACGACAGATCATATGTCATACGTGGAAGTTTACTCCCACCATCAAGCCTCCTACACCACTTCTCGATAAATAAAGATCGGATTCATTGAGCAATTGACGAAAATGGACATGAATGATCATATGATTTTCACCTACAATCTGCAAGGCTGAGCACATCAATATAAAAGCGGGTTGAGACTTTTGCCCTGCATGGAGGATGCTCACCATATCATTCTTCACATTTAAATTTTCAAATTCCCTGCACTTTACGTTGGAAGCTATGTAAGAATGAGAGAATTGGGCAATCCATGATATAGCTGTCGTAATTGAGGCGGTAGAACGGGCGTGTATGAAAATTCATAATCTTACCTATGCTAGGTAGTGAGTGAGTGGGTGGGTGGGTGAGTGACCTTAACCATGGCCATGGGACGGGATAACAAGATAAAATGGTTCTTTTGGGATAAATGGCCGTCGGTTTGCTCTCTTCCGCGCTGCTTACATCCTGATGGATCGTCAATGTCGTATTGTAGGATTATGGTCCCCGAGGGAGGTAGGGTAAGTAGATGTTTGCCTAATCGAAATCGAAATTCCCTAACCAATACCGGTATATCAAAATCACAATACAATAGCATCAATGTACGTTTCCATCCGTTGAAACCTCGTTTGAGGGCACGTGATTTATCCAGTACGGTACCCAGGTGAGTACCTATCTTTGGGTGTGACTAATCAACATTTTTACCTACCTAATTTTCTTCATCAAGCCTGAGGCCAAAGTCCGAAAAACGGATTCCCGAGGTCAAGCTTGGATGGATCGGATCGGTCCATCCTTGAAAGGGCTGCATAATGCCCCCATCATTCATCATCTAGCGGGGCAATCAAAGCCGTACCTAGGTAGAAATCACCCAAAGAAAGAGTCATAGAAACCTCCAGGGGCCCTCAAGAGTCAAGACCGACCTTACCAGGATTGTTCAATATTTCTCAATAAAATAAATAATACCGGTACCAGCATCACATCACATCGCATCACCCACCCACCATTCTAGGGAAATTTCTTCAATAGGAACATCTCATCTCATCATCATATCCAATATTGATATTGATATTGATATCGATATTAATACTAATATTGATAAATATCCGAGTTCATTTCTTCATCGGTTCGTTCCCTGTTCCCTCCATCCCGACGTAGCAGTTCAGAATTGGTCCATCACAACGGTAACTAAAAGCCAGTAAGCTGAATTCGACAATCAATAAGTTTAACAAGGTTACATCTCAATCAATATGGCCAAAAAACAAGCTGGAGAGAATAGCAGAAAAGTTGCGGGAAATGCCAAGAAAGCTGAAGTAGCTGCGGCAAAAGCGGCAGTTGAGAATAATAAAAAGGCTCAAGCAGAGACAGAAGAATGGAGCAAAGGAGCAAAGAGCAATTCAAAGGCGTGAGTTTCCGGAATGGTTGATCTCAGCTTTTACTGCCCCGCATATCACCCGACCCTTTTGCTAACGTAGGATTGAACAACAGTGAGGCCGCAGCTGCCAAAAAAGCCGAAGCCGATCGGAAGAAAGCAGAAAAGGATGCATTGTTGAAGGCTGAGGAAGCCAGTGCTCCTTCTGGTCCAAAGAACTCGAAGAAAGCCGAGAAGAAGCCCGCCGTTAAGAGAGGTCTCGACCTATCACAGCTTGACGATTCCCCTACTGGTGCTGCTCCATCAGCTTTGAATGCGTCCGGTATCGATAATGCGTTGGATGCGTTGGCCTTGACATCAAATACGAAGGAAAAGATTGATAGACATCCAGAAAGAAGGTTTAAGGCTGCTTACACGGAATTCGAGGAGAGGAGGTTGGTTGAAATGGAGCAGGATGGTAGTGGAGCGGGATTGAGGAAGAACCAAAGACAGGAGAGGATTAGGAAAGAGTTCGAGAAGAGTCCTTTGAACCCCTACAACCAGGTCACTGGAAGATACGATTCAACCAAGGACGATTTAGAACAGATTAGGCAGAGTGTGCAAGCGGGTGTCGAGGCAAGATTGGGAGGCAAGTAGCTCGCTCTAAGTTTGTGGTTGCCATGCGTGCGATATCCGTGGGATGACTTCCTACGAGCCTACGAGTACAACTTGTGGCTATAACTTTTTTGTGGGTTTGGGCCTTTTGACGAATGAAACGATACCTGCAATGCAAGCAAGCAACCAGTAGCGATAGAGAAAGAATGAATGATATCCATGACTACCTACGTACATGCAAATTCCAACTCACGCGAATAATCGTACAGTAATAGAAACAAAAATTGGCCAGGAAGTGGTATAAACAAATGGCTTTGATGTTTTACAAAGCCTGTGAATAACCTCCTGAACCTGCAGGTGCGATGGCCATCCAGGTATGGCAATAACTTCACCGCTTTTACCTCATCCCCAACCTCTAGATCACAAGCCAAAAACACAACATACCTAGGTAGGTAGTCAATTATAACAGCAATAACAATGGTGCCACAACAATTATCAACTTTATCTACTGTACGGAAACAGCATTTACTTGTAGAATTGTTCGTTGTTCCAGTCTTCCTGTATACAGAAACCATGCTAATCAGAGATGCATCACTATGTAGTTCAAGTCTAAAATATGCATGTCCACATGGGGTATTCATGAGTCTCACTCCCGGCGACCCCACCCTCTGGTCTGGCGTCCTCTTCGTGCGGAAAGGTATGTCTGATCTCTTTGCATCTCGTCTGCTCTTCATGCATCTCGTTCCTGCGAACGCGGGTCCCAACTCGACAATCTACCATATCTCACCATCTTGGACCTCTACTAATCTGCGTTGCCGTGTCTCATATTAGGTCCCTATGCGCCCTCAATCCTGCGCTTCCAAGTCTCGTTTCCCCCGCAATATCCAGCTCTGCCGCCTCTGGTGACGTTCTCGACGGATATTTTTCATCCGCTTATTACGCCTCTTACGACGTATATGTATAGTACGGATACGCAGTCTGATGGCACGGTTAGCGCGACGGACGAGGAGAGATTACCACCTGGGGGGTTCTCTTTGAGAGATGGGTTTCCTGCTTGGTTTGGGAGGAAAAGTAGGAAGGGCGCGGAACCGAGGACTCCGACAAAGACGGCTGGGAGTATCGCTGATAGTGAAGTTACGAGCAGTCCTGGGAGTGGTATTTCTTCGCCGGGCAAGACGGCAGATGGTGTGAGGGTGGGTGTTTATGAGGTATTAAGATATATGCGGAGGACTTTCGATGATGAATTGGTATTGGACATGGTGCCTTTGGAGGCAGCTGGCAATCCTGGCGCGTGGCATGCCTGGAAGTCGTACCGGAGAAATATTGGAAACACGACTGCAGAGAAAAAAGAGACCGATTTGAAAGATCCGAAATCACCAGTCGTGGCCCGCGCACCAGGAGAATGGAACTGGGATGGCGTATGGGAAGCGAGGGTCAAGAAAGGTATTGAGGCCAGTACTTCGGAAACGGTACTGTATGGTTTAGGGGCGGATGATTTGATACAGTTTCTCAATTTCGACAAGGAGAAAGTTGAGAAAATTAGAGAGCAAATTAAGGAGAGCGCGGATACTCTGGAACCACAACGAAGGGGAGTGGTATGATATCCTCAGCTGGACGTCCTAGCATTTTTTATACGGTTCAGCATGTTCTACGGACTATTGTTTCTAGCATTGATACCCCCACTTCACATAATATGATCTTTAATTCCATACAAGACCTTCATATATGGAATTGGCGTTCGGGTTACGCAGGGAAAATACCCCATGTTTTCGACGATGTGCATTTCATAGGTATCTAGGTACATACCCAGTATTTGCACGGTCATCAAATGATTGTATTCATATAATGCAGATGCGATACTCGTCGTTACTAATATGAATTTCTAGGACTCAGATTCTGCAGAAGGAAGGAATGATCGACGGCGCACGTAAAGCTGTCAGATCTTTATAACTTTGTCTTCAACTCTGGAAGGATCTTAGGCCATCTAGATTTGGTCAAGGGTGGGTATTTTGATAGAGAAGGTACTTAGTAGACGGACCCTAGTGTATTTGCCTCGCATTGGAATGTGGCACCTGTTCATTCAACGAGCATACTTTAGCTAGCTACAATAATCGGTTGCTCTTGGGGAAAGAACAATATATGGATTAGTAAACCATTTTATTTCGCCCCTGCCAAAATACCTAGGGGTCTCTCAATGGAGCTGTTCAAACTATGCATCGTGAGCAAAAGCAATTTCCCTTTTTGGATAAGAGGGTGTCATTTCATTTTATTCGTGCTTGTATATATAGTGACCTGTTCACTTCAAAAATCAAGTTATAAAATAGTCTTTAACAAGTCATTGGATGTTGAACTTCTATTTGGACATTCAAAAGTCAGATATCCCAAAAATCCGGTTCAAGTTGAAATCTGATATTGATGTTGTCACATACTTTTCTGCAATATACTGATTGCACCTTTATGGAGATTATTCTTACCCAATAGTTGATAGAAGAGTCATTCATGCTTTCCTATTCTAGATCCTTTGATCATCACGCGTGATCTATGCTTCTCCATCGGGGGAAATAGTCCTTTCAACAACATTATTGCTTCAATTTTTGCCATGAATAGAGAACCAGTTTCTCCTATTGGCGCACTTATAATAGTACCAATTGTTATCCTATTATTCGTTGTATTAATTGCATTAAAGGCAGGTAGTATTTGGAGGTGGATCGTCAGCTGTTGCCACCGATATTTTCACTGGCCTGGGGGAACTTTTCATTGTTCCAGATTGTTCCGTACATTCAAAACTCGACATTCAGGTTTTAATAATATTTACGGAGGTGACTCGTGGTGCGACCTGGAGACTAGCAGATCGGGTGGCTCGAGTTTTGTCAGCAGAGCTTCTACATTGGGCACTTTTATTGTCCTACCTTCGGGGACACATTCAACCATCTCATTATGGAACCCCTCCCGGCAGGGTCGGCCGACTTGGAGCTTTACGAACCTGAGGTCGAGCCCGCCCCGTTACGAATCATCAAGCGTAGCCAGACCGTTGCCGGTCGCCCTTCGGGGGGCAGACTTGGAGGCGCAGACGAGTGGGGACTTTCTGAATCCACATTCGACAATGAGAGTGAGGGAAGCCCACCGGTGGAAGCGGATAGACCTTTAGGGCCTTTGACTATACACAAGATAAGGAGAGGTAGGGGCCGGGGCCGGGGCAGTATTCTGGATGGAAGCTTGTCTGTAAAAATTGTGGACATTGAAAAGCAGTGTTCGACTCCGAGAGTTGATGATAGCGGTATATTTCTTTAACCAACAAAGAAACATACTCTGAATATAAGCTAATTCTCCCAGTTATCCCTGGACTGCAAGATGATGACCTTGACCGCACACCAACAGCGTCTCATCCGCTAACACGCGACATAAGTGCAGGAAAGTTCTTGAGGACTGAACTACACCGTGGGAGCTCTGAAAATGAAGTGAAGAGGCAATCTTTTCAGCCTTTAAATCAACAATCTAATCCTCCACTCATTCAAAATTCTGATGGCTCCCCAAAGATACCTAAAAGAAAACCATCCAAATCCAAGTATTCTCTCTTAAGGGCATTTGGCGGTAGGAGGAGCGAGGATTTGGATTCTACATCTACTCTTGGTCGGAGCGGTTCCTCGGCTTCTACAAAATCCACAAAGTCGCATAGTACTCTTCTTCGCAGACTTTCACATAGAAAGTCTACAGCGTCCACAATTCAATCGATTGCTTCCTCAGTGCCCTCAAGTCTTGGGACCGTTGAACTCTCTCATCCGTTTGAAACAGACAGTCAAGATATTAGTCATGCTAGGATCAATTCAAGAGCATCTTCTTACTATGATGGCACTATCATGATGTCAAGTCCTCCTACACCCTCGCTTGCCTCTTTTAGGGAAGACAATTTCGTTCTATGTCCACAAATTTCGGTCACGCCAGAGAGTGCCAGTGTGAATGCAGGTGTTTGCACATTGTGGGCGGCGGTCGAAATCACCGGCGTACTTCGAAGAGCTGACGGTACATCAACGTTAGATGATGCTGGTCGTGCTTACAGCATACAAAATCTTGCTCCACGTTGTTTAGGTAGGTCACAAAGCCATTTTGTAGGTGTGTTTTCGCTAATAGTCATAGACCTCAGAAGTTATGGCAGTCTTCATAACATTGCTGTTGAGTTCCAGCCAGGGCCAAATTGTATTATAGTGGACCAGCCAGAGGATACTTTTCAAGCGAAAACTATTCGATTGAGCGAGACACATCTGATGTTGGTTAAAATTCGATTGAACGAAGTCAAGGTTTCACTTTCGCATGCGAAAGAAAAGTCATCGGATGAACTGATCGAAAACCTGAATGAGATCCTGGGAGACACTACCACTCAGTATTTAACTGTAAAACTAAACTATCGACACCCAGCTTTCTTAAATTTGAGACAGCAGGCTGCCGAAGGAGATTTCAGACTCTTACCGCAACATACTCTGTTGGAGACGAAAGCTACAGCTACGATTAAGCGTCACAACCCAGCTTCTGCTTGGTCGCCGAGAAATTCCGGGGCTATGAATTCAGCAGTAGGAGTGAGTGCACTGACGAAGATTATCGAGAAGCACTTCTCGGCAGAGAAATGTCGTGAAGCACTTCAAAAACTTGCGGAGGATAGAACAATGATTCCATATCCCCGAAGAACCTACGGACATTCTTCCGATAAAGAAAATCGGAAATCTACAACCAGCCCATTATCATATATAGATCCAACTAACAGTCTACTCTCTCACTCGTTTTCCATGACAGCCATCTCAAATTTTAATGCTCGAGGTAGTCCTGTTGCAAAGCGGCTGAGCTCGCCTTATGATCACCCATTGGATTTGGTAGATGATGAGATGGATCCTGCTAGGAAAATTTGGTCCCAAATGCGAAGGACCTCACGACCAGCCCGTAAACATCCTCGGGCAAGCATCAGTGATGGAAATTACTTCAGTGCAGACCAAGACGCGCTATTTGAGTGCACCCCGCGATATGGAGGCAGCTTGAGAGGTCCAAATCTCTCGCTATTCGAATCGCCTGATCCTTTCCCCGATACTTCCCTTGATTCAACACCAAAAGCGAAGCAAAATCGAACTTCGAGGGGCAAAAGTAATAACGCGGTTGTCGATGATAATAGGCACCACCTCATGGAATTGGCACTGAGAAATAAGAGGAGCGTAGGGCAGGAGACGTTGAGGAGTATGGTCCCTAGTACGCATAGTGGCAAAGGACTTGGAAATAAGCATGGGGGAGTTATGGGTGCAGTGGCGGGAGTGGGGTTGGCGGGCAGAAATTGGGGACAATGGTTACCTTGGGGTGGTTAGGGGGGGAGGATGGTGGAGGGGGGGGTTATTGATCCAAACGAACACTTTCCTTGTTCAATTGGAAGTTGAACAACCACGAAGATGAAGATGTTGGAAGAGTTGAGAAAGTCTGAGGGCTTGAAAAGACAAGTATATCATATTGTTCTTGTTGGAATTCTTATAGGGTAAAATTAGGTTTATCACACACAAATTAATGTCTTTTGACTTTCTTTCATCAATTTGAAATCTTTGATCCTGGATATTTGAGAATCAATGTGACACTAAATGCATATGTGTGTTTCCAAAACCGAGTATCGACAAGTATCGATGTTGATGGTAGGGATAACAGTGAAGACATTCCCATGTAAGACATCAAACACACTCCAACCGCATCATCTATTCATTTTCTTATGACACCTATGAATCCGAGACCCTGATAGTGACGCTATATCTTATCCGTGCTATGCCCGTCCCTGATACTATTCCAGGTAGTAGTAGAAAACCCCACACTTGGAAAAATGCATTTAGACATGATCTAGTCGTTACGCCCGCAAACCCCCAAACAGTAATACAGAAAGTGCACGGTGGACCACAGGTATCATACTGTGATTGTCATGGTACCGGATTGTAATCACATCAGTTATACTACAATAGCCTTCCACGGCTCTCATTGGGGTGTCCGCAGCAATGCAACAAGGTTTTCCGGCATGTAAAAGGGAAAACTAAGAGACGCAAATACCTGTAGTTAATACCATGCGCATTTCAAATGTACCGGTGTCTGATTTTGTCGAGCTGATAATATCTGGAGCTTCTCTTGGTGGCTCAATTCACTTTCTATAATAACATTTGGTGTTAGTTTGCTCATGTCGATTTATTACACTTGTGCAATAATACCGTACAATGGTTGCAGTCCTCGTTACTTCCGAGTCTCGCGGGCGCTGGTCGGTCGCAATTTCTCAATCACGTGGTGTGTTGTGAAAATCAAGTCGATACTTGAATTACGTGGCCCAATTATGAGATGCTTAGGTTAAAAATGAGATATTTGTGAGACTGTAAGAATATTTAGTAAGTATAAGTTTAGCAGAATAAAAGTAAAGAGATAATTCGAAGAGCTTCAGCTTTCTAACAGTCTTAAAAACATATATAAATATAAGCACCCTCATCTACTAACTGGATTCGCCTCATTTCAGTATAACTCTCCGATCATAGCTCTCGTCTATTAACTTTAAGTCACGCCGCAGCTATTCGTCGAGGAAAATTTATCTGAAGCACCCGAACATTGCATCTTGCATTTTGCCAAGCTTGACGTTTAGCGATTACACCCGAGAGTGCATATGAGGGAGGATTAGACGAAATAAGCAATAAGCTTAATTTAGGGCTGCATAAGCGAGTGCACAGGGCTTTATATGGCTTTGTCCTGTTATGGTCGTCTGCGTGCGTCATCTAGGTTTCCTCGTGGATGGACTCGAGTAGGTAAGGTTGGATTTAGATTGATTTGGGAAGAATTCAAGTTGTTACGAGTGGAGACGAGGCAGAACTTTTATTGAAATGCTAAACTAATCCTCGCTGTTATGAAGGAGATCTGGATAGTTAAAGTCAAATAATGTGTTAAGGCGTATATCTTTGGGTGCTTAACTCGGAGTAGGTTTGTAAACATCTCAACATCTTCGTTGGAGAAAATTAAATCAAATATGAGTATGGCGTATTTGTGTCTCTAGATTGCATTCGAAACAATTCATTATCGATTGGTCTTCATGATCAGGGTCCTAATAGTCCGGATTACAATCCGACAATAACCGATTCATCTCTCTTGGTTCCTGAACCCATCTGGAACACTCAATTTGTTTGAAACACTTGACTCATCCGGAATATTGAACTATATCTAGCATTAGCTCCATTATAAACGCCCACATCTTCCAAATATAATGGCCACAACAACGAGGAACTTCTTTGAGAGGCCATGGGAAACACGAGAGCGGATTTACAAAATATGACATGATCGAGCCAGATACGGGAGAATCCCATGCGCAATTTCTCAATGATCAATCATCAGCCCACATCCATTTCCCAACATCGAATATGGCGCGGGGTCTTGCATGTCTTGAGCGACCGATACATTCAATAAATGGTGTCAGGACCATCTGTGTGTGAAAGAAGACGCGAGGGATTTCAATGGCCCTATTGAGGACCCAAGAATTCAACTTCCCTGGGAGCGCATAGCCAACATGGACCACCTCAATCATCAAAAATTTCCAGAATTTTTAAGTAAGCTCAAAAGAGTCATTGAAAATGGTTTTCTGAAGAGAGAAAATAGACACGCCAGAAGAGGTATCCATATCTGCATGAATGGGCCTTGCTGGAGCTTTGGGCGGAACATATATTACCAGTGGAACTGGATAGGGGCATGTTATTTGATTGAAAGAATGGTCGATGCCTTCGGGGAGATCTTGGGGTAAATGAGCGGATAAACGATATTGGATACTTTATGGAGCATTCTGCCAATCTGCTATTGACAAGAGATTCCTCAGAAACGGCAAATATTCCTCAAACTTAGCGTTGCCAGATGTTGGATCAAGTTCACCAACCTCCATGCGTACGTTAGTTATCACAAACGAAAATTTGTGCCGGATTACGGTGCTGACCCGTATGAAAAATTACGACAAGAGTATCGAAGAGCAACACGTTCTCGGAAATTAGTATAACCCAGGCGAAGACTACATC
The DNA here is from genome assembly GCA_025890175.1 of Ciborinia camelliae. NCBI lineage: Eukaryota > Fungi > Ascomycota > Leotiomycetes > Helotiales > Sclerotiniaceae > Ciborinia > Ciborinia camelliae. The sequence goes on from JANPYM010000012.1 coordinate 751,197, forward strand.
GAGGCCTCAGTCCACTAGTTGAGTGAGTGTTCTGAAGAGAGATTGGATTTCTAAGTCTAGAGGGGAATATCAGTGTGTCCAGGACTGCATACCAATTGAACGACTCCTTGATAGTATTGAATTCCAGACGCATTAATATTTCATTAATATTTCATTAATTAAATTCTTTATAATCTATAATCTATCATCAATTATTTCTCATTCCTCATTCCTCAATCCCAAATTCTCTATAATCATTTATCAATTATTTCCCATTCCTTAATCCTTAATCCGAAAAACTCAAATTCTATCAGATTATCTCTTATTTCTCCCAATCGTGTTTTACTTTCCAAGCATCAGTGAGCTGTAACCCTGACCCAACCAAGCCACATTCTTTATGGCCCCACTTCTCCTCATATGTCTCAACACCAGAAGCAATCGCTATCTGTAACGCTGCCTCAAAACCCTCCGGATCCCTATAGAATGGCTCTCCTTGTCCACCCTGCTGTTTGTACTGCCATGAATTCCGCTCTTCCTCTCCATGCAACTTGGCATCAGTCTGATTCCCAAGTATTTCTAACAATTGTTGAAAGCCCTTCCCACCCCTCTCATCCTCCGGCAACCCCGCCAACTCTGCCATGCTCTTCGGTGGATTTAATGGGTCGATCTTTCGACGGAATAAAAGGTTGAGATCAATCGAGCCTCCAACGTCGAATATTCGTCCAGCATCAGCTATAGGCATCCTTACTCCGGACATGCGAAATCGCTCAATCATATCGCAATCTGATTTATAGTAACTGATGAATGGATCATATGCGCCATGCTTCATAAAAGTCTTCACATTGTTCAGTGCCAGCCAGTCGTATGAGAAGAATTGGATTGCCCAATCTGGTTTTTCCCCTGTGTCTGGATCTCGGAGATAGTCGGGAGAGGTTGCTTCTCGGAGCTTGTCAACAGCACGCATGTAGAGTGATCTAAAGGGCGTTTGATCGTATGTTTCTTCTGTGAGGGCAACAATGTCCACTATAAAGTATAAGTATAGGATTTACCACTATAAAATGAAGAAGGGATAGGTGTCGAATATATTCACTATCTGAAAGAACTTAAAATGCCAAGAAGTATACATACTATGACTCCACCAAAAATAATCCCAACCACGCTCAAATGCAGTGAATATATAAAAGTTTTGAAGCTGTGCAAAGGTGAAGATAGTAGGTGTGTAAATAGCATTAACGCCAAAGACATCTGTGAGACGTTGCATGTTAAGGTAGAATGGATTCTGCAATGTAAGCTGGCCAGGAGGGAAGTTCGACCTCATGGTTCCAGTATTGTCTACCACATAGATATCCTCTGGCGGCCAGCCCGAGGCAATATATGACAGAACGCATTGTTGTAGCAAAGGCCAATTTCTTGTAAACCCTATGAACAGAGGAGTTTTCTCCGGTACATGGGGAGAAGGAGGCCTATTCCAGGAGGCGATTTCCGGGAAGTCCGCCCTCTTTGCTAATGACTCTGCGAGAGGAAAGTTGTCACTTATCAAAGGTCTCTTTTTGACAGATGAGAGGTCTTTGTAGATTGGCCCAGGAGGACGTTCATTTTCTGCTGACGCAAATAGAGATTTTGTAAAAAGACCATAAAACCAGAGAAAGTAGACGATTGTAAAAATACATGCACCGGCAAATATATTGCCGTAGCGTTTGTGAAGAATCATATTAGATCAGTATTGATGATCAACTGACGAGAAAAGACGGAAAAAAGAGATGAAAAATAAAGAATGCTCAGCGGAATGTGAAAGGGAGTGACAATAGCTACGACATTCAACATCTCTCAAAACCGTTTAGGGCTAACCAAGACCAACCGGGTCGTACTTAAGCCAACCCATGCTAAACAGGGGTAGTTGGATCCAAAATCCAAAATATGACAAGATGATAATATGATAATATGCAGCTAATTTTGACACTACTAATGCCCGCGGTAAGGGGTTACACTGATCCGAGCCTGCCCTGATCCAAGGCTTTCTTGCATTCTTGTAAGGTTCAATAATAGAAGGTGGAATTTTCATACCAATCACAGCTTGACTCCGGTAGTACTTCGGCGCCAGTCTCACACCCGACCAGACCAACCACGGGAAATACGGGAAGTGGAGAAAATGATGTAAGAAATGGCTGTGGAGTTCAAGATAAGATGATTTGATTTGAAATGGGATAAAAAGTTGTATACGGAGTAGAGGTCGGGAAAAGCGGCTGCGCTTCGAGTAGGTTATTGATACCTATATAAGTAGATGCTGCCAGATGTACTCCGTATACTCCAAAGATACACATCAAGGTTAAACACCGTAGCCTTCATTATTATACAGTTTATACTGAGATTTTGTTAACCATCGTGAAATTTGACAAGGAATACGATGACTACCTAGTAGGTATCTAGGTACTAATTGAGCTGTTAAGCTGCAATAAGAAGCACAGACTGAGTAATTTTTTCTGTCTCGATTGCACACAGGAGGGACTGAAGCCTTCGAAATCCTTTTTGTGCTTTGTTTTGCCAAATTGTTTTCAATCGTGGATTTTGGTTGTTGACAAGTAGTTGTGGATGGTGGTTAGGTACGGGCTAGGTAACGTACCGTGCACTAAGATTAAGCGAACACACTCTATTGTTGCGCTGGGGCAGTGTTCAAAAAGATGGGCTCCCACGGTCTCTCCGCATTTTTTTTAGAAGTCAGTTCTTTCTATGCAATATTCTGCTTGGTGTTGGCATTATTATGATTTTCAATAACGGTGTTGATTAAGAATGTTTGATTTTGTTAATTTTGAGGATTCTCGTTTAAATTTATTGTCCATGTGCTAGGTACATAGTACCTACAGTAAGTCGTGGCGGAAGGCCCCTTATTAGTTAAGTAGCGTAATGACCTAACAAGAGCTTTGTACAAAGCAGCCCTACAATTTAAACGACCCCTCATTGAACTCCCATCACAATAGAAACTCAGCAGAGACTGGGTAGCGTTCGGACTCATGTACTTTCTGGCCACAAGAGTGCCTGGCACCTAGCATTCGGAGTATATTCGATTGCATTAATATTCAACCGTCTTACTGATTATTTTGGCCATGATATCATCCGTTCAGGGACTCACTAGATGCCAAGACCGCGAATCTCTTAGGATTATACAATACCTACCTAGTAATCTTACATTGTCCCAAGTGGATCTCGGTATCAGACCATCGGCTTTTTAGATACACCTAGGGCTTATGCAATTACCTACCTAAGTACTAGTTATCAATGCAATGTAACCTCTTGAGTATAACTTATAACTATAAAAAAGCGGGACAATCCGAAAAACTGATTAATGGAATCAATAGGAATTCTTTTGAAGTTACTTCCGACTAGGTAATCGTAGGTATATATTTTAAGTAAGCTTACGCTTCAGTAGGTAGATGAACTTCAACGTATACGCGTATTTCAATCTATATGTTAATTTGTTTCTTATATAAAATCATTAAACTTTATATATATAATTCTATATTGAAAATAGAATTATAAAGATTAAAATATACATATATGTTGAAGTTTGCTTATTGATGAAGCATAAACTTAGTTAAATTTGTTGGAAGAACACGTGAATATTCTACATTCAATGTGTGGGATTATATGCTATGCCCATAATGCTACTGTATATAGTTTAACCCTACATGCAATACAACCCTTTTCTCACAAAATTAAGCAAAAGTCGGTCAAACACACGACGATTAGTGTGATTATCTGACATCTGACATCTGTCTGAGAGGTGGATCTCAATACCAAAAGAACAAACTTCGACAATTGGTATAAACTTTTGTTGAAAACTTGCATTCATCATAAAAAAAACCCAGCATGGCCGGATTCCTGAATTCTTATTCGTACACTTGTAATCACTAGCCAGTAGCAAGTTGCTACTAGCAAAGGGTTAGAGGTGTTTTTGCACTCCAAATGCAGGGGTACTGACATACCTACCTCGTGTAATATCAAAGTTAAAAGTTGAAGATACCAGTGCCGAGTGGGGGTGGAGACATTGAACGTAGTCTTGGGGCCAGAAAGTACATTGCTCCGATACTCTAGCACGTACTACATAATGGCAAGTTACATAAGGAATATACTGATTTCTTAGTGTCGGAGCAATGTACTTTCTGAGAGCACGAAGACTTCACCTGAAGATGCTACCACCTCGAAAAGATCATCCGCAGTAGTACCTGCCTGGACTGTTAACTCGGTGTCAAACTGGAAGTCATATATTGGTGATCTTATCTTATGATTGGCCTCGATTCTCTGATGATCTAATTCCACTTTCATAGGTAATCTCATCTTCGATAAGTTTGTTACGCCTTTTTGGCTAGTTGACTCGATTGGTTAAACCAATGCAAACTTACGATGTCACACTCCTGTAATTGAATAACACTTTATTTCGGTATCTACTTATAGACTTTCTAAAACTCCCTGCACGATTTCTACTTGAAAGATAAACTCCCTTGGAATATATTCTTTGTTGATCGCTTTCTATACCGCAGACCTGAAAGATGAGTTACTCAATACTACACAGGATGAGATTCATGCAGCCCTTCATGTTCAGAGTGGCCAACCAGTCGGCCAAAAAGCTATCAGCGCACTCACTATTCCAAGCTGGCTCGCTGATGATATTTTGAAGGTCCAATTTTTTGGCTTACGCTGATAGATAGCTGACTGCTTGGCCACTCCGGTCGTTTTTGATTCCATGTTATCCGCAGAATCCACTGAGGATGGTTGCTTCACCCTCTTGACCTTCCTTATTGGTATTAGTTGATCAAACATGATTTCTCTGCCTATTCCGGATGTTCTTTTTGGCATAGCTATTTGTTGTAATCAGATCTCTTACCGAACTTTTATATGTCTCTTAGGCTGGAAGCAAATGTATATAAACTCTTCCTTGATCACACAAAGTACCACATCATTCTCCAGCTCCTCTACATTCAACAAGATCATTAGAAGTCTCCAGTGTGCTCTCACCTCCATTGTCTATAATATCAAATCACCATTTGTCATACCTCAGCAATCATGCACTTCTCTACACCAATAACTTTTCTTGCTGCTTTATTTACTTTGGCTACAGCTACGCCAGTACTTCCTCCAGTGACTGATGCCCACCAGGCAATCATCAACTGCTATTCTGGAGATACTTGCGGTGGAACCTCAACCTCATTCAACGTCGTTGGCAAAGGCTCATATTCATGCACTGCTGTTTACAATGTGGGCTCCATCGAAGTCTCGGAAAAGTAAGCTACAGAGATTATTATATTAATTTTGATTCAAAGCTAATAGATTTTAGCGACTGTGCAACCCATGTTTGGTCCGGAAGCAACTGTGAAGGAGACAGTGAACACATTACCGGCGGTGCATGCTTCAGTGTTGAATACGCTTCAGTCTCTGTTAAATGCTAGATCTAAACTATCTACGCCTGTGGTATTAGAGAATGGTTCGTTATAGCTTGAGAATGACTTAAGCATGACTTTGGAGGACTGTTAGTTGTGGGGAGTGTGAACTTGCTCGAAGATTGTTGGCCTTGGTGAATAAGGTATTGGTTAGGGGAAGGGGAGATGGATATTAGCTTTGGAGGACTGTTAGTTTTGGAGGATTAGACGCACTTTTCTGTTCAACACAGGGAACTGCAGATATATTACTTTCACCTTCATTTTGCGGATAATTTACACTTCTACATTCGCTTGACAGGTTCGCGCATTCTGACCAATCTTTCTAAAAGTGACACATTGCCGTGCATAGAGTTGTTATAAAGTCAGTCAGTGATTGATCAGCGAAATATTTATTTCTAATTGAGTGACTTATGAAATATCGTCACCATCGCTTACTGATTGATGTATCTTATAAGCAGCTTATACTCTGACGACATGCTGGTGTCACATAATATGCGGGGTAAAGGGATAAATCACCTACTGGTAGTACGGGATTGAAAGTTCTTATTAGGAGTTCTCCCTCCTTATCTATTTGAATTCTACATCTGCCACACTTTATTATCCAGGTACCCATATGGTGCTTAATAGCTGGTATAGCTAAAAAAGGCTTGGGGGTACGGTATGGATGAATTTGAAAACCGATAGTATACTGCTAAAAGAATGTTATAGAACTTTGCGGTAGGCTCGCCATAACCATCTATAATTCATATCCAACTTTGCAACTCAACTTGAATCATTTCTTCAGCAGATAAATCACAAAATTAAGCTATGAGACTTTGAATTTGAATCTGAATCAGCATCTCGAATTCAAAGATTGAGGATACACAACTGGCGCATCTCATATATTCAATACTATGAAGCATATTGATTTTGTTGATATACAATAATTCTATATACACTAGCTTAGTCATCGAGCTAAGTTATATGGAATCTCCGATTCCATAGAACTTAGCTCGTTACACAATAATATAATGATTAATAGATTTGAACTATGTGACACTGGCCTTCGTGATGCGTGCTGCATGCTCAGATATTACTTTTTATTCATAATATACCACGGATTCTTTAGTTACACCTTGCAAGATCCGATCACGAAATCCACGATGTGCGTAAAGGGACCTCGAAAATCGCTTCCCTACTGCATCACCAGATCTCAAATATCCCACTCTATCGCCCCCAAGACCGCGCAATCCGATCCCAAACCAAACCTATCTATTCTTCCTACCCACGCCGTTAACCATTCTCCTTCTCTCCTTTTTACTACCATTCACTCCATTCACCTCATCCCCCTTTCCCTCTCCCTTCGCCTCGGCCTCATTCTTCTCATGTTTTCTATCCCACCCGTTGCCAAACCAGCCCTTTTCCTCCATCCACGTAATCGGCGCAAAAGCCATCGCCCCGATTATACACAACAGCGTCGCAAACAATCTCCAAAACCCAATAACTTTTGTTCCCCCTGGCCAGAAAAACTTGACAATTTCTGTACTTTGATATAAATCTTCTTGATGTTTGATGAGGTATTTTGTTCTTCGTCTACCTTCTGAAGATACTGTAGAGGATCCTCCGGATGAGTCGTGATCGGCCCCTCTGGCAGGGGAGGGAGTAAGATGTAAGACTGTGATGAGATTGACGGTAGGAGCAAAGAAAGGAACGAAGAAGAGGTGGAAGATTTGATGGAGTTGGAGGAAGAGAGTTTGGGTTTCGGCGTTGTATTCTAGGTAATCCAGTGATGTTAGCCATCATATCTCTCGCATATCCCCCCTCTTCACACCTCTCTCTCCCATCAAGAAAAAAATAACAAAACATACCAACCCCATCAACCTCCACCTTCACCCTCGGACTCAACACCTTATACCAACGATAAACACACCAAAGCACCCATCTACTATTAATTTCCCCAAACACCGGTATTTTGATTGAAGAAAAAGAGGGCACAGAACATAAGGGGTGCGAAAAAGATGCATCGGGTACGAAATATGTTTCGAGAGCTTCTCTTTGTGCGGAAGGACTGCCGGAACAGAGGATGTGGATAATGGGGGCGATTTGGTTTTCTAGAGGGTGTCTTAGCATGAGTTTTTATGCGAAAATGAGGGAAATAGAGGAAACGGGGGCGGGAGGTAGAAGGGGTAGAAAGATATAGAATGTGACATCGATTGAGTTGCAGTCGTCAGTCTTGTCGCGGGATCAGGAATTGCATGGTAAGCTTACTTGGGTGATCCATCTTAAATTAAATTCCTTTGCTCTTCCTGTGATATTGCTTCAATTGCGAATTCTTTCCAGATGTCAAAATGAATGTTTGAAAAACCAATGTAGAAGAATTGACATCAAATATCTTATATCTTATCCTGTTGAAAGAACTCGGACGTTCAAACAAAAGCACCTTGTCGCGTTCGTTGATGATGTCACAAGCGAAGCGAGATGGGATTATCGGCTCGTTCCGTTGACATGTGAAAATGCACCCCCTTTTTGAAAAAGGGTAAGCGGAAGTGGCGAAAGGGATTTTTAACCTGCCCGCACATTATTCTCTGTTCTCACGTTTTATTTTGTCATTTTTTTGTTACTGGTTGGATCAATAGAAATTGTCTTGAAATTTCAATAATTCCTTTAAACTCAATTACCTAACTCCGGGCTAGTTACAAGTCCATATCATAAATCAAAATCATACACTATCAATCCTTTGTACGACGATTGCTGTCGCCGCACCACCGCCATTACAAATCGCTGCAACACCATATTCCCCGACCTTTAATTGATGTAGTAATGTTGTGAGAATGCGTGAACCCGAACTTCCAAGAGCATGGCCAAGTGAGATAGCTCCGCCAAGAAGGTTAACTTTTGCGTTCTCGAGTCCCAGGATCTAGATTGTATTAGTATTTATCTTAATTCTAATTATGTGAGAGACAAACCTTTTCATTTGCTTTGATAACCGCCGCGAACGCTTCATTGAACTCCCAAATTGCTACATCTTCCTTCTTAATTCCTGCTCGCTCCAAAGCAATCGGTACTGCCTTTGCTGGAGCAACTGGGAAATCGACAGGATCAATTGCAGCATCTGCAGAACCACAAATTCGGGCCAGTACTCTTGATCCTGCTCCATATTGTTGTGCAATGGCTTTATTTCCCAATACCAAAGCGCTAGCGCCATCATTGAACGTCGAAGCATTGGCAGCCGTGACTGTACCAGTTCCATCTCTGACAAATGCTGGTTTCAATGAAGATATTTTATCAAATTTGACATCCATGTAACCTTCATCGGTATCAATAATAATCTCGCCCTTTCGACCTTTAACAGTAACGGGGGCAATCTCTTCTTTGAAAGCCCCAGTCTTCCACGCTTCCTGCGCCCGTTTGTATGATTGGGTAGCGTATTCATCTTGTTGTTCTCGTGTTATTTCGTATTTTTTGGCCGTATTCTCCGCGCATACACCCATGTGAAATTGGTTGTAGACATCCCATAATCCGTCTTTGATGAGGCCATCTTCGGCTTGTATATTCCCGAAAGGAGGAAGGTTACTAGCTCGAGGATAATAGTACGGTACTCGAGACATGTTTTCCATACCTCCAGCAACTTGAGCTTCTGCGAGACCGAGTTGAATGTTTTGTGCCGCTAACACAACGGCCTTCATTCCAGAGGCGCATACTTTATTTATAGTGACCGCTTCGACTGTTGAAGGCAGACCTGCGAAGATGGAAGCTTGTCGTGCTGGCGCTTGTCCCACAGCACCCTGTAACACGTTTCCCATGTATACATCTGTGATTTTCTCGATTGGAACTTTAGATTTCTCGAGGGCGGATTTAATGGCTACAGCGCCAAGCTGAGGGGCGGTAACAGTAAGGAAAGATCCATTAAACTATCATTCACATCAGTTCCTGTTACATATAATCGAACAATGGAATTACTTTTGCGGTAGGTGTCCGTGACGCACTCAAAATGTATGCATCTTGAATCTCTTTTTTCGCTGCGGTACTTGCACTGAATTGCCTTTGGACTTGTGCTAACCGTGATGAAGGAGACGACATCCTCAAATTTCTAATCGAGGATTTGGCAGTATGGGCAAACATAATGATGGGTATTATTTTGAAAAAGAAAAAGCAGATATGATGAAGGAGAACTGTAAAGATTTATGAAAAGAGAAGAGGAGAGAAAACAGCTTGCTTATTGATCATTAGGTACCGTACCTCCCGTATTCATTCAGTTCAATTGACCCGCGGTTAGCACCGGCGGAATGTATTCCATTATTTCCACTTACCCCAGCCCAAGTTAAAAGCGAATCGGTAATTGATGGAGAAGAGGTGGGGTTAGAAGCTAAACCCATTTGGTTCTTAGTTTGAAATGCCAATCTACACGTGATTTCTATGATAACATGACTCAAGGATCCTTGCATGCTGGTTGGTGTGCCCTTGGTGGGCAATTCTTGCATGAAGGGACCAGAGTCAAGGGACTCCAGCTGATTCCAGACGGTAGGTACCTACCTATGAATGAAAGCGGCCTTTACTCATATTATCGGGATTGATTTTGATATCAACATTATAGTTAGGTTGTCAATAATACCTAAGTACCTAGGTACGTACGTACCGTACCGTACCTCCTGTACCTACTATACTAGATGCCAGGTAGGTAGGAATCCTTGAATCCATCTTGATCTTCAAATAGATACCTATAATATAATAAATATAATCAATCAATATAACCTCAAAACTCGAAACTCAAAATCTAAAGTTGATGAAGGAATCACGTATCGTCGAGGTCATTTACGGGAACCGACATAAACTTCCGCTGCCGGCTTTCAGATCGGACACTAATATCGACCAACCGTCCGATACCTAGAACTTGCTTTTTTGGCCTACCTTTGACCCTGCGACCCAAACAAAAACATCCCTCATTTATTTAAAGTCACCTCGATCCAACACAAACTCCACATTTCAATTCTTGATTATCATTCGCACAATCTGCCATCATGTCTACAGCTGCTCGTCGTCGTCTTATGCGGGATTTCAAGGTTAGTGGCAACCGTCATCCAACAAAATGGAGGGGCACAAGATCATAGATTCGAAGGAATTCTAACCTTCATCTATAGCGCATGCAAACGGATCCTCCCGCTGGTGTTTCCGCATCTCCTGTGGCGGATAATGTTATGCTCTGGTTAGTATCTCGAAAAGATCCGGGACTGAAGAATTTGATGCCAATAATGAAACTATTAGGAACGCCGTCATTATCGGTCCCGCAGATACTCCTTTCGAAGATGGAACTTTCCGACTCGTTATGACCTTCGAAGAACAATATCCAAACAAGCCACCTGCCGTCAAGTTCATCAGTCAAATGTTCCATCCTAACGTGTATGCAACCGGGGAGTTGTGTCTGGATATCTTGCAGAATAGGTGGAGTCCGACATATGATGTTGCGGCCGTTCTGACAAGTATTCAAAGGTAGATATATACTTTGCAAAGAGCCTACAGGTTCCTGGGTCTATATACTAACTTCCGGGTAGTCTTCTTAATGATCCAAATACCGGTTCCCCCGCCAATGTCGAAGCTTCCAACCTCTACAAAGACAACAGAAGAGAATATACAAAGCGTGTTAGGGAAACGGTCGAGAAGAGTTGGGAGGATAATTGAGAATCGATTTTTTAAATATCCGAGAAACTTATTATGGCTAGATTACTTTGAAGCACATTCAACGTGATTGATAGTCATATTCTACGTTACGCCTTGTAATGATTGAAATGGCGGGGTTATGGAGTTTTTGAAACGGCATCTATAATGGAGTTTCCTTTCCATTCTGTCTATATGGTTTTTCAAGGATTTGGTCAATAGGGCAACTTTACGAGGGTTACATTTCATCCAGCAGCATTTCTCATTTAGCAAGCATTACTGTACTCATTAGGTACTCTTCAGCAATAGCATTATTTCGTTGAGGCAACTGCCACACATGCCATGCCATGTCATGCCAAACCGTATCTATGGTAACGCAGCCAATCAACCAAAATGAATGATCATGAATTTATATCCAAAAAATTTCAATAAAATTCTACCGTCTACTGTAAAACAAGTATAAGAACTCATAATTGTTGATACCAGTATTACAAGTACTCTTCATCCTCCTCACACAAGCATATTCCTAGTCAGTAGGACATTTCTGTTTGTGTGTGGTCGCATTGCATTGACACACAAATTTCTTCCGACTTTGCATTGGGCCGCCTTGGAGTTACTACGCGAAGATCTTTATTAGCGCGCAACTGTGTGTCAACAACCTCCCCTTATCAACAATCACTGACCACAAAGTATTACTCCAAACCCGACGTTCTCTCAAAGTGCAACCACAACATAACTTCTGAGTTCGACTCTTGTACATATGGTCGTTCCGGGATAACAACCATCTCGCGATCATGTCGAACTCTATTAAGGTTGTCTGTCGGTTTAGGCCGCAGAATCGCATTGAGAATGAACAAGGTGCTCAACCGGTTGTAAAATTCGAGGCTGATGACACTTGCGCTCTTGATGTATGTGTCTTATGGAACTACTTGGGAATATTACACTCTACTAATCTCAGGAATAGTCAAATGGAGCGGCCGGGTCTTTCACATTCGATCGTGTCTTTGGCATGAGCTCACGGCAAAAAGACATTTTCGACTTCTCTATCAAGCCTACTGTGGATGATATTCTCAACGGTTATAATGGAACAGTCTTTGCATATGGTCAAACAGGAGCGGGAAAGTCCTATACGATGATGGGCACAAACCTCGAGAACGATGATGGTAGAGGTGTTATTCCAAGAATTGTGGAGCAAATATTCGCCAGCATTTTGTCCAGTCCGGGTACGATCGAGTATACAGTCAGGGTCAGCTACATGGAAATTTATATGGAACGCATTAGAGATCTGTTACAGCCGCAAAATGACAATCTCCCAATCCATGAAGAGAAAAATAGAGGAGTTTACGTTAAGGGTTTATTAGAAGTTTATGTTTCAAGTGTCCAAGAAGTCTACGAAGTTTTAAAAAGAGGAGGGGATGCAAGAGTTGTAGCCTCGACCAACATGAACGCAGAATCTTCCCGATCACATTCCATATTCGTTATTACAATTACACAGAAGAACGTTGAGACCGGGTCGGCAAAGAGCGGTCAACTGTTCTTGGTTGATTTGGCTGGTAGTGAAAAGGTCGGGAAGACTGGTGCTAGCGGACAGACTCTGGAGGAGGCAAAGAAGATCAACAAGAGTTTGAGTGCTCTTGGTATGGTTATCAACAACCTGACAGACGGCAAATCGTCGCATATTCCTTATCGAGATTCGAAACTCACCAGAATTTTACAAGAGAGTTTGGGAGGAAATAGTAGGACAACACTTATCATTAACTGCTCGCCCAGTAGTTACAATGCCGAGGAAACTCTGAGCACTTTGAGATTTGGTATGCGAGCGAAGGCAATCAAGAATAAGGCCAAGGTCAATGCAGAGCTCAGTCCAGCGGAACTCAAAGCCTTACTTAGGAAAGCCCAATCGCAAGTCACTACCTTTGAGACCTATGTTTCTACACTTGAGGGAGAGGTTCAACTATGGCGTAAGGGAGAATCTGTACCCAAGGAACAATGGGCACCCCCACTCGCAGGCGTTAGTGGGGCAAAAGCAGAGGCAGCTCGAGCTCCTCGGCCATCTACACCTTCTCGACTAGCAATGGAAAGCCGTGCAGAGACACCTTTGACCGAAAGGTCCGCTACTCCAGGCTTACCGATAGACAAAGACGAGAGGGAAGAATTCCTACGACGCGAAAATGAGCTTCAAGATCAGATAACCGAGAAAGAAACTCAAATTGCCGCCGCAGAGAAGACCTTGCGAGATACCAAGGAAGAGCTCACTTACTTGAAAGAAAGGGATACTAAGGTCAACAAGGATAACGAGAAACTTACTGGTGAAGCAAACGAGTTTAAAATGCAACTCGAGCGATTAGCATTCGAGAGTAAAGAGGCACAGATAACCATGGACAGCTTAAAAGAAGCAAATGCCGAGCTCACCGCGGAGCTTGATGAGCTCAAGCAGCAACTACTTAATGTCAAAATGAGCGCCAAAGAATCGACTGCTGCCTTGGATGAGAAGGAGAAGAGAAAGGCCGAAAAAATGGCACAGATGATGGCTGGTTTTGATCTTGGTGGGGACGTTTTCAGTGAGAACGAAGCAACCATCAAGAAGGTCATTGATCATATTGATTCTCTTTATGAGCAAAGTGCTTCAGGGGAAGCTATTCCTCCTGATGAGTTTGAACAATTGAAAGCAAAACTAGTGGAGACACAAGGTATTGTTCGACAAGCAGAACTTTCCATGTTCGGATCATCCTCAAATGATGCCAATGCCAAGCGCAGGGAGGAGTTGGAGCAACGGCTTCAAATCCTCGAGCAAGAATACGAAGACCTTCTCGAGCGCAACTTGGGCGAAGCGGATGTCGCTGAGATCAAAGAGCGCCTCGAAAAGGCTTATTCCAACAATCAAGACATTAAGGTTGAATTGGTTGAAGATCTCAAAAAAGAAGTCGCTCAAAAGTCAGCCGAGATTGAGAAGTTTAAGGCTGTAAATGAAGACCTTCAACAACGAGTCAAATCTGGCAGTGCATCCAATGGCACAGCACCTGGTCCAGCGAGTGGTAAGACTGTTCAACAACAGATTGCCGAATTCGACGTAATGAAGAAGAGTCTGATGCGCGACTTACAAAATCGTTGCGAACGTGTTGTTGAATTAGAAATTTCCCTTGACGAAACTCGAGAGCAATATAATAACGTTCTCCGTTCATCCAACAACAGAGCCCAACAAAAGAAGATGGCTTTCTTGGAGAGAAATCTAGAGCAATTGACTCATGTACAGAGACAATTGGTTGAGCAGAATGGCAGCTTGAAGAAGGAGGTTGCTATTGCCGAGAGAAAGTTGATTGCCAGAAATGAACGGATTCAGAGTTTGGAGAGTCTGTTACAAGATTCTCAAGAGAAGTTGACGGCTGCTAATCACAGGTTCGTTTCCCCCTTCAGCTTCCTTCTCTTCTTTATCCATCAATGACATTACTAACGCCCACCTTAGATTCGAAGCCCAACTTTCAGCCGTAAAAGAACGACTCGAAGCTGCCAAAGCAGGCAGTACCCGTGGGCTAGGCTCACCTACCAGTGGATTTAGCTTTGGTGGCGCCGGGAGTAGGATTGCTAAACCACTAAGAGGTGGTGGTGGCGATGCGCAGATTCCGATTATCGGCAACTTGCAAAATTCTGACACTGGAAGCACCGGCAGCACGAAGAGAAGTTCATGGTTTTTCTCGGGGCAGAAATAGATAAGTTAGATAAGTAGAATCTAGGAGAGAAGAGGGCAGAGAAAATTTATAGGGGAAGTCCGGGGAGGTTATTGTGTGATTGGATTTAGCCTGAGTATATTACCTATCCTTGCGCAACAGTGGATGAGATAAGGTGTTGGTGGTGGTATTGCAAGAGTAGAACGAATGATTGGGGAGACGGATATAGATAAGGAGGAGGCAGTGGATGAATAAAGGAAAGAAGATGACGAGCAACGAATATTATAAAGAATAGATGAGACTCATGTATACCCACGCTTTCTTGTTTCATTGCCTTGGTTTCTTGATAAAGGGTGTACGAAAGCATTGGGGTTGAGTTACTTTTGGCATCGGATTGGATTGGTAGAGGAAGGGGAGAAGACAAGAAATGAGATAGCAAGTCGTTACGAATCCATGAAGCTAGAAAATGAATCTCTACAATTGCTTTCGCTACATCAACCTTCCTATGACTTTCCTCCTTGGCGCAGAATGTGCAATTGTTTGAAGGCCGAATGATGCTGTGGTGATGCGGTCGGATAAACTAGCGACCGTTTAGAACTACGTAGATTGATCATCCTGCGCCTGGGCCTTTGGTTCGTCTGATGACTGACTTTTAGACTTTTAGACTTTTTCAAGGTTAGCATTGCTCACGGTTGCTACGTAGGGCTTGCTTTGATGACGGACATAGCGGCCTAATCGTTGGCGGTGAGTAGTGATTTTATTTGAAGTTGGAAGATTTTGTTTTTTTTTTCCGCTAACCCCCGAAAAGCTTGGTTTGGGCAAAATAACCGTACTAACAAGATGCTCGTTTTTTTAATCATTATTTAATTGAAATGTATTATATAATGTTTTGATTTTAAATTAAATTATAAAAAGAAAATATAAAGACGAACATCTTGTTAGTACGACCGGGTCATCTTGTAACCCTGTAGGGGTTGGCGAGAAAATAGAAAAATAACGAAATCTTAAATAATTTTTATTTATTAGTTATCGCCAACGATTAGACGAAGAAGGACTGGAAGGCTTGGCTATAGGAGATAATAGAATATAATTAACATCTCGAACACATTCTTAATTATCCGGAAACATATATTGCAATTGCTTTCCAACATAAATAATAATAGATACTAGACGCCACCTAGGTCTTATCAGACGCTTTAAATTTGTCAACGGAGCCTAAAAATAATCTTGATCCAACCAACTCGAGCCCTAAAAGCCAACCGACCCTATAACTAACCAACCAACCAACCATGAATCTCAGAATAGTTTCAATTCTTCCTTTTTTCCCCTCATCCAAACGATTCATCTGCACGATGCAAGACCTCTGCAAGGCACAGGTAAGATTATGCCATAGCCTTTGGCTTGAGTCTCGTATTACGGCCATGCAAGTACTATACTTCATTCAGTAACTCCCACGGTTTTGTCCAACTTGAGCTGCCAAGTATTTACTTCCCTTGCTTTCTTGTTGTTCCACGGAAAAATTTCCTTTCTTTTCCTTAAATCTCTTTTGTAACTGTTGTCGTATTGCAAATTTGTACATGGTGAAGGAAATTCACCATCGTTCATTCTATTTTGCTGTTGTCACTCCTACTCTCTGACTTTCGTTACTTACGTTGTGAAGTTCCCACTCCCGTCAAGTCTGTACATTGTTTACTTTACTTTTCAATCGACAGTTGGTTCTACAGTAGATCGGACAATAACTCGCTTTTACATCTTCTCTGAACCCAGTACATACATACACACATACAAACATTAGGTTGTACATCATACATTTAATACACCTCTAATCACGACGACATATCATACAAACAACATGCATCTTCAACTCCTATTCGCATTTATTGCGCCTGCAGTATTGGCAGCAGCATCCACACTGGAGTCTCGCGGCACCTGTCGACAAGGATACACCTTATGTTCTCCTGTCGGCGCCACAACCTCAAATACCCCACAAATTGGCAGTTCGGATTTCGTGAATCTATTCCAAGATATCGTTCTCTCATCTCTACCTGCGAGCAAACGATCGCTTTCATCCGCGGAAGCCAGCATCGAAAAGCGCGATTCAGCTTCACTATGTTGCATCTCTTCCCTAACATGTCTCTCCATGCACTCTCTAAACATCCCCTTTTGCTACGACCAATTCACAACCAACTATTATCTCCCAGATGATAGTTACGGTACTGTAGTAGGCGGAGCCTATACTTCTTCTTCGGGCGCCACCGCAAACTTGGAAACCGGAGATTATACAAACAAAGATGGAACGACGGGAAATATATACAGTAGCAACGAAGCCGCCAAACCCAACACCGCAACCTTACCTATGCCCTCCCAATTCACCGCCAGCGGAGTCGGAAGCGCAATCCCAGCATCGGATTTAGGTGGACTTACCATCACTTATACGACCACGCTTCCCGCTAGCACCATCCCCGCCACTACGATCCCGGCAACCACCATTCCCGAGAGTGTTTTGGCACAAACAATCTCGGTGCCCACGACCATCACGACGTCGTTATCGGGAACGGAGGTTGTGAGTACGGAGACGGAGGTGGAGACTACTTCGACCACGATCCCGGGGATGACGAAGAGTGCTAGTACGAGAAGTGCGACGACGGTTAGTGCGAGTGTGGCGACGGTTACGACGGTGGTGCAGAGTGGAAGTACGGCGAGTGCGACGGCTAGCACGACTCAAAAGAATGCGGGCGGAAAGGTGGAGGTGGGGATTTTGGGAGTTGGGGGAATGTTGGGGTTTTTGATTTTGGTTTTGTAGGGGTGAGGATGACGATGAGGATAAGTATGGGTATGGCTGCTAATAAATGGTTTGGGATGGACAAAGGGATAGGATATGAAATGGCAGGATGATATGCGCATACGATAAGATACCTCTAATGTTAATGGCAAATATAAATATAGTCTATAGGATAGGAGTTTGGGTAATTACGTGTAACGATTTCGTTTTAATTATACATATTTGCCTTTAAGTAATTTAGGGTTCATATCTATGAAGTGTATACTCAATATATTTGTGTGTCTTTTAATTTAAATTTCTTGCGAGGTTAATATAATATAAAGCATGTCCTGTTTAATATTGAGATTTCTCAAGCGCGCATCTTTCCTCTTCATTACCAACAACTCGACGAACTATCAGTCACATACATATCTACCTATCAATGAAAATGAAACTTGACCATGCTGAAGCCTGGTTATACCGTATAAAATTCCCGATTTCAGCTTTTTTTATATAGAAATACTTAGCTTATATCGATATATCGAACACTTTTTAAGCCGATTCGATATAAATTTGATAGTATAATTAGTGGAAAAGTGATAGTAAAGTAGAGTCTTTATATAAATCCGTATAAAATCTGTATAATAGTCGGCGTAGGCTCCTACCTACGTTCCTACGGTAGTCGGTGTATTTAATTAAGGTTTTTTATTTAATTAAGGTTTTCGGATAAAGGTTGATACGTTCCGAAATCGAATAAGCGAAGATATTTGTAAGCATATTAATAAGTTATGAATAAGCTTTTTCGGAATATTTAATTTATCCGTCAAGTTCGGAGCGTATCAACCTTTATCCGGAGACCTTAATTAAATACACCGACTACCGTAGGAACGTAGGTAGGAGCCCACGCCGACTATTAAAGCTTTTTACAAACCTGGTTATACCGGAAACCTGGCTATACCGGATTTGATTGGTCGAATTTTTCGATCCGGTATAAACAAGTTTAAGGGTAATGAGGGCGCGCGCCTAAGCGGCCCCTGCAGGTGCTTTGGAGCCTTTTTGATTAAAGGCATGTTCTAACGCATGGATATAATAGTTAATAGTATTTAGGGGAAGATGAGCTGGTCACGTAACTCACGGGACCCGACTCTCTGATGAAATGGATCACTAAGGTTACGCACTTACGCCCGCGGGCACTTACGCATTTACCAAACGATTTTGTAACCAAGGAAATGTTCATCGCCAGAACACTCCTAGGCAAAACGCACAGAGCTGGAAACATATACTGATTCTACCTACCTAGGTATACTAATGGATTTAGCTGGGGGGGACTTTTCGCGCTCCCAGAATAGTCTCCTCCCCTCGATGTCTAGGTGATATATAAAGGCACCTAACTCACCTAATAACTACTTGTAAATACCTACCAAATACCACCTTTAACTTGCAGGCTCAAATTCCACATACCGAATCGCACATATTAAATCACCCGCATACCAAATTACTCACATACCCAAATCACATACCAAATCATACCTAGAAATCGATCGCAGAAAATTGAAATTAGGAGTTCCATTTTTAGCTCCTGCCCTGAAACTCTTACACTTCATTTCAGGCATAGTAAGACCAACAGTGATACGTTTCACATTTACTGCGACTGATCTTTTCTCCGAGTGTACAAAATACACGCATTCTTCAATTTTGTCGCAAATTGGTAACTCGTATTGATATCTAACGGTTCCTGCGGTTACGAACGACAAAAGGATGAATTCTGCCATGCAACACGCAGGGAGGGAGGGAAGCTTCTCAAAATTCTCCAAGCTCCCTCAAGAGCTCCAATGCATGACCTGGGAATTCGCCATCGATGACATTCAACCCCGAGTAATTGAGTTCGAGGCGAATCTCCCGAAACCCGATGGTAGATGCATCAACACACTGATAAGAACCAATCGTGCAAAGGTGGTTGGACACTATACTTATGGTGTTCACGGTAACGTTCGACAAGGAAACATCATTGAGTATCCTGGTGGTCTTACATTCCGATGTGCCTTTTCGACCGAATTTCAATACGCCAATGGGAAACCTCCTGCTCCCCTGCACGTCAATCGACTCTCCCGGTATTTAGCACTCAAATCCTATCAACTTTGCTTCTCGTCTTTCCTGGAACATCCTATTTATTACAATCCAAGACAGGATATTGTTTATATAAATGAAATAAATGGTGCAAAAGAGGACATCAGTTACAGGGCAAACCCTTTTAAAAATGCATCAGAAAAAGACATGAAGCTTATTACCCACTTGGCGTTCAAGAAAGACGATATTCTCTTGGAGCGTAATACTGATGTTTGGATGTACTCATATATGCGATATTTAATCCAACATTTGAGCAATGTTAAGCTGGTTTCGTACCTTTCTGAAACTTCTGCGGATAGCCTTTTCGAGGACCCTGCGAATAGCCTTTCCGTAGCTTTGAGGAATGGAGTTCTTGAAGAGGGCCTTTTTGACGATTCGGATAATAACATTGCTATCAACGAGCATGCGCCAGGTTATGAGTCTCTCTTTCAAGTTCATGATACTCTAATGTATGATCTGGAGCGTGGCGGACGGGCATGGTGGAGCGGTTACTGGGAAGAATTCTTTTCCGACGGGGCAATTGGACACTTCTACCCGGATGAAGAAGAGGAAAGAGATACGGATAGTCCGGATTGGAGCATCCCATATCATCAGTTGCGAAATTATGATGATATGGGGATTCCCTCGCCGGACTTGAATCGTCGGACTTCTCGAAATGCGACAGACTTGGTTCATGATGCATTCATTTCAGATTTACCTCAGACGAGTGAAGCTTCCACTCAGACAAGTGACGCTTCCAGTCAAGTCGACGAACCTATCGATAGCAAAGACGACGGATCCCTCTCATCGAATACCGAATCAACAAACTCGGACTCTGAAATGGAGGATTGAGCATCAACAACGGTGACGGTCATCGGACAGTTGTACATTATTAGCGCAAGCGAAGGAGGTGGAAAGGAAGGAGTTTTAAAGAATATATTGAACTTCTGAGGGCATATACAAAGCGGCCATGGATTACGATGTCAAGCACGATTTACATTTTATAACTGCAAATGGGAAGGATAAAGGCTATTACGATAATAAAACATGGAGGACTGGGGGAATTAGAAAGAATCTTTTCGCGGAGAAAATTACCTCCTGTATATATGAATCCTACGGGAATAGCAAGCGGTCTAAATACCTTTCATAGATAATATTATTAACGTTAACAATCTATTATATTAAACCAATCATCATTATATACACATCGTTTCAACCAACTTGAACATATCTATTAACTTAATGACACTATCCCCGGCACGTCACGAGTTTGAATTGGGTAGGGTAGGTATACCCGGGGTGAAGCCTGGCAGTTCCCCCCCACATTGATGGTAGGGTAACATTACGAGCCTCGAAAATGTCCCGGGAATCCGGGGTATATATTAACTGGTAGCATATATTTGGCAATGGGTGGGCGTAGGTGGTGGTGGGCTTCACTTCATATTCCACTTTACATTTCACCCCGATACTGTATGTAAAAGAGGGAGCTCGATACTACCATCTGATTGATGAGTTTGATTTTCTGGCATACCGGGATAGGTAGTTGGGAAAAAGAAGTCCTTAACTTTAGACGATTATATTGAAGGATTATATCAATAAATAGGTACCTGAATACCAGCGGATTTTAGGGGTAACACCACCCTATAGAATCCTATGGGGTAGGGTAACAGTGAACCACCCCACCCGTACAGGTTAAATGCTTCTGATATGGTACCGGATGCCCAAGCCTATTATTGAACAAACTGATTAATAAATCAAAACAGGTTTGATACTAAAAGTTGAAAACAACTTTCTTAACTACATAAAAGTGACTCGGAATATAATAGTGAATATAGCAATAATTCTAGCGAGGTCCAAAAGGGGGGCTCGGAAATCGCGAAATGATATTCTAAAGCTGATTCTTATTTCGATATAGAATTAATAGCTTTGAGAACAAGAGATTTTGATGTATAAGAGGAGAAGCTTTAGAATTTAATTTTTTTAAGTGAGTTAAAGGGTTTGGAAAAATTCGGATATGATAAGATAGGTAGGTCTGTGGGTTATGATATCTTACATACCCCGCAACCTCCACATCTCTAACTTTAATCCCACCATACCACCGCGTCCCCTTCGCCTCATTCTCCTCATGTCTTTATATCCCCAGTCCATCGAGAATTTAGTTTATCCACAAGTCATGACGACCTCCTCTCTACTCGTCTAACACACAAAGAACCTTGGGGGCCATCTTCCTATGCAGGTATCTATCCCCTAACCCCTTCAAGTTATCTCAGGCTCATCTCAATTATAACCCCTCCACTCCTTCTCCCTCGTATCCCAAAATCCCACGACAAGTCTCTTTTCCAAATCATATAGCATTTCCTCGCCGCCTCTTCCCGGCCTTCCGTGTTTTGTTTTTACCGTATTTCCTTCCAACCTATCAACTTATCAGCCCAATATTTTACCCCCATACTACCGATCTCACAGTATTGTGCTGGGGATACACGGAGACGATGGTGGCGTGAAAATTTATCCGGACGAACTTGGAGCGCCTTCAGACACCTACCTCAAGACTTGTTGTTATTTCCGGGGCGTAAGGTTTTTTGGGGGTTTTGTATTTGACTCGGATCTTGCATGTGATATATGAAATATGATACGAGAGTGTGACAATAATGGATACTGTGGGTTATTTAACTTGCATATGTCACAGCCGGGGTAAAGAAGATGAATTTATAGACCTTTTGGTCTTATGTCATTTGGTAGCTATCTACGATGAAAAGTCAGGCCCGCAACAAAAACATTTCCCTACCCAGCACATTCCCTCTCGTGAAGTCAGCGTAGATATCTACGATGACCTTTCAGGATTGCGGGAAGTACATTTTCCTACCCGTCTCATCAAGCTTGCTTAAGTGGAGAACCCTTGAGCTCCTCCTCGAAGTCAAGTAATTCCTTAAAACCCTCAATTATCTTCTCCCGTTCCTTCTCTTCAGGCAATGCACATGGCTTCCTAGGTGGTCCACCATATCCATAATAATGCTGCAACCCGACCTTCACACTGACGAACCCCCCCTGGATAGCCACCCAATCACCCTTCGCAATGGTCGCTTGTAGTTTCTTCGCCTTTTCGGTTTTTCCCTCTTTGATTAATTTCATTAATCTTACGCAGGCTCTGGGTGCCAGGTTGGCTAATCCTGCTATAACTCCAGAGCCTCCTACGCTCATTGTCGGTAGTATAAAATCTGCGGAGCCACCGGCGACGAAAAACGAGGGGTGTTCTGCAGAGCCACCGGCGTCGAAAAAGGAGGGGTGATCTGCGGAGTCACCGGCGAAAAAAAAGGAGGGGTCAGCGCCTGCGGCAATACGTGATAATTTTCCATTATTGCCGCATGTAAGTTTTACACCCGCGATATTATCGTAAGCAGAAAGTTCGAGGATTTCATCGGAATTGAGATCGCATTCGACTACGGCGGGGAAATTATAGATGATGATGGGGATTGGACTTTCATCGGCAATTTGTTTAAAGAACCCCAAAATGAGTTGTCGGTTCAAGAGTGGTGAATAGTAACTGGGTGGGAGAATAAGTGCATAGTTCCCACCTGAATCTTTCGCGTCTTTGCAGAATTTAACGCTTTCCCTAACGGATTCGGCACCACAGCCTACGATGACAGGCATGCTTTCCTGTCCAGCTTTGTCGAGAGCTTCGCGTGTTGTGGAGGTGACGAGGGAGCGTTCATCATGCATGAGGTGGACTGCTTCGCCATTTGAGCCTTGGGTAACTAGACCTGCAATTCCGGAAGCTGCGAGGTTGGTAGCATGTTGGGCGACTTTTTTGACGTCGACTTCTTCAGAATCTGGATCAAAAAATGCAACGGTTGGGACGTAGACTCCTCCTTTTAGCAAGGGACATTTTACAAAGGGGCGATATCCACTTGCATCGCCTTCTTCATGGGTTCTGTTCCAGATCAGAGAGTCAGTATTGCCTAGCAAGGAAAGGTTTTGGGGGAAATGAGAAATCAAAGCTGTTTCAGGAAATCAAAAAGATGGTTTGAGGAAGGAGGAAAAGGTTACGGGTCAGGGAACAGAGTTGGGTACAAAAGCAGTATGAAATGGTGAACCGATTACGTACTGTGAGACACTCATTATGTCTGGAGTTTTTGAATTCCTAGAGTTGGAGAGAGAAGTCTTGATTGAAGTTGAGAGTCGTGTCGAGAATATGGAGATGGGAATGAAGGAGGTTCAGAAAGAAAAACTTACAAATATAAAGTAAGTGGGAACCTAAATCTGGCCTCAGTAAACTGAAATTCGAACTGCTCATACCCCAGATCACATTCGTGATTCACACTCGTGATTCACATACGAACACACCACAGTGGTGGCTCCGGTCAAGAACTGCAAGTGACTCAGCAAATCATATTCCAGCATCATTGTCTACTCTCACCAAACCTCAAGATCTCAAGCTTGAATATATTGCATAGTCTCGTCCCTTTCACTTCCTCATACAAATATGATCACCCACATCTATTGAGCACGCCCATGATTCCAAGGGTGGGATATCACGATTTAAAGGAAAGTAATGATTTTGGAGGAGGGCAACAGGAGATATGGAAAAGATTCCGAAAGACCCTTGGTGGCTCGTTTCATGGGTGGCAGGGTGGTCTCAAGGTCGTCATCATACCCCACACTAAGTATATTTTTGGAGTTTGATGATATGAGACGGTGAAAGTTGAATCATCGAGCCAGTAAAAATCAAGAATTGGAGACTTTAGTGGAGTGGTGGCGAAATGGAGAGATCCATCGGGGGGCAGAAAGTACTGTGAATAATCTAGTTGACTAGGTAGTTGACTAGGTAGTCGACTACCCAAAAAGATCGATCCTAGATTCGGGGATGATATTAATACCTAGTTAGTATCATATGAATCTGAACAGTGTGTGTATGAAGTCATAAATAGAAGGAGGCTTTGAGGTCTTATTGATGAAGTTGTTGGTTATATTTGGTTGTAGTTGTATGTTTCGAAACAAGTTGTTTGTGTTCGTGTCCAAAATGCGGCAATACATAGGGATGCGTCCGGATATGCATGAGACGTGACACGAACCAGGTGGGCATTAGACCTGACATGCATAGCTCATTGAGAAGCAGGATTACTGGCCCAATGTCAAATGAGAAAGAGATCTTGGTTGCTGATATGACAATATCAGATCTCAGGAGAAAAGACGAGAAGTAAATACAGACAGTAATGCAGAACTAGAGATGACCAGACGTTTCAAGGGGAAGACTTAAGATCCAATTAATAGGGAATTCAGGTCTAGGAAGAAATGATCATAGCCACAGCCGCAGCCACAACCACAACCACCTCCCTACTCTTTCGCCCTTCAGAGACCGGCAAAGTTTGCTCGTGATATAATGGAAGCGCTTACTCCATTCGAAAAAGATGCCTCATATAATATCTTTCAAATCACCCGATATCCGCGATAAAATGCTACCAGCTACCAGCTACCAGCTACCAGCTACCAGCTACCAGCTACCAGCTACCAGCTACCAGCTACCAGCTACCAGCTACCAGCTACCAGCTCGCTGCTCTCTATTTTTTGTAAATAAGCGCTTCATTCTTATCATTAGCTACCTACGTAAGCTGCGCAATGTCATTCTCCTTTGTTCCTTGCGAAGGCCATTCCTTCGATAATTCTTACTTTGGCAGCCGTGTAGGCAGGGACAACAAGGTCTTATTCAAACAGGAGAAGGGGAGTGAAGACAGAGAACCTAACAAAGTAGTCAGTATGCTACATAGGACAATTTGCATCGTATACACACACACCAGATTCAGCAAGAGAAAATGACATTTATTCCTCGCGTTCCCTCATACTTCGGTTACCCTCACCATGGTGCTCTAAAAGAAAAAGAATCTTGAGCGATTAAAAGATCATCAAATGCGAGTCGACGGGGATACTTCTGACGTGGGGCTCAATGAAGTGTAATGGCGTGTTAATGGTGGCTAAGGATGTGGCTCGGGCTCGGCCATGAGAAATTCCCGAGACCGGTGTTTTTCCTCCCGGTGAGCTTTGCAGGTACAATCCCCGGTGAGTTATTTTTGAGTAGGCAATCTTCGCAGTGTACAGTCAACTAAGCAATAAGCATTGCGATTCACAACTTCCTCTCATATAACCTTCTCCAAAGCACCTAAACATCACCCAACATTCCTCTTCAAAAACCGAAACTCCAATCCTCGTACAAAAAAAAAAAAGAAAGAAGCTCACCGGGAGACCCATTCGTCATCTCACGAAGACCACAAAGAGAAGTGTCCACCCGGGGGCTCGACAGAACCATCTTTTATTTCCCTTGCTCGCTTCAAGCTTCTGAACATCATTCGCAAAAATCCAAAAAAAAAAAAAATATTACATCGATCGTCTGGGTGAAGCTTAAAATGATTGATTTTGGAAATATTTGTAGCCTTGGTCGCATAAGTTTGATCTATTATCACTGAATAGCTATCCTATCCCTTTCAGCTGCATGATTCAGTGCTTCATATCTTTTGTCTTACGGGCTGTGAGAACCACTCTTAGTCTGAAAAGACAATTGATTGAATTCAGGAATGCCAGGGGTTGAAGCAAGGGATATTTCGCTAGTACCACGTACCGCAGATGGTACATTGTTTGCGGGGTGATGGTTGCCAGAATCGAGAGTCGATCGATAACATCCATTCACCAAAAACCCAAACCTTCAGTTGCTCACACTTCTTCACCTATCGATACTCGCTCGCTGCAGACTTTGGTTCGCCGATCAAAATAATCCTCCATCTGAAAGTACATTAAAACGATAATGACTTCATCAGCCGACACAGAATACCCCCTTGAGCGAGATCCTCTAAGTTCCTCTCGGTGAGTCCAAAACATACAAGAATTCAACATATAAACACTAAACCAGCTAGTCTCTACCTCCAACATTATCTTTGGCAAAGGCTAGTGGGGCATCTTCTACATCCAAGTATTCCAATAAAAGAAAAGGCCAAGATTGCTGATATAGCATGTGGAACCGGGTAAGAGCTCTTGTATCCCAAACACTTCATATACGAGATAAATGTTACTAACGAACCCGGAGAATCTGGCTCTTAGACCTAGCGAAAGAGCTAGCAAGATCAAACAAATGGGCACAACTAGACGGTTTCGATATCTCGACCACCCAATATCCTCCATCCGCACTACTTCCCCCAAACGTCAAATTAGACACCCTTGATATTTTCGAACCTATTCCAGAGCAATTGAGAGGGCAATATGACGTGATTCATATCAGCCTTCTTTGCCTCGTAATCCGCGATGGTGATCCAAGGCCAGTCTTAGACAATGTGTTAACGTTACTAAGTTCGTAATCCATTCAAAGGTATATTATCTTGTGGATTGTACTAACGGTATCTAGAGCCCGGCGGATACATCCAATGGAAAGAAAACGATTTCAGCATAATTTACTGCACAGGTACTAACCCGGACATACCAACCACCGACCTCAAGAAATTAAGAAGATGGATATATGAAGTTCCATTAAAGAAATTCCCTGACTTTGGGTATTTTTCCCTCCCCTGTCACACTCCGAGTCTTTCTCCCCTTCATGGAAGTATACCAATGTAGTCTAACACACACCCCTCAGATGGATACGCCAACTCAGGTCAATCTTCCAAGAACGAGAAATAACCATCCTCGAAGACCAAATCCTCGTTCCCGAGGCCGAAATCGCTTATGCATGGACTTTAATGCATATGGATGGTATAAAAGAATTGGTCAAAGTTGCAGCAGGGGGGTCGAGAGAGGGAATGGAATTGCATCGACGGGCTGCCGACGAGGTACGGCGTGGTGCTTGTGTGAGTATGATGTTGGTGAACGTTGTGGGTAGAAAAGCCGGGGGTGATTGAAGTGTTTGTGTGTTGATGAGAGGCATTTCCTATCGCTTGATAATGATCAGCAAACGTGTCAGAATATGACTAGGAACAGAATAGTTAAGGCGTTCAAACGGGTACCTTATCAACCCCCTAATTACACCAAATATATTTTGTAGCATGTCTACAACAATTTTCCAGATACTTCAAAAGCACACTTTCGAGAATCTAGCTTCAATACTGCCGCCCTGTACACCCTATCTCATTTTATCGCCGGGATAATGAAGATTGTATGTCTAGAGTTATGTTTTGAAATCCTTGGACGAGTACTTTGGAATGTTGAATTCAGAAATAGAGATTTGGCACCGTCTCCCTGAATACCCCTGAAAATTTCGCCTGCCCACCTAATGGACATGCTCTATAGTAGTGTATTAAGACATCAGATGAGTACTAGAGAATGTTGATTGAGAAGAGAGCCAGATGATACTATCATACTTGAGCGAAAGAAGCCTAACGCGGAATGCTAAAGAAAAAACCCCTCTGTAGCAATAGGACTGACTATTCACTTGCCACTGCCTCTATGATATTGCTATTTATGCAGCACCTAATATATACAAAACCCACTATCAAGATACGCAATTGCTCAATAATGATAGCTTCTTTACTCTCACAAATTAAGAGAGCTGGATATCTTCCCGGAACTCCTGTCAAAATATGTCTCCCCAATCTCGCCCCCTCCTCAGTTTTCCAGTGTCCTCTCCCCGTCCCCAAACATATTCTTCAAAACTCTATCATACGCAGCCCAAACGTATCTGAACAAAGTTCCCATTACGTGAGCTAGCCAATCCGGGACCTTCCCATCCTTATCTGCAAAAATCTTTCCCAATCCAATCAACGCTAGAATGATAGGCAGTAAGACTGTCATCATGAGTATTTGGGCCATCTTTTGTCTCACAGTCGTAATCGTATACGCTCTAAGGCCGTTCAAATAATCTATATATTCCTTCGGTAAGTTATGCTCCTCGGCTCCATCTGTTATCAACTTTAGGTATCGCGCAGACGGTTGTGCATAGTTGGGATCTGGACGAGTAATACGATTTGCATCTTTGTCATTGAATGGACAGAGCAAGGTATGTGCTTCGAACGGTGTACCGCTTGGATTTGGATCTACGGTCTTGCTACCGTCAGGAAGAGCGAAGCATTGAACGAGTTCATCTTTATATGAAACGCCACCTCCTTCCGTTGCAATAATAGTTCTGTAGTCATTTGGAGTTACTTCGTAGACTACGCCTATTAATCCCTTATGCCATCTCGTCTTGTGGTAGTCTTTCGATCGGGGAGAATCCGATTGGCGCCCCTTGTATTGGCAGTTTGCAAAGCAAGGTTCCGTGTAAGGTATTCCGGCTAGATCAAATGTGAGGTCGACAGCGGGAACATGAACGTTGACCGCACTAACGGGTTTGATGCCGCGGTTCCCCTGGAAAGTCTCGACAGAGAGGTTGGAGCCATAAGCTAGATAGAGAATGGTTTTTGGTTCTTCACGGTATACTGATGTAGGTGGAAGTAGAGGCACAGAGCTCAATTCTAGTCGAGAAATCGATGTCTGAGGTACTTTGACTGGCTGGGAAACGATTGCCGAAGGCTTGGGGCAGTAAACATCCCAAAATCTTTGCAGCGCTGCACATGGTTTCTCGTTGCGCTGCATCATAAGTAAAGAAGAGAAGGTCAGGGGAATAGATTGGATCGGTTGCCACAAACGCAATCAAGGTACAAAATGACGAGTTTATAAATTTGAAGAAACACATACTTACCGACTGTATAATATCATACCTTCGTGCTTATGCAGCTTTGTAAGTATTGGTTAACTTGTTGGTTGATTCAAAGATCGTTCCTTCGCCGTTCGTTGATTCACTTCTCGGACTTCAAAACTGCCCGTTTCCCGAATCGAATGCCGCTCTAAATATATCAATTTTCCATTAAAGCAGCGTTGTTAGCGCTCTACACAGTACCTACCTAAATAATATCGTTTCAATGTTTTAAATCTAAATTGAAACATTTAGAGAGTGTCTGATTTTTTTTCTGCGATTGATTTCGTATATTTCGCGTGCTCAGACATATCTATTCTATCTCTACGATTGCTTTC
Organism: Ciborinia camelliae; assembly: GCA_025890175.1. NCBI lineage: Eukaryota > Fungi > Ascomycota > Leotiomycetes > Helotiales > Sclerotiniaceae > Ciborinia > Ciborinia camelliae. The sequence goes on from JANPYM010000012.1 coordinate 780,752, forward strand.
GAATCCACTGGTATAATGAAACCCCTTGCTGCGCAGGAACAAATATACCACCCTCAACTAGATACCTCTGTGGTGGGTCCTTTCTTCTATGCCAAAATGGCCTTTTAAACACACGCATGGCGTTACAGGGCGTTGTATTGCGCTGCGAAACTTGTCGGTTATGACTACGAACCCAATTCTTGACATCGTAGGTAGCAAGAGTTGCACGCTTTAGAATATCCTCCGTTTGAGGGCTGTTGGTAAGCTGGGCGAGTATAGGCGAATATAAGGGCTATGGTGTAGCACACTATCAGGTGCATGGATACAATTGCTACCACGATGAAATAACCTCTAGAGCCGTGTGGTACGAGTGCTGACTCGAATAGGGTTGTACGCACGCTTGTATTCAGAGGCATTCTATCTGTAAGTTCGTGGTATGTTGCGCGCAATAGAATGGTCCGATAGGCCTGTACTGCTCGTGCGGGGAAATTTGCCTCCGTAATGGTGTCCTTGAATACGCTTGTCAATATTGCACTGCTTGATACGAGCCCATTGGCATAGCTAATTGAGTTGAGTGCCACGCTCATCCTGTTGGTATAAATCCAATATGCCGGTCAATTTGCTGTGGTAGCATGATTCTCCTTTGGTGGGAATGGTTTGACGCTGATGCTTGCCAGGGCTGCATCTACTTATGATTTGAGATACTTAAGATGCCGCGGTCATCTGTATCGATGCCTATTTTTGTTGTCCCAAGCTGTCGCCTAATTTCTGTCGTGTTATTCTTTGCTTTTGCAACGTCCCATTAGCTCAGTGGCTCGCTACGATTACTTCCGCCGGTTGCTATGATTGGAAAGATGTTGTTCTGGCTCTCTTTCAACCCGATATAATATTAGTGTTGGCACGAAATTGATAATCAATAGCGATTGAATTCAAACTTGAGTGTATCAACTTACACAGAGTCGAAGCAGATTGATGCTTTGAAGGTCAGCTTTCGTCCCGTGCCTATTTCAGTGCCAGCGGCTTGAAGCCATGGTCCAGATTTTTTGGGTGGTAGGAGGTTAATGGTTGCGTTCGTTAAACTATCTGTCCGGGCCCCACTGTCGTCCTTAGAGTTATTCTGATGTTTGCATTTTTCTTGTATTCTTCATGTCACCATTCGGCGAGTGTCTCACGGTACTGGTTGTTGCTAGACTCATTGCCAATGTCCCATACCAACCACTCTTCACCAACTACGGGAAATGTCACATTCAAATTTTCCAATATGCTGGGTGGTTGATAGTAAATCGGGTCGTTCATAGATGGAATTCCGTACGGTCACAAGCTGCAGAGCCCCCAAGGGTACTCCACGCTTCCTTTCACCATTGGGCATTTGAACGGAAGGGAGGTCTACCCATTTTTAGATCTCAAATCACGCGGATATTGAAATGGAAGATAGTTCGACCCATTCTTGCGCAAGTTGACTGTATCTAATAGATGTCGCTCGGGCTTTACTGAGCCACATATCATCTGTCATCGGGACCGTTACCGGATTGGGTCGATGTACTGGGCGTGCAAAATTGCATTTCTTCGATCTCAGGACGTATTCAAACAACACGGGCATCAAAGACGTATGATAAACCTTCGAATTTCTGGAGACTTTGTCGTGTTTGTTGCTGTGGCATTGGGAGAAGTGCACGTAAGGTGGGTCCGGTGTCATCTACACTTTCAGTTCTAATTTCATTTTCTGAATACTTAGAAAACGTCTCATATTGACTTGGATTATTGTTCTAATAGTTCTAAACGAGGGTGCCACCTCACTCTGTCATAATAACCCCACTGAGAGATCCATCATATCGCACTGTTACATTGTTGGGAGATGAGATAATATGCTCCGGAGCGATATCGAATAGTAACAGAGTTGATTTGAACTGTGATGCGAGAGAAGTGATAACCAACAAGGTGGTTAACACCGTAGTGATAACTCGATCGACTGTTATGCAAATATTAGTAGGATTAAGCATTCCGGTCCTGTGTTGCTAAAGCGTGCCAACGAAATCTGTGCCGCCTTCTCAATCGGTACGCCACGGCGCTCCAAGGAAATGGATGCAATCATCGATGTAGCAGTCACCGCTAATGTCTGGTCAAAAATTTATGTATGAAGTAGATCTCGAAGGTCCTTACTTTGAATGGATCTCGTGGGAGTTGTGATCAGTAACGCCAGGTTCATAGAAAACCATGATTATTCTAATGTTTATGGTATTCAGTTAGGACTAAAAAGATTCAGAATAGTGGTGCTGATTATACTGATATTAACAACGATTAACAAGAGGGGATACCGGTAGGGTGGAATTTGCTGAAATATGAATCCCCTTTTGCCCCTCTAGGTTATTTATCATTTTACGTTCAATGATTACATGAGAAATCTTGTTAATGATTTTGGGTCGGCTTTAAAATCAGCGGAACGTACAAATGATATGTCTCGAGCAGATTAGATCAGTCATCGGTCATGAAACAGCAATATTGTATTGTATCTTCTCCTTTCCTTGACTCGACCATTAGTGATGACTTGCTCAGAGCGGTGATGGTGGGGCATTTGACAACTAGGATTAATCCCGGTTGGTGTCACGCGAATGATATCCGTCACTTTTCCACCCCTTTTGAATAAGTTTGAATTATTTTGAAGTAGAAGGAAGTACTCCATCAATTCGGAGGCATATGAATTGGATCAATTCGCCTTGTTGAGGATATAAAATAACTTGGAGAATTGCCGACAATATGTATTGTCATCTATCACCTCACAGTATTACAACACGAACATCATTCTACCATCAAAATGTCAAAGGCAAGGAGTTATCATCTTTTCCCAGTCCAACCAGGACTTGCCTCATGAACTTGAGATCTTTTATCGAGGCCTTATAGGAAGACGGTGATTTGGTAGAAATAAACAATGAAATCGATCCCTACTTGGGGGATGGAACCATCATTCGTAAGGTCTGTGAGACCGATGGGCCAGCGCCCCTTTTCAACAATATGAAAGGAGCGAAGGATGGACTATGGGGTGCTCTTGGCGCTCCTGCTTCTCCGTAGCAATCCAGAGCAAAAGTACGGACGTGTTACACGCCATCTCGGACTACCACTCATAGCCAGCATGAAGGAGATTCTCGACAAAATGTTGTCCGCTGCTCACAAAGTGCCTATCCCGCCCAATTTTGTCAAAGATGGACCAGTTAAGGAGAACAAGATTTTCGGTGATGATTTTGATCTCGATATTCTCACATCTCCATAGCTTCATTAGGCCGATGGTGGAACGTAAATCTAGACGTATGGTATGCACATCGTTCAAACACCAGATAAATTATGGATAAATTGGTCGATCGCACGCGCCATAGTTCACGATAAGAATTACTCGGCTGGATTGGACATTGAGCCTTAACACATCTGGCAAATTCATCAAATTCCAGTGGAAAAAAGAAAGGAAGGACGTACCATGGGCACTAGCATTCGGTGTCCCATCAGCTGCTATCATGGCCTGAAAAATGCCAACCCCCAACGCCGTCACAGAAGCCGGCTACATTGCGGAAATGATAGGCAATGCCCTCGATATTGTCAAGTGCGAAACCAACGATCTCTATGTCCCCACCAACGCTGAAATGATTTTCGGGGGTACTCTCTCCATCACCAAGACCGCACCCGAAGTTCCATTTGGCGAAATTCACGGCTAAGTATTCCCATGAGACATCCACCAATGGCCCAAGCACAAAGTAAATACCATCACCTACCGCAGCACCGCTATTATGCCTGTCTGAAACTGTGGTCGCATCACCGATGAAATACACATCCTCATCGAATCACTCGGCGCTGCCGAAATCCGCAAATATACCAAGGTGCCGGTTTAACCATCACCGATGCATTCGCGACATTCGAGAGTCAAGTCACATGGGTAGCTTTCAAAATCGACATTGTAAAACTAGCAGCTATGAACATCACCCCTGCGTATTTCCGCAAGAAAATCGGTCATTTTAGTCTTAGGCATATACAAAATACGCCGTATACTACGGCCATCTTTCCATATTTCTAAATGTCCTGACCTTCCATCAAACCAGACACCAACAAAAGAAACCGAAAACCGAAATAAAAGGACCCCAATGCGAATCCTTTACTTTGGTTGCAAGTCAAATCACCAGTTCTTCCGTCGACGTGCATCATTGACTCCTTGTGCAACAAGCCGGATGCAGAAAATTGTCAAGGAAACGAGTCCTGATACGGCGGCTTCTCCTAGGCTAATTACAATGGGAAGAATGTTTTGGAGTTTTGATGCTCGACTTCCTAGGAATCTAGGGCGTTGTCTGCTGGCCTACGGCCGGGGCCGCTGTCTCAGGAAATGGGCCTTCTACTAGGTCGCGCTTTTCCTCCTTCGTTTTCGTGGGACCGAGATCTTCGTTGGCCATTAATGCTTCATTGCTGAGCTACGTAGGGGGTGAGATTGAGATGTTAGTTTAGGTTGATTTGATTTGATTGATATTTTGAGTATTTTGAGGGAAGAGTGAATAGTCAAGAGTGATGAGTGATGAGTGATGGATAGACAAATAAACTTACACCATTAACAGAATCGTCGGGAACAGCAGCTGCACTTGCAAGGACAGCGTAAGCAAAGAGAGTGATTACAGTAGTAGTGAACTTCATTTTGATGAAGATGAATGAGATGAGTGTTTGATTTAGGTGTGAGTGAATGGATGAATGTGACTTGATGATTGTAAGAATGATAGAAAGAAAAGAAGTTTATATACATAGGTATCTATATATACATGGTATATACTGTTTCTGTAGAAAGTCGCAATACGATATATACAAGGGTATATGCCTGGATTTGGAAGATATACTGGGGTAGAGACTACGTATATTAAAAGGTTGATATTAATAAAAAATGTCGATATATTATAAGATGAACATATTGTATACTAAAAGCTATATAATACATGGAATAAGAATTATTACGATTTAGAACTAGAGTTTCAACTAAAAAGAAAAAGCCCCACATGTATGTTTTTTTCCAATGCTACTGTTGAAATCCGAGATTACGATGCATGAAATGATGCAAATCAGAGCTAGGATAGAATTCAGCGCTTGTTGATTAACTAAAGGACAAAGAGGAGATCGATTCTGCAAAAGTATATATGCTCTTCTTGCGGGGTAAGTGACGCCAAGCCGCATTATCTCTAAGTTCAAACTACAGCTACTGGCTACTTTCAACAGCTACCCCAATTCTACTAAATCATACTAAAATCATAGATAAGTGATTAATTGCTTGTCTTATATTAATACTTTAAAGTGATTAAAGAGAGTTATTAGAATTGTTAATTAAAATACAACAGCTTCGTCATCTTATCGGCATAGAATTCGAAACAATTAGTGTTTGTTTCTTCTTTCTATACGTTTTGATCTTAATTCATATACCCAAAATCAAATCGTCAAAAGCTTAATTTTTACACATCTATTTACCCATAAACTTATAGGTAGGTAAAAACATTGATTGTAATCAATAACAAATAAATCCTAAACGAAAAATGAAAAGGGGGTCCTTGTAAAGGGGAAAAATGAAAAGCGAGCGAGGGAGCAAATGAAAAACAATCGAAACTTGAAACTACAAGTACATTGCATACCTAACCATGTATCGACCATACATCGTAGCTAAATTTGTTGAAATCGTTTAAATTTCCTGATTTATTATTTGGTACATGTATGTTTTGCTAGGTAATAGCATGTTTTAAAATCTATTTGCTTTAAAAGTATCCTACAGTACAACCGCCCTTCTCCAGGAACCCGCTGCCAGATGACAGATGTGGCTTGCAGTCTCCACGCGATATCAAGCATTAAGACATCGATGATATCATTAATGATTTATACCGGATTTTATTGGATCCCAACAAAATGCAAAAGTCCGAGTTCAACTTCAGGTGCGACTCGGACTTGAAAATTGTTTCTCTTCTGCTACCGGTCGGTCGGACTTAATCTTAACTACACTTAATTTAATGCTGTACAACTGTTATAAACCTTATAAAAACAGCGTTTAAAAGTAATATACTAGTAAATAATCCGTATAATGATTTGGTTGGTACTTTTGAAGCTTTCAATTAAAACAGCGATTTTTTGCTTTACTTACAAAAGGACGAACTTACTTACGGGTATAATTCGAAATAATTATATCGAATCTCGATTTGCGCATCCTTTAGAAGGTCCCCACATTACGCTATCTATATATCTGATACATGATAGCATTACTGTACAGAGAATCATCAAGTTAATTGAAGTATTGATGATTTAGAGAGACTGGCGGTAAAGTTGTAACTTCTCTTGTATGGAGTATCGTAGCCCTGAAGCCCAGAAGCCCAGACGGTATAAAGAGATCCGAGCCATGCTACTGAGCGCCAGTTCGAAGTATCCAGAAGGTTGTTCCCTCCTGAACCAGGCCCCTCCTTTGGCTGGCCACTACGTTCAAGGTAAGAACAAAAACCAAGTTCACAGTCGGCCAAATCTGGAATTATAGGTGCAAAGGGATGAGAATGAAGACGGTGGCATTCGAACAGCCTATGGGAACATTGGCATCAGAAAGTTATATCAAAGGATGAGGCATCAGGGAGGTCTCGATTTTGCACGAAACAGAGGATATATTTTAATATAGACAATGGCAATCCTTGGTACTATCATTGCGACCGGCGCCTTTGCCAATTCAAAAAAGCCTAACATTCCTTACCCAGAAACCTCAATATTTGATGGTAGTGCTTGCGGTATATCTCCTGTGGACTCGTTTGATGATGTTCCAGTTGGCTGGGAAAATGGATAAGTAGACTTTGACCCCATGCTAGTAAGGCCTAGTAACGGCATAGCCATCGAATAAATTACATCAGTGGTATTATTCTGAGGTGATTAGCCACAATGAGCTTGGTCTTGAAGGCAGCCGGGTAGAGAATTCATGCTAAGAAATGGGCGCCTGTCTTCCGCTCGAAATCCATCGTTAGAATCAGTGTCATGACTCATTCGAACCAGTAGTCAGATTTGGTACTAAACCTGGACTCGAGCCCATCTGGGAGGTACCGAATTCCGGATTTCCTTGGACGGTGACATGTTGACGAGATCTCGCCGTTTACGAGTTCTGATCACCTGAATGTGGAGCACGTTGCCTTCGGGCGGAGGCCTTGGACGACATCCCTCTGGAACCGGTCTCATCGGAATATTTACACGGCTCTGGATAGCCTCTCGTGGCACAATTCTCACACGGAGAAGCCTTATCGCATTTTACCTTCCTCGTTCGACAAGGATAGCAACTGGTTCTCGTGCGCTCCTTACGTTACCGTAAAAGCCTTCTGGTCTCTTCTTCGGAACGTGAATATATTTCTTCCATCATGCATAAGCATATTTTTGAATGTTCATGAAGTTGGTGAGTAAATACTGATCCAATGTTAATGGCCTCGAGCTCAATGGCAATGACCAAAGATATTGGTATCGCGTGCTGAGTGGGTTTCAGGGTTCCATCACAACCTAGGTATTTATAGGCATGCAAAGACCTATCAATGGGCACTTTAGATGATAGGGCTGAACAGCCATACTGTAATTTCTGGAAAATAGTAAATTGACTCTACTCATCTCAGGCGTCGCCAAATAATATCCTGAACATAATCAAGGCAACATCATTGTTCAATTCTGATTCAATGAATAAATTCCAGAAAGCTGCCTCTCCCCCAAAAAAAACCTAGGGTAAAATGGCATTGGTACAATAATGAACGAGAAAGTATGCATGAATAATTATATGCCATGACCAAGATCTCACACTCAAGCTTCTCATATATCACTCAACTAATTTCCCTTCGAGTTCCATGGCCAAGATGAGCGTCTTAATCCAAACCCAAAAGTTACCGGTCCCGTCCACCGATTTAATACGCGCACAAAATCGATCAAGAGAATCTTCACGCTCAACACGAGTCTGCTGAGCGGGGAAAATATATACGGCTTTGATTTTCTTTACAATATACCTTGTATCTTTTGGGGTTACATGCAAGCTCATGAATGAATAATGGCTTTCTTGCAAGTAGAGTGTGGTGTGAAGCGGGTCATGGGCCTTTGATGTGCTTCTTACAACCTTAAGAAGACTCAACTTTGAGACACATTTTGTTATTATTCAATGGGCTGAAGCTACCATCAAGTACGAAACGGACTATACTCCAGCAAATGTTCGGGCACTTGCCGATCACGTTCACTCAAATAACGACCAAACCGCTCCCATATCAAGTGGTTCTTTTAATGCCGATGCCATGATCATCCTCCCGTGCAGTATGAAGACACTGGCAGCTGTGAACGCAGGGTGCTGAGATGCCCTCATCTCCCGAGCAGCGGATGTGATGCCAAAAGAACGACGTCTATTAGTCCTCGCAGTAAGACAGACTCCTTTGAGTAAGAATCATTTGGGGAATATGCTGGATGCCACGAAAGCTGGCGCAATCATTTTTCTGGCAATGCCAGCGTTTTATACCAAACCTGGTTCAATAGACTATTTGGTTGACCAAGTGGTAGGAAGGATGGTGAATTTGTTTGATATCGACACAGGTAATTTTGAGGAATGGAATTGGTTCCAAAAAGAGTAGGGTACTCGTTTACTGGGAGCTGTATGAGTATATCTGCATATTATTGCTTTCTACCACAATAAATTATCAACACTGCCGACTGCATATCCAGCCAACACGGGCATTGTAAAAAATGATACCTATTTTTCCTATTTAATCGAAACAAGTGTCTTAGGATTGTGTCAAAAAAAATGTTCGCATGAAGTGTCTTTAAAAAAAAATATGAATCCGTATGAATCCGCAAGTTAAATAAAGTCAAGACCAAGCCCCATTCTTATTGGTCAGCAACTTCTCCGAAGTGGAACCACAATTTATTATAAGCTTTGTGTACCTACATACCACCTCTAGATAGAGTTGTCCTGACCTTAGTAATATATCTCGTCAATCTCTACTTTCACCTCCAGATAATCCGTTCCTAATAATGGCTCTCGTCTCTGGACCCGGCCGAGCGGGCTCTGCCGCTCTGCCAGAAGAACTTCAGCTCGCCATCGAACCCCATGTAAAATATATACAGAGTCTCGACTCCGTAGGTATTCATTCTCCTCGCATCCCCGCACTTCACTAACATCTTCTGCTTGTAGCGCAAAGATGAGCTTGAATATTGGCATACAGAACACCTAAGATTAAACGGACTCTACTGGGGACTCACCGCACTTCACTTACTCGGTCGACCTGATGCGCTGCCGAGACGAGAAACAATCGATTTCGTTTTGAGCTGCCAACATAAAAATGGTGGATTTGGAGCTGCCCCCGGCCATGACGCACACTTGTTATACACAGTTAGTGCAGTGCAGATATTAGTGATGGTAGATGCGGTCGAGGATCTAGAGAAGAATCTGGATGGCAGGGGAAAGGATTTAGTTGGGAAGTGTGAGTGCCTTCATATTTGCGATTCGAGGGGCTACCATTAATGATTCCGATATGCAGATCTTGCAGATCTACAAAATAGGAATACGGGAACCTTTGCAGGAGATGAGTGGGGCGAGGAAGACACTAGGTTTCTCTACGCAGCGCTGAACGCCCTTTCACTGCTACACTTTTTACACCTGGTGGATGTCGATATGGCAGTGAACTACATCGTTTCGTGTGCGAATTTCGATGGGGGGTATGGGGTTAGTCCTGGAGCTGAATCACATTCGGGACAAATATTTGCGTGTTTGGGTGCATTGTCAATTGCGAAGCGGATAGACGCGGTCAATATCGATAAGCTGGGTAGATGGCTGAGTGAGAGGCAAGTAGAGTGTGGTGGATTGAATGGCAGACCTGAGAAAAAGGAAGATGTCTGTTATAGTTGGTGGGTCGCGACGAGTCTCGCCATGATCGGAAGGCTGCATTGGATTGATGGAGAGAAGCTCACCAATTTCATTTTGAAGTGTCAGGATACAGAGGAAGGTGGCTTTGCCGATAGACCGGGTGATATGGTCGATGTCTTCCACACCTGCTTTGGTATGGCTGGTTTATCTCTTCTTGGATTTCCTGGTGTTGAAGAGATAGATCCTATCTAGTAAGTTTCCACATCTCCAATATGTATGCTCCCACCGGCTAACGTCATCCAGCTGCATGCCGAAGAGAATTACAGAGCGAGCGCTAGGGCAGTCCTAGGATACCCTCTACTTTAATGATATAATGAATTATGAATCAGGTGATTGTATTCCTGTCGATTTCTCGATCAGACCCTCGTAATGAGGAGTTCTTGGAAAGGATCCGTCCAAGGTAGGATTCTTTATATACATTCTTCAATATTCTCTATCAGTATCTGGCTATTCAAATCGCCCAGAGATACCCGAACTTTTCTCATTTATTCCTTGCTGTAATCAAATCTATATACTTTTAACTCCTGCCATCTAATAACCTTACACCGATTAAAAAGTGGTATCAGGATACAAGGCAGGAGAATAGCAATTCATTGACCATGAGGTGTTTATGACTTAATAATGACATGAACACTCAAATGTCAGTGGTACATAATATTAAAGTAAAGATAATATGTACCCCAGTATACCTTTCATTATTGGTCTGAAGAGGTACTTTTTGACTGCATAGTGAGGGGTAAAGTAAAGATAGGTAAGTAAGGAGGAAGATTGACAAAAGAGAATTGGAAGATGAGACGAGAATTTGTCAAAGTAGTAATCTATCTCAAACAATATTCATTCTCATGTGTGGGTATCACTGCTCTCGCTACCGGAGTGAAGCTTGTGTGGTAATTCCCCTATGATTTATATCCTCATTCAGACAGTGTAAAATGAGTATTCTCTTGGAGTCTCCCAAATTTATTTTATATTTCCTCAAGTGATATCAATGTGCAATTTCTACATGTTATTGATTTCTCAAATACTACTTGAGTGTTATTATCTGTTTATTACCATTGTCATCATCATCCTCATCATCCTCATCATTATCAAGGTCATCGTCTCGAGGATTATCTCTATGAAGTGGTTTGGACGTGACTGGGAGTTGTCCACCACCTAGACTTCAATATTTGGCAATAAAATTCTCCATTCAGATGATAAACTCATAAATAAACATTCAACATTGTCCCCATGTCTGTGGTCATTACTTTATTCTTTATTATATTCTCGTTCAAGTTTTTATACCTTTGGTGACAATGGTATTCAGTCCTTCCACAGCAGAAGTTGAGGGGTTTCGCTGGTAAATCACTTACCTTGCCGACATCCATCTCATTTCTCATATCTTATTACCAATTGAGTATTTCTATCTGAAGAGATCAATGACACTACACATCTACACATATCTAGAGATTCTCCTACCAAACTCTTTTCCATTTTCCTCCCATTCCCTCCCACTCCCTTGCCAAGACCATACCTGCTTGGTCTGGCAAGACCCCTCTTAACGTGACTGCCTCTTCTGAGATTGCCAGTATATGATTCTACTAACCCTCAATGCTCCTTCCATTTTTTTCTTTGCATCATAGAGTTTGACAATCGATTTTTGTTGTCACCTCTTCTTCCTTCCGTCACCCATCACTTTTCACCATATGCAAGTTCTTTCTTCCTCAACTGTCCTATTTTGAGGAAGCCATCTTCTTCACACAAATTTGGAGAAGTAATCGACGACTTGCTACCTTTGCTCATTCCTATCGACAATTAGGAGCTGTGGCATTTATTTAGAACAATCTGTAAGTTTTTAATCCGCTCAGTCTCTTTGAACAACACAATTGCCTTTATTTTCAACAATTGTCTCTTGGGATTCAAAAGAAATCTTAGGGTCATAGCAGAAAACAATACTTTTCCCCCTTGTATAGAATTGACTTCGTTCTTGCCATTTGAGCAATTGAGCAATTGAAATCCCACAAAAACAGATATCTGCCAAGATTTCCCCTCTGTTTTGTTTGCCAGTCTGCAACTATTCGTGTACATTCAGTTCTTTTGTATTTACTCAATTGCTAACTACTCCAAATGGATAGCTGCAGCCAAAATGTCGAAGAACCACACCAACATCCCACTGCACTGCAGCATTTGCCCAAAAAACCCTCAATTCTCCGATGTATCTCATTTACTTACCCATACTTCTTCTAAGGCCCATCTATCCAATTATTTTAAGCTTAAAATTCGGGCTGCGTCAGAATTGACAGCAAAAGTTCAACTTGACAATTTCGAGGATTGGTATGACAACTATGATCTAGAACGACTACTGTCCGAAAGGCTCGCCTCGAAGGACCAGAAGAAAGCAGCCAAGGATAAAAAAGTCAGAAACAACAAAACAATGGTAGATTCCCCTCTGTATGTGGAATGCCATATATGTATACTGACAGTGACAACAAATAGCCCGGACCAGCAAAAATCAAGAAAGAAAATGACAATATGCTTGGCGATCAGTCCAATTTGGCGCCCTTTTTTCGAGCTCCTGTTCCAAGAATGCATCTTTGGCCAACTACAACAAACACCAATATGAATAACAATACAACTATATCCAATTCTGATATGGGGAGCGAATGGGATCATAATACTATGTACGCAACGCCAACTTCTAGACGTCAGATTCCGGGCTATGCACTTCAAAAGACACCTTCAGCAACAGGAACCGCATCAGTTGCCACTAAGTAAGTGGTCTATTCATCATCTCTTGGAAAGCCATTATACTAACCAAGCACCATTTAGCCTCACTACTCCATTAAAGGAAGAAGGGGCGGATGCTGAAATTATCGAGAAGCTTTCGGACAGTGCGAAGTTGAAGGGTGTGTTCTGGCCAGGCATGGATCTTTTTGATTCTGCCACAGCTGAAATGAAAAGAATGAGAAATCAGAGAAAAGATGGCTCAATCCTTGAACTGATGATGGCTGCTTCTGCAGAGGTTCAACCCACTGAAATCTCCTATCACCCTGATGGGGCGTTCCGGACTTCTAGAAATATTTTCGGGCCTCTTTCGACCGAGGCTAGTCCGGTACGTTCGTTCTGACTCCGGTTTCTTTTCTTTCCATTTGATCATATACTGACTTTGAAACACTAGATTCGAGACCCCACCCCGAAGAAACGCAGAACTCGCAAGATGGCATTGGCGGATGTTAGTGTTAATGTGCCCCGTCTGAGAGCTGGTCGACCACCAAGAAACTCGGCTAGAAGCCCAGAGAAACGAGAAGTATCCGCTAGAATGCATCAGCCTGCTGGTCAACTTGCCTTACACCCACCACCAACACTTAATCCATTGGCATTCGGTGCTCGATTCACCCCAAGTAATGAGGAAGATGAAGAGTTTAGAATGACTATGGAAGAAATGGGAGCTAAGAAACGTTCTTTCAATGTTTTCCAGGATGCTCCTGAGGTTAGCCCAGGCCGTACAGAGAGCCCATTGGAAGACCATAGGTTCGACTTTTCGGATGGCGCCTCGACCAGCTTCACCAACACAAACATTGGAAATCATACCTCTCCTACCCCGGTTGTTAAGCCTACTGCAATGCGTATTTTCAACAAAGAAAACGGTCAATCTGATACTCAGGTCCGACGAACCGTCTCAACTCCTCATCATGGCTTCCCGACTCAGATGTTTTTTGACAATGCGTCAATGTATAATCCCCTCTACAGCCATCATCCTCGATCTTTCTCGTATGGAGGTGATCATACGGATCTTTCCCTCATTAACCAGGAAAGCAAGCCAATGAATGCTTTTGGGCAAGGTTTTCATAGCAATTTCAACTCCGTCGGCCTCGCCTCACGCCTCCCTAGTAGCCATTTACATCTTGCAGGCTCTATTACCAATGGTGTAGATGTTAACATGCCACATTTTGGTATGTGAGCTTGGGATCTCTTACTTTTTACAACACTTCAAACGTCATGGCCCTATTACGTCATAGACTTATATATTACCACCTGAGGCGTTTTGACTTTCGAATAAGATTTGTTATAGCAGGCCATTGTTGTGGTCGATTTTCATCAAAGGAGGCATATTATACGGGAAGTCGGTTTTTTCAGTTCTTTTTTTTCTTTCTACGATTATTTTAGATGAGGCGTTTTAGAGCTGGCAATTGCGCGGGCATGCTGGTTCTGCATTGCTATTTAATTTTTGACCTGGTATCATATATTACACCTGCTCCATACCGATTAGAAGCTGGTCGAGCTGATCCGCACCATTCTCTAGAACATTCGAAATCATCTTAGATAGACCCAATAGCTTTTTCTGTTTCACTTCCATCTCCAGTTCTCGTGATTTTGATGCAGCAGTATCAAGTACAGCCTTCGGGACTCGTGCTAACCGAGCCACATTCAAACCATAAGATCTATGTGCAACCCCTTCACCGACTTCATACAAAAACGTAATTTCCTCATCAACATCTTCACCATCCTTATCTGCATCAGCATTAGAAACTCGCCTTCCATTTCTCTCGGCTGTAAACTTCATATGCACATTCCTCAGCTCCTTTCCCTTCTCAAAACCTCTCGCCACACTAGCCAGCGTCTGATAATGCGTAATAAACAAACACAAACACTTCGTTTCCCTAACCACCCAATCTAGCACTGCTTCTGCTATCGCTACCCCATCATGCGTGCTAGTTCCTCGTCCCAATTCGTCTAGTATGACTAGAGATCTTGGACCTGCTGATTTTAATATCGAAGCCGTTTCGGAAAGTTCTACCATAAATGTAGACTGTGCAGTAAATAATGAATCATAAGCGCCCATGCGCGTGTATATACCATCTAAAAGACCCAAGCGAGCGGAGTCAGCGGGTACGTAAGAACCTATTTGGGCGAGGATGGATATTAGAGCGACTTGGCGCACGTAAGAGGATTTGCCGCCCATATTTGGTCCGGTGATTAGGAGGGCGCGGGTATGATTTGGATCTGTGGAGAGGGAGGTGTTATTGGGGATGTAGGTTGATGGGAGCAGTTGTTCAACCATGGGGTGACGACCGCCGATGACGGATATTTCGGTGGTTTCCGTGAAAGTGGGTTTGCAGTAGCCGGGGAGGGAAGCCACGGTTGCGAGGGAGAGGAGACAGTCGATGGTAGCGAGGTGGGATATGGTGTCGCGGATCAGGACGTAGTGGGTGGAGATTTCGGTGAGGAAGATGGAGAATGCGGAGTCACAGGCGGAGGAAAGCGATTCTTTGTGTTGATCACGTTCGTGGAGGAATTTTATCACTTCGGGGGTGTGGAAACGGGAGTGCTTTTTTGTGCCGGAGATCTTTGCCCAAGAGGCGGGCACGTTTTTGAGGTCGCCATTGGGGACTTCGATGAGGTATTCGATACCAGCAACGGTGACGTAGGTGACGGGGGTTTTCTTGGAGAGTTTGGTGGCGGCAACGGTCCGGTGAGCCTCCAGGTCTTGTTCTACGGCTCCGATTCCGCATTTATGTTCGCCGATTTCTTCGGTTTCATAGTCTTCCAGGAAGAAGGCGTATTTGTCGTCTTCGCGGGCGGCCTGGGCGTTGATTTTGTCGAGGAAGGGAATTACGGTTTCACCAATTGCGGGTAGAGATGCTACTGCTTCATTCAGAAGTACCGAATCAAAGCCTGCATCGGAGGGTGTTCTGACGTGTGCAAATTCGTTCGCAATTCTTTGCATTGTCTGGAGAACTGTGAGTAGTTCTGGTCGAGTGCATTTGCCATAATATATGCGGAGTAAGCTTCGCTCTAGATCTGATTTGACCTCCCGGAGGGTGGCATTTAATTTATCTACTTTCGGGGTGTTGGAATTATTTTTCAGTTCTTCCACTGCGGCAACTCTCTCTTCCAAGCGATGCTTGTCTAGAAGAGGTCTACCAACCCACTTTCGAAGTAATCTTTGGCCGAATTTTGTTTTAGTCTTGTCGAGGGTCCAGAATAGACTTCCCTTTTCGGTGTGATCGGTTTGATTGGTATATATCTCGAGACTTGTGAGAGTATTTCCATTTAGCAACATATGAGATCGAGCACTAAACGACTGGAAGTATTTCGTGAGGTCAAACACATGCTCCAATCCATATTCAGTCATATGGGTGATCATAGCAGACAGACAAATGGTAACCGGCTCGGTGAGTTTCAAAACTTTCTCTAATAGCTCCTGCTCTCGCTCATTGTTGCTACTCTCGTGAGCTTTCAATTTGTCCGCATAAAACTGGGCTACGTGAGAATACGACTCGGCAGCCATGGTTTTTGACTTTTCCACACGCTCAACCCTGATTCTATCACCAAAGACATTGGTGGTGCTCCCTGAAAGATGCTGTACAAGTTTATCGGTGGCTTTTGTGAGTTCGCCCACTATGAGAAATTCGCATGGGGCAATATGTAGTAATCGTGTCTCAATTTCACCCCGCATGAAGCCATCCTCAAAATTATCGTATATAACGTCTCCAGTCGCAGGTTGAACAGCCAATATGCCGACCTCAACCTTCTCATCCGTTCCCCCTTCTTTAGCTTTCGTCTCCGTTATGCATAGAAGATAGCCCGTGGCAGGGGCACCACCTGATGGCGCATCTGAAGAATCTAGCCCCTCGATATCATCAATATATGTGCCCTTAGTATAGACATCGGTGAGCTTCCTAACGAAAGGGGCATTCCGATTGTCTCCGGCTTTTTTCAATGCAGCTGTTTCCGTTTGTCGAACAATACCAATTTTGTGACCGGCAGCGACAAGCCTCTTTGCGTGGACGGGGAGTCGATGAACGGGAATACTTGCAGATGCAAAGTAGCTGAGATGTGCTTCCGAAGGATCTATAGCGTGTCAAAAACTTTACGAGGTAGAGATCCAACAGCGGATAGCTTACGTTCATCAAATCGAAACTTGCCCGGTATGCACACAATACTAAGCACTTTTGCTGCTGTTCTTGCATCTTCCCCAAAGAATTTAAACTTATAGCCAACTTCCACAATTAATAGTGTATCCATATGTTTACGTTTAATGTCGATCACTTGTAATTCCATTGGGGTTAATTTGCCCGTCTTTGCACCCTTCTTCTTAGTCTTCACAGGCGCAAGTGCTTCCTCTTCATCCTCTACTTCGTCGCCATCCTCTTGAACTGCATGGTCCTCAGGTATAATCCGTCTAATACTGTCTGGATGTCCCAATTTCTTGACAAACTTCTTGTGCAACTCTGCCTTCCGTGCTTTCTCTAATTCGTCTTCGGGTTCCTCCTCAATCACAGGTTCCTCGGCTGACAATTGACTTGACCCTGAGAACATATATTTATTCGTTCGTGGAGATGGCTTCGGCTTGTCTAGTGCTGAACTAGACGATGGCTTTCGAGCGTTCGCGGCTGGCAAAGTAGAGCTTTCGCCATCTTCCTCCTCAACATCAGCGTTCTTTGCTCGTTTGGATGGGTTTTCTGCCCCTCCAGTATTTACTCCATTCGCTTCTTCTTCCAGCGCCCGTTTCAAGCTATTTCCAGTGGCTTTTGAAGCCTCATTAGTTTCCTGATTGCTCTCGGCATCATAAAGATTTCCTGGGACATTGGAAGCTGGTGGCGGACTTGAACCTTGAGGTTTCTGACTAGATTTTGGAGTAAAGAAACTGGATATTGATTTCTGGGTCTTGACTGGAGTTGGGTTCGGTTTGCCCATGGTTGCAGATTCCCAACAACTTTTTTTGTTGCGATGAGGGTTTGGTTTTGGTTTGCAATTGAAATGTTGCTTGGGAAGGAGACGCGACGACGCGACGGGCGTAAAGTGGATTACATAATCAATACAGGGTCTCATCATCACTACTACGAACATTGATGTTCCAAACATAAGATCGGCATACCGAGTAAATCCAGTGCAACTGCAACTGATACGAAAGCATATATCGTTGAATACATAATAAGTTTCAATATACCGCTCAGAAAACTCCAATCTCAATATGCGGACAGGTCTTACAAAATGGCACATGTCAGCGAGCTACGGATTGGGAATTTAGAATCCTTATACTAGAGTTGTTCTATCAGACAATAAATAACACGTCCAATGTACATACCCAGATGGATCATTGACACTTGAGGCCAAAGTTATTGGGTGAGTAACTTACCAAAGTCCCTGGGTAACGCCAACATTTAGTTGGCGAAACATGAATATCAACTTGAAATGTTGAATGATGAGTT
This sequence comes from Ciborinia camelliae, assembly GCA_025890175.1. Classification (NCBI taxonomy): domain Eukaryota; kingdom Fungi; phylum Ascomycota; class Leotiomycetes; order Helotiales; family Sclerotiniaceae; genus Ciborinia; species Ciborinia camelliae. The sequence goes on from JANPYM010000012.1 coordinate 798,830, forward strand.
GTCATTACACTACGCGGCGGTTTAAAAACTACCCTCTCATTCAGTTCTGATAACACAAATAGGCATCTACGGTCAATTGCATTATGGGGTGCCCAATAACAGTATATTCGTTTCAGATCTGGTCTGGCAGAGCGAACGTAGGATGAGACCATCAAGTCGAGTAATTACAAACTTTTATATTATTGTATATGTCTAGCATTATCTAACATAACCTCTGCACCCTCGCCATTATTTGTTAGCCTATATCTATATCTTGGTATATCAACATCTAGACCCGTTCACCAAGCTACACCACAAAAGAATTACAAAGTATACAAGAAATCGGGTCTCTTATCCCCCAAAGCCATCTTCCCACTCTCATTGAGCCCCTGAGCCCACACATCTCTCTCACCATTGGTTCTCTTGCTATTTTCTCTTTTCAATAAGAAACGTAACATAGTACTTCCGCCCAACAAGAAAAGCGCCATGAAAGCAAGAACAACAGCGTGGCCTACAATGAACCGGGGTTTTTCGAAATAGATATTGGAGCTAATGATACCACACAAATTACCCCATCCGATCATGAATCCTAGAACAATACCTCTCTTGTACGAGCCCTCGATATTGTTGGAGATCCAGGAGATGGTGTTAGCTATACAAGGATAGATACCGAGAGCTCCGAGGAAAGTTCCGGCATATTTAATACCCGGGTCTTCGCTACCTAGTAGCATGGCAAAACCGGCGATACCAAGAAAAGACACAAAAATATTGCAGAGTCCCCGTTGACGGGTACGATCAGCGACGAATCCGATTATGACTGTCAGGGTAGCAGCAGCCACGTATGGCGGAACGGAAAGGAGCTGGGCTCTGGTCGTTGTGTAGCCAAGCTGATTGATGATGGTAGGGAGGAATAGTGAAAAGGCATATAACGGCATATCACAACCCATATAAATGATCATACCGAGCCACATCTTGTAATCCTTGACTGCCTGCCAGATATACTTTGAGCTGAATTCTTCGTGGCCTGCTGATTGTTGATTGGATTGCAACCGGCGGATGACTCTGTTTCGGTCAACCTCAGAAAGGAACTTGGCCCTTTCAGGAAAATCGTGAACCAGCCAGAACGAAGCGAATCCAGCCAGGACAGTGACAAGTCCTTCTAGGATAAAAATCCAAGCCCATCCGTGAAGTCCACCAAGGCCGTCCATTTTCACGATGGCCGCGGCGAGAAGCCCACCAAAACTACCAGATACAGCAGCCGCGGAGAAGAAAATCGCAACGCGAACACCAAACTCGGATCTCTTGTACCAGCAAGATAGATAGTAGCTGATGCCGGGAAACAGGCCTGCCTCAGCGAGACCGAGGAACCATCGAGCCGCCATCAGACCTGACCAGTTCTGGACAAATCCCATGAAAGTCATACACAAGCCCCAAGCGATTCTATGATGCGGTCAGCAACTCGGTCATGCCATTGCGAGATTTGCTATGCAATGAAACCAATTGTTGGGTACTTACATAATAATTGGAACGAATATCGATGGGCGAAATCTCTTGAGCATCACATTTGTAACAGGTTCAAAGAGTGCATATGATATGAAGAAGATCCATAGTACGGCATTGTATTTCCCAGTCGACATGTTGTCCAAATCTTTCTGCAAGCCGCCAATTTTCGCATTTCCAATGTTCGTGCGATCAAGGAAAGCGAGTAGGTAGAGAACACAGAGCTGTCAACATTAGACGGGAAATATGCTGGGAGATGAGGGGTCGCTTACCCATGGTATCAAAGCCCAATCAAGTTTTCGCACCAGCTTACGATCCTGTGCAAATAATTAGTGCATCTTCAGGTTTCATAAGGACACCGGTACTCATTGACTTACAATATCGGCCTTTTCTTCGTCGCTCAAATTCGCATCTGGGTCTGGAGGTAAATCATGGGAAGGAGCATTGTCGTGAAGACCTATGACTTCCTTCTCTTCATCTGCATTGCTAGGGGCCTTGGTTGTATTGTTTGAAGTCATGATTCTCAAAATCGAGCAATTTTGTATGTCTGCTAATTGGGATAGAAAACAAAGCAGAGCGGGTGACGAGGACTTCATAAGAGTTTCCCTAGACTTTATAGCTAGCAATGGCTAGTAATTTTTAAGCCTAATGTCAAAGGGGGAAGATCTATGGCAATTTGGATCTATGGTCCAAGGGCCTCAAGGGTTTGCCCATCCCCAGATTCTGCGAAACCCCATAGAGCCTGTGCCAACCGAGTCAATCACAGAGTGCGCTTAACCATTATGAACCAATTATGACAGAAAGCCGCAAATGTTTGTTGGTGAAACTCCGGAAACGTACAGCTGCTCCTACAATCCATGCTATTGGCAAGGAATCTTGTTGACGCCAGTCGGTACAGTACAACCAACAAAATCATATATCGCAACCCTGCTGGATACTTTACCACTCGACATTTGCTATTCCTTCGCTCAGAGTATTGAATTCGGACTTCAAATACAATCCTCCAACTATAGGGAAGACTAATTGATATAGTTCCTTGCTGCTCCAAATTGCCATACTTCAGGTAAAGGCTCTTCAAAATTGACCATTCCCAAACCAAGTTAGCTTTAGAACTAGCCAGCCAAGAAACCCCCCCTCCCTTGTCTCTCATACATTATTCCAGGGTTGGTAAATGATGGCTTCCAGCTAATACTAGCTCATCCTCTGGCCCAAACTACCAACCCTCACAGGTAGCACTTTGATGTCTGAGTGTAGGCTACCGGGAAAAAATGTGGGCATCGACTTATCGAGCAGAGCGTCGTGATAGAATAACTGCAGGTGATTTACAATTAAGATCATCGACTAGGTAGTAAAAAATTGAAAGTGCCCAAGGTTACTCATTCTGTTGGAGGTCCACGCTCGTGTAAGATGGAGGTGGTTAGAGAGAAGCTAGAAGACGGGGGCTCGGCACGCCCATGATTAAGCTTAATCTGGATCTAGATCCCGATCCCGATCCCGATCTCGAGGTGGGAACCTTGGAATTGGAAACCTTGAGGGGGAAAAAATGGGGAAAGCAAGGATGAAGGAGTTGTGGCAGGAGGGGTTCAGAGCTAGACTTTCTTGGGGATAGCCTCATGTTGATATCGGCTCTCACATATTTGAGGTCCGACTCACATAATGTTTTTATCATGTGATTGTAAACAAAGTCATGAAAACGTGATCTTCAAGCATGCCAGAATCTGAATTGGTTATCAAATATGCAGCATTAACGACGAAGGTAACAGTACTGATTAACTGTCGAGGATAGTAATGTGATGCATAGTGCTACACTTCCGTTATCAAAAATATTACCAAGCCGGTAGCACACACATTCATTCGTTGTTGAGTCATCCTCACATCTCTGAACCGTGAGATCTCGAGTTTGATAAGCTGGACTTCCCCAAATTTCTATGCCTGCAAGCTATACAATATTTAAGATGGCAACTCGAACGAAAACAGTATGTGTCATTGGTGAGTACACACGCATATTTGAGGTTATCATTGCTAACTTTCACTGATTAGGCGCTGGTCCCTCGGGACTCGTGGCAGCCAAAACACTCACTCACGACCATCCAAAGGGCACATTTGAAATAACAGTTTTTGAGCAGTCGCATAGAATAGGTGGCTTGTGGCCTTTATCCCATGAAGACGATGGTCTAGTGAATCCAGATATGTGCACGAACCAAAGCCGTCATACTGTCAGTTTTAGTGACCTGGCATGGCCTGCTTCATCCCTCGCTTGCCCGAAAGCATGGCAGGTTGGGAAATATCTCGAAAATTATGTCAAGATGTACCCTGGATATTCGATCAAAACGGGTTCCAAGGTTGCCCAGGTCGACCCACCATCTGATTGGAAAACCACTGCATCAGGGAAATGGAATGTGCATGTTCAACATAATGAATCTACCCAATCGCCACAAGTCTACGAATTTGATCATGTTATTGTAGCTACTGGATTCTTTGGAAAACCCAAGGTGCCTAATGTCCTTCCAGACTTCCCAGCTCCTGTCTGGCATAGCTCAAGGCTTCGCGATGTCAACAGTTTGTTGACCGACAATGGAAAGATCTCTTCACCCAAGGGCAAGAACATTGTGATTGTTGGAGGACAGATGTCGGGTATAGAATCTGCAGCAGCAGTTGCCTTACAGATATCCTCCTCCATAATTTCAACGGAACGTCCGATTCCGAATGCAAATGTATATAAGACGTACAATGTGATTCAACAACCATTTTGGGTGATGCCTCTCACATTACCAAGTAACCCTGTGATCGATGGAGCTTCACCCGAGGCTGAAAAGGTACACGATATCTTAGATATCTGGCAACTAGGATTTTCTGCTAACGCCTTCCCAGATTTCAAACCCGGCACCGACATTCTTACCCCTGGATCTGGTCACTTACAATATCGGATGGAAGCCTCCAGGGCCGCTCGAGAATTCGTCTGGCCACATATCACCAGAAGCAGCCAAAATTACAAACGACTTCATGACCAACTATCTAGGGACTGATCAAAGTGGAATCGGTACAGATCATCTAGCAATCACAGGAGATGTTCGTTTCGAACCACCACTACTTACAGCTAGCGAAAGCTATATAGAGTTTGTCCGATCAGGAGACATCAATACGATCCGAGGAAAAGTGACGAGTGTAGTCCCCAATCGATCAAATGCCATCATCGTCGAAGAAAACGGAACTCAACAAGTTATTGACGATGTAGCAGCAGTAATCTTGGCAACTGGATTCGATGCATCACCATCACTTAATTTCCTACCAAAAGAAATCCTCCACCACCTCTCATTTGACGCATCAAGCAGCGAATTCCCATTAGCTCTGAATGTGCACTCGACAGTCAACGCAACGATCCCCTCTCTGGGCTTTGTCGGTTTTTACCGAAGTCCCTATTGGGGCGTCATGGAAATGCAATCCAGATTCCTCGGAAAACTCTGGTGCGGAGACGCGCAAGCACAGAAAACCCTAGAGTTGGATGATTCCCTGGACAAACTTCTCGAGCTTCGCACCGATCCCCGCATTGCGCAGTTTCCTATGGGTGATTATGCATACCTAATGGAATCCTTTAGCGCGGCCGTAGGAATCCAACGACAAGAACCCGCCAACGATCCAGAAGCACGCACGGGAATCGTGCTTCCATCTCGCTACCTCTATTCCCACGCAAGTAGCACTCAAAAAGAACAAGCCACGCTAGCTCTCTCCATCATCGACTCCATATTCCACTCCTCATCCACCCGAGGGGCCTTCGTCGCAAAAGCGATTTTTCGATCTCTCCAAGGAACATGGAAACTCTCTCGCTCCCTTAAAAGCTCTCTATCTACATTCCCCTCCGGCACCTTCACCGGAACCGCCAAATTTCTTCCTCGTTTACCGACAACCACCTCCTACAACTCCGAGTACTTGTATATTGAAGAAGGGGATTTCGTTACGGATACCGGGATGTCGTTTAGAGCTAGTAGGAGATATGTGTATCGATATCGAGAGGATACCGATGTGCTTAGTGTGTGGTTTGTGAAAACGGATGATAGTTTGGGAGTGGATTATTTGTTTCACGAGATGGAGATTTTGGTTCCGCAGGCCAGTGATGAACAGAGAGAGAAGTCGGGGTGGAAGGCAAAGTCGAGTCATCTTTGTATTGCTGATACGTATGATGTGGAATATGAGTTTAAATTTAAGGGGCCGAATGTTAAGGAATGGAGACAGGAATATAGGGTGAAGGGCCCGAATAAGGACTATAGAATTAAGAATGAGTATAGACGGTAGAGATAGGTGGCTATAGAAAGAAAATGGGAGTTGCATTTGAAATGACTTATGATATTAAAAACGAAAGGTCCCCAGATAGAGGGCTTGGAGATTTTTCTCTCCATTATAAGTTAGTCTTCATCTTCATCATCTTTGATTTGACTCTGACTTATTGCCATCTTTCAAGGTACTACACTGAGGTACCTGCATGGGGGATGTTCTAGATTCTATATCATGCTGTTGCATATTGTCAAATTATATCGGTGTTTACCTTCTCTCACATTTGAATATCTAAATTGTATTCCAAGATGACAAATGAGGCAGTAGCCTGTATAGAAGGAGTGTGTATGTACAGTCTGTACCAAATTATAGGTCCTTTAATATTGCTTGTGTTTGTGTTTGTGTTTGTGTTTGTGTTTGTTTGCTTGTAGTTCTGTCACTACCTACCTACCTGGTAGTACTTTTAAGTTCAAGGTTACTAGGTTTATGATGGCTCCTGTCCCTTAAGTCCGTCGGAGAAAACAGGGACAAACTAAACTATAAACTATGGACTGCGCTATAACCAAAGACGTTAGAGTCCACTCTGACTCAGGCACCCTGAATCAGGCACCGAGGCGGAAACAAATTATTTTACACCCCGCAGAATTGGTTACCTCTAATCAGTGTCTCAAGCTTCTTTTCAAACTGCAAGTCCTTTCACTTGCGCTCATTTCAAAAGTTTCATCAAGCAACGAAAGACTCCCCAGATGCTACATGACCAGTTTGAGGTCATTGTTGAATCTTGGGGACGTCAGTCGTGAATTCAAGAACAAGTAGGAAAGCTTGTTGCGACTGAATGAATACTGTAAATATGGCACCAGCAAACGGCACGTCAAAAGTCATGCAGAACCGCCCAAGACCTGCAGTTGCAATCCCGAGAGGCATTGTTCCTGCTCTACCTCTCTCCTATGGTAAGATGCAACAAAAGAAACTACCTACTCGAGAAAAGACGAAGGAAACTATTCCCCCATCCTCGACAGCTCCAGCGGTTCAAGCGCCCATTACATCAGTTTCAACTACAAATGCACCTTCTGCGCATGCCTATGAATCTCCTGCTGAAGAAAAGCCTTTCGAAGTGATCAAAGAGTCTTCCAATCCTGTTCCCACGGCAGTTGCCGGTATCTCTATTGCGGAATCGCTGGATGGATTTAGTTCTACTGAGGGCGGAGTTACACTCGATTCTACTGAACGCGAATTTGATGAAAAATTTGTGAATGTGATTGAAATCAAAGGTGAGATTGGGAAATTCACTTTCAGTCTTGCCATATCTGCAAGCCCAAAATATTGACCATGTCACTAATTTTATTTTTCTTGCAGCAGACGATTCTCACGAGGAACAGCACTCTGCTCCATCCGAAACTCTATCAACCACATCGAGATCAACTTATCAACTGCCTCCACCATTTGTTCCTGCTAGCAATCAGTCCACCATGTCATCTGAGTCTGCCCAATTGCCGCAGCAGGTTGCATTCAATGGCCAACATCCAATGCACCACGCGCATCCCAGCGGTTCAAACCCGATGTTTGGCGGATACCCCGATTCCAATAATTCATCCCCAGCTCCTCCTTCGAGCGCTGGCAATATTCCGCCTTATGCGTACGCGCAGCAAGGTGGTGTGCGTGGTCCTCACCCCTCGAATGGCGGCCACCAACACCATATGTCAAATGGCTTTTCACCCATGACTCCAGCATTCCCCCCAGGATATTACCACCACCAAGACGGCTTTCAGGTTGCTCCAAATGATGATTTCCTTCGCAGACAAATGCTACCATTTGCTCCCTCCGAAGGTTACTCGCCAACTGCTCCTCAGATTTCAGAGAGTCCTCGATTCAACGGTTTTGATCCGGCTACTGCGCACAACGTCCATGGATCTCGATCATCGGCACAGATTGATCAAGAGAACGGTCTAGGTCCTCATTACGGCCATCATCCATCTCCAATCCCACCAATGGGGCCACCACCTTATCGCGGAGTTGTCGGTTACCCACGCAAAGAAGAGATTCCTTGGGCAAACGGCAATCGTCGAGATCTTTGGTTCCACCTTCGTGAGCAGTTTGCACAAACGGAATTCTCCGATTGTATTCTTGAGCTACGCTACTCCGATGGCCGTGCCGATCCTCTTCAAATCAGTGGTCATAGATTGATCTTCGCCCGCAGTTTCGTATTGAAAGGTCTGATTACATCTGGAGCTCGAGCAAACTCTGCTTCACCCCTACCTATCCAGAATATCTTGATCGAGTCGGATGATCGTTTTTTGCGTTCTGATGCCTTTTCATTGGCTGTTCGGTATCTCTATGGTGGACCTATATTGGACTTAGATGCAATGGCCCGCTTTCCGGCTCCATATATTGGATCAACTCCTATGCCATCAACACCAGCTGAACGTTTCGCCTTCACGCTTGGTTATGTAGCATCAGGGGTTATTCTTCAGATTCCTCAAATTTGGAAGACTGGTTGCGCTATTGCGAGCCAACTTATCACCTGGGATACGGCTGAGAAAGCTCTTGAATTTGCTCTCGAAGGAGGTATTGACTGGTCATGGAGCTCGGGAATCCCAGATGCCAACGATGTAATCGGCAGAAGCATTTATAGTCCATGTGCTAACATGCTCATCTACAACATAATCAACTTGATCATCCTCTCCTTCCCGCCCAATTTTGAATTGGATACGACAGTCTCAGACCCACTCTTCAATTCTAGAATCCCGCATGTCCCAGATGACCGACCAACTCCCGCAAACCCACGTTTAAGCTCTATCAAATTCGGCGACCACCCTACAGAAGATAGTCTTCGCTCCCCTTCTTCGGATCCTATTACTGCTACGTTGTCAAGATTATTGCTCAACTTACCATTTGGTCCTTTAAAGCATGTATTGGAAACTGGAAATAATGGTGTTATTCATGGCCATGCAACTTATTTACTTCGACGAAAGGTCATGTATCCTGTCATACAGGAGCGTGAGAAGAGAAGACAAAAAGCCCTTGCTAGTAAAGTACCGGAGGAGGAGCGAATCAAGAATGGACGTCAGTGGAATACCGTTGGCTGGAAAGAGGCAGTTCTCCCATTTGATGACCATCGCAACGAAGAGGTCCCATGCTTGAGAAAGACTTGGGTCGGTTTCACAAATACTGAAAGCAAGTAACCTTGGTCTACTGACTGACTTCTGAAATGGGCTTTTGTAATTGATTATTAAAGGTGCATTGGCGTTGAATTGGTTCATTGGTTTCGAGGGCAAATGATATATGTCTTTGCATAAAAATGGACGGACGGGACTCGTGGTCATTTCTTCTGGCCTACCTATTTTCTTGAGAGTTGAGACACTTGCCTTGCTTTCGGTTGCTAGGTGAAGATAATCACTTTTATAAAAAGTTTCACGGTAGTAATGAGATATGTAAGGCACGACTCATCAGACTACAAAAGTAGTTAAATGAATAAAAAATGAAGTTTATACCTTTATACCCTTTGACATGATGTTTTGGTTGATTCTTTGAATATATTGTGAATGCCATTGAGCTTAGGCATGATATATCAAGTACATGATGGGGAATCAGCTGAAAAGTATATTGTATGAATGAATGAATGAATGACGCCTGGTCATGATACACCCATTACCGTGATTGAGAACCGCCTGAGAAGTATATTGCGATGCAAATAAATAAATGAGTTCATGGTTAGAGTTGTCCTAATAATATACCGAGGCCACAACTGACTGGTGTTTACCATCACCACTCAATAAATTGCTGAGTAAATATGAGGTGCTGCTCAAAGGTAGGTAAGACCATCTTTCATGATGATGAGGATGATGGAGAGATTCTTGTCAGTGTATTATTATTGTTATAGTGAGTGAGGAGTGGAAGGAGTGAAGTAAGTGAATAAAAGAGGGGCTTGCAGGGATCGATGAGAAAAGTTTCAATCACGTGCTATCAATTTTGAAAATTCGGTTGTGGGATTGCTTGCCCTAGATCGCCAAAATTTTGAACCCAGCAAGTTGAATACTGCGACAATTCCGACATCTCGACATTTCCAGACGACGACCAACGACAACTTGATCGCAATCCGACAAAATGGCGATCAAGCACAACCAGCAAATTGCCCACAACCGTATGTCTCTTCCGCGGATCAATTAGGATTGCAGAGATACTGATGATGGATAGATTTCCGAAAGGATTGGCAACGACGAGTTAGAGTTCACTTCGACCAGGTAAACAACGCGCCGATGGAATGTAAAAAGCTCTGGAATCGAATCTAACAGTGTAAATAGCCTGGCCGAAAACTCAGACGTCGCAATGCTCGTCTTGCGAAGACAGCAGCTGTCGCTCCACGCCCAATCGACTTGTTGAGACCAGTCGTCAGATGCCCAACCATCAAGTACAACAGACGTGTACGAGCTGGCCGTGGTTTCACCCTCGCCGAATTGAAGGTTAGACAGATAAGAAGCTTCTGAAAGTGTAATTTTCTGATGTCATTATAGGAGGCCCAAATCCCCCGCAAGCTCGCTCCTACGATCGGTATCTCCGTTGACGCTCGCCGCCAAAACCTCTCAGTCGAGTCCCTCAAGGCCAACGTCGACCGCCTCAAGTCCTTCCGTGCCCGCCTTATCCTCTTCCCACGCAAACTCGGCCAACCCAAGAAGGGTGATTCCACCAAGGAGGAGGTCTCATCTCTCAAGGAGACCAGCAGCCGTGTTAAGAGCCTTCTGCCAATTGTTGGCGTTGAGGGTGGATTCTCAGAGATCAGCAAGGCTGATATGCCAAAACCAGTTGAGGGAGGTGCATACAGAAAGTTGCGCGTTGCAAGAAGTGACGCTAGATTGGCCGGCAAGCGTGAGAAGAGAGCAAAGGATGCAGCTGATGAGGCCGCTGCTGCTAAGAAATAAATGGCATGAAAGGTTCATAGGTCTGTTTTATATTCTTGCGGGGTGCGATGGATGGATGTGGGCTACAAGAGCGGTATAAAAACTGCATAGGTGTACTCTCATGAATTCAACGGCTATTGCACAAAACTAATGAATTTTCAATAAAATGTTTTGCATGTGAGGTGTTGCTCATGGTCGTGAAAAATATGTTTTACTTGGTTGTTCGAGTGAACGGAATCGAAACCGAAAGCATATCTCAATATCATTCTTGGATGCTCCGCTGATGATGATTTTAGGTTGGGTTAGCCATGTACCGAGACATTACCGCCGCCGACCGTTCACTTGCGAAGTTTAAGAGTTAAAAACGCATCGGGTTTGCAGCTCATGATCTTCTTCGGAATTTGGAAGTCATTTGACGGTTGTTGGTCTGCGACTCACTTCGGCTCTTTTTATGTATTGAATAGTGGCCCATTCTACATACCCAACTACAGAATGGACAACCTGGCAAACCATCACTCTTTCTGCTCCCTCATGGGAGCGAAAGTTTTCTGGGCCCTGATAAGAAGTTAAATTGCTGCACTCTCTCGGCCCGCTTCCTTCACCTTGCCTCCAGCCCCCTCAATACTGTCTGGAAGGGGTGATAATACATGGACCTTTGGATCTTCTGCTCGTAATTGTGTATCGGGAGATTATCGTAGAGCCGAACATTCAGCTCTATGCCATCGGAAAATTCAATGGCATGTTTGAAAGGGTTTTCGTATGAAGTTGGATTATTTTTATGTTTGACTGCTTCTATTTCTCCAAGTCTAGCATTTTAATAATGTGAGATATGCAACAAGTGGAATTTTGTTCAATTTTCACGACATTTATTAAGCTACCTACTGAATCCAAATAAGGAGGAAAAGCTGATTAATAAGTTGGACCAACCCAGACCCAAGGAAAGCAGGAAAATCATACAAAACCCAAGCTGATAGCCTTACAACGGAGTGGCTTGCATATCCACATTAGTTTTGCAAGCCAGACTACCCACAAGACTGAGTCTTACATCCTCCACCCGCTTATACCAGCCATTATTTGCGGGGTCTGCTTGCGATCCCGTAACGGGGTCCTTGTACCAGCGCTGTGCCGTGGTGTGATACTCGGTGGCGGGAAGCTTCCCAATGGTCACAAGTAAGGTGGCCTTGTATCTGGTTTTTGCTGGTGCGTTGATGGTTTGAGTGACAGCCAATTGAACGGTTTGAGTTTCGCTTGTTGATTGAGTTTCTGTATGGGTGTAGTCGTAATGGATGGATACGGACCATTTCGTTGATGCCGATGCGATGCCCTCCATCCCCGCGGTGGCCGTTTGGGATAAGGTCGAGGAGATGCCCATGACGTACTGGTCCGAAGTCTCAACGGTTATCGTCTGCGCGGTTGTGTTCGAAAGAGACACAGATACAGGTTGCACTTCGGTGCTATTATTGACTCCATCGACGGCTGAGGTCAGGCCAAATCCGTCTGATGAATTGCTGGCTGTAACGACGAATGGCTCGATGATTTCCTTGACCGGATTGACGCTGTCCCACATGAAGGCGCTCACACAGTCATTTAGTAGAACTTCGCTCAGACGCTCCACCTCCTTTGTGCTGCCCCAGCCTTTAATATTGGAGTATGACGCGCCAGCACCATCAGTGCTGTCAAATAACGAAGCTGTCTGCCGATCTCCTAATGTACGCCAACGAACTGAGCTGATAGTGTCTTGCAATTGCCACTTCCCGATTGAATGGATTTTACCAGGGGCCCATTCACTAAGGAAGATGGTGGAACATCTTCCTGTGAAATTGTCGGCATCGAAGAGCTCGATGGCGCCCATGTTGAGATCGACTGTTCGCCAAAAGAACATAGATATCTGGTCGTTCAACCCGCATTCCATTAGATTTGCCGATTCCGTCTTCCCGGTGCCAACCAAATCAAGACAGGTGTGGCAATTGCTGAGATCGGCTATTTTCCCCCCCTCGCTGTCTGCTATTGCTTCAAGCAAGGTCATGACCGTGCCAGCTGGCAAATTGTATAAGACATAAGTGGTTTGGTCATACTGGGAGCTTGGAACTATGTGACGTTTGTTGGGCACGTAATCATTGAGCAGGATGTCAGTTCTCGTACTGACCCAATCCGAAGCTGTAAACAAGGCCACAGTGCCGCTGGGAATTTGATAGGGAACCGAGACGGAAGGCGGCTTAGTAAGTAATTGGACTAATTCAGTAAGAATGGGAAATGTCATCTTGAAGCGCTCAATGATATTGGGGTCAAATTACAGAGAAGGTTTGATGGGACGATGGGGAACTCGGCTCAGTATTTCAGCATATACTTTGCCCGTTTTTATAGACGATCCATCATGCGATATAAGCCTGCTGTAGTTACAGAGAGAACGGCTCAATGCAACGTGTGATATGCTCTTTAATTGTGCTAAGGTCTCGCAAAACCTTTATCATATGGTACACTTCTCAATCACTAAAGTAATGGAAACACAGCTCTGAATTCGAGTTTTATTTTGAGACAAGAAGGGAGGTAATTAATCACCGCGCTCGAGCTACAGAGCTCAGCCAATAACCGCGTTGGGGTTATCCGAATTCAGGGGACACTGCATCGTGGGGTCAACGACTTAATAGGCCAATACTCCAAACGAGAAGGTACGACTGTTGAGTCAAGTCCTTCTCAGTTCCACAGAGGTGTAATTACCGGTTTCTGATAGATGTAAAGCAAACCATTTATTCCAATAGTACGACTATACAGCACAAAACGCTAGAGCTGGTCCACCCCGTTCATCAATTCGGCCCATTAATTAATGGGACCACCCCATTGGCTAATAGAAACCCCTTACCCGAACGAGGCGCCCGATTAACCAATAAACTCTATCACCTAAAAATCGATTTTTGAAAATATAAATTTTGCTTTTTCTACTATCTTTTCCTTCACTTTTTTTAATTGATTAATACAAAAACATTTTATTCATTAATAAAATACTTATTAATTAATCGAGTATTTATTAATTAATAAAATACTTAAACGATTAATTGAAAAAAATAAAAAATAATAAAGCAAAAATTGATTTTTAGATAATATGTAGAGCTTATTAATTAATCGGGCATCCGGTTCGGGTAAGGGGTTCCCATTAACTAATGGGGTGGTCCGATTAGCTAATAGGCCGGATTGATGAACGGGGTGGACCAGAGCCGTGGGGTGGTTATACAGCCAGTCGCTATTCGAACAAGCTTGCTGCAGACACTCTGATTCTTAGAGAGGTATTTCTGCGATTGGATGTTATCGTTCTACTCAAGCAATGGCGAGTGACACGAAGGATGTGGCTAGCTAGATTAAACCCATCTTAGTATGGCTAAATAGCTATAGAAAATATCTGATTCCTGTTGCTTTAGGCCGAAAGTATGCGATAGAGATGCTTAATGCTCCAGAAAAAAAAAGACCTTCAAGTATACTTGGGAGACTTCTCTTGAGCGAGCGCCTGGAAAAGAATGATTGATGTAGAATGAATTGAACACACGGTATTGTTATTGATAGTTGCCCACTTGAAACAAATTGCAGATAGACTATTAAAATGCAAATTAACTCTTAAGAGAAGTGCATCATGGGAAACGTCATTACACACATGTAGGAGAAGGTTCAGCGGCCAAGTGAAATTGCTTTTAGCAAAAGGGGGCAAACTAAACTTAAACCTCGCCTCGATGCATCTCATCATCGCGCTCATCGTTTATATCCTAATGCCCCTGATCCCATATATCCTCCCTACCCGTTTCACCCTCATCCCGCAACCAGCCTATCCTTCTATGTACCAATCTTTGACCCTCTCGTTAATCTCCACTACCTTTTCCCTCATCACTTCTCTGCTCTCTTCCCGCGCCACCTTCTTCAACCTAACTGTGAGATTTTTGGCCCAAAACGTGGCTGCATTTGTCTCCTTCTTAGCTTCATGCCAGGCTTGGCGCTCGTCTTCCTCCTACCCGTAGATGTTTGTATCAGCCTAGCTGGTTTACGAGGTGCAAATTTCTACGTGAGTAGGTTGGTTGTATTTTATGATCATGATATGTCATGATAGCGTGAGAAATGTCTCCAAACGGTCTATTGAACACAAAAGAGCCTATGTATAGATCAATCAACAAAGAGTCCCTAACTTCCTTCTCCGTCTTCAAGAATTTTACAAGTCTCAAAATTGACTCACCAGCTCTCCCCAACCCTTCCGCGACTAACAGGTTCGCAGCGCATTCTTAATCAAGTTGGAGGAGAACAAGGGGTGTGAATTTTCCCCTAAATTTATTCTTGCTCTGTCAATCGCATTTTCTTCCTTATTTTGGATACCTATATAGAAGAATTCCGTCAACTTTTACGGCGATTATCCTTTTGGCTTTCGCCAATTGAGATTTAAGGGCATTTTTTGTTATAGTATTAGTTAACAGCTAGAACTTTGGACATTTGAGTTGGCATAGACTCGCGACCTAAGCCGCGATCCTATCAGAACAGTTCATCTAATCATTCATGAGTAAGTTATGAATCATGATAGTAGATGACTTCGTCCAGGTGAACATAGCCATGCATAAATAGATGATGTCCTTGAGAAAAGATGAAAAATATTCCATCGATAATCGGCAGTGATTTTGATCTTGTCAGAGTGCCAAATATTCACGTGAATGAGATGGCGGCGATGCAGGTGACTAAGCCATTGTTAGGACTGAGAAAGCAATGAGATAAAACTACACCAATTGAGAACTCCAATATGAAAATGGAGATACTATCATCTCATTTTCAATAACTGATTGTCCCTCTATATGTGTAATTCTCTAATTACATGAAGCTTCATATTCTTCATCAGTGGTTGGAGTTTGGACAACTGTCGCCCAAAGTCTTGAATACATGTCCTACAATATTCAAGGTCTAACTTGAATACTGTCAATATATGGCAAACTTTGCCATAATGCGCGGAAAATATAGAATACATTGGGCTCGCATCATAATGATCCAGGCCCGAAACCCATCACGATATATGTTGAAAGAAAGAAAGACTGGCCAGAAAAGTCTTGGTAAATTTTCATTGTAGATATCTCAATGAAATTGGTGAAAAACGGCATTAAGATGGTATCCGATGCTTTGAACCACGCTATGCACTTTGAACCAGCGCTTTTTAATATCCCAAACTCCATTTTTCAACCTATCCCTCATCATTTACACCCCTATCTCTCAAGCAGGTCTCCTCCGTGCAAAATCCTCCAAATCCGTCTTGGTCGCCACCCCCAACACAAATTTCCTCCTCTCATCAGTCACCACCGCAAACTCCTGTTTCCCCCCCTCACCGTTCTCCCCTCCATTAAAAAACAGTTCTAACTCCTCTAATGGCGTATCCATAGTAATAACCTTGTAAACCTTTCCCTTCCTCCTGAATTTCACCATTGCTTTGGATACCTCGTCTGATTCTTGCACTTTGCCGGTCTCGAGCAAGATGCGCAGATGGGGGATAGAGAGATAACCTAGGAGGGCGCGAGTGTCGGGAGTTACGACGGTGAGATGTGTGTAGTCGCGTTCAAAGGCACTCATGAGGGCGTGGGAGATGGGATCGGTAGGATTACAGGAGAGGGCAGAGGGAGGGTCCAGATCTTCGACTGTGGCCTAGAATAGTTGTTCGGTTAGTATAGATGTTTTTTGTCGGGGTGATGCCAGGGAGACAGTGGACTTACGCCTCTATATCGATTTGCCAATTTCGAGAGACCGGATTTGGGTGATGAAGACATCTCTGCGGAATTTGAGGTTGTGGTGGTTGTTTGACTGGGTACAATATTCGGCATTGTGGAGGTGTTGTTCATCAAGGTATACTTACATCTGTTAACGAAGTATTTTATGGTGGAGAGGGATTCGATGATTGGTGGGGTAAGTAGCAATTAGGCGGGTCCGGATTTAACGTTGTAGGAGAAAGTGTTCTTTAAATTTTATCCCGGAATGTTCGAAATATTTTGAGACATTCTAGAAGCTTTCCTCCCTCCCCTTTGCAGGATCAACTTTATACGAAAAATTTATATATCGTTAGGTATCATAGGATTGGGAGAGGAGATGCCAAGAGAGGAGAGAGGTCGAATCACTTAATTCCTGGCTATGGGTTGGTTACTCATCAGTTGAGGGGAAATGCTATTCACCCGCATTCTACAAAGCATTTGAGGGTCTCTTTATGCACCATCTAAAAGAACCATCCATTATCACACAAAAGTTTTTGTATCATTTGAATAAGTTTATTCAAACGGCATCATTCAAACGGCATCAATCTTGTATCTAAGTGAAGCTCCCCATTCTCCACCGATCAATTGATATATGTGCCAAACCCGCGTGGGAATAAGATATCATCTAGATCTTGAGCCGTATACATTTGATTGTTATTGGC
Source organism: Ciborinia camelliae (assembly GCA_025890175.1). Taxonomy (NCBI): domain Eukaryota; kingdom Fungi; phylum Ascomycota; class Leotiomycetes; order Helotiales; family Sclerotiniaceae; genus Ciborinia; species Ciborinia camelliae. The sequence continues at coordinate 815,888 of JANPYM010000012.1, forward strand.
TATTGAGGTGTATTCCTTCAGCGTCAGATTGCGTCAAGCTGTCTCATCAATCCGATTTATCCATTCAACCCTCCATTATCAGCATTCCTGAATCTATTTAACAAATATCCATCGCATTTCTCTCGTTCCTCATCAGCAAACTCTCTTCTTAATCCTTTTCTCAAAATGGCTTCAATGTTTCCATCTCAAAATACTCTTCACAATGTTTTCCACTCTCCCAATCCCTACGGTCGCCGGCCCGAACCATTGATTCGATCCCGTATCACTCCCGCACCCAACAAGCGCACCCCACTTCAAGCTCGCTCGGAGCTCTACACAGCTTGGTCTGTTATTGATGATACCAAAAATAAAGCCAATGCACTGAGCGCAGAAGCTACAAAGGAGTTTGACAAAGCTAGTGCGAATGCTCAGGCTAAGGCTGGTACAATTGAGTTGTATTCGCCAAAGTTCTATGCTGCTTGTACTTTTGGAGGATTGCTTGCTTGCGTGAGTGGCTTCTCATTCATTATATGATATTAAACGCTTCAGATTGCAAGAGACTATCTATCTTTTTCGATTTTCCATCATAATATCTATTCCGAGATATCTAGATCGCGTCCAAAAAGTGAAGTTCCAATTGATCAAAACGACTTCACATCCCCTCGTGGAAAAGTCCCATCACTCTATCGCGCGGATTACAATGACTTTTCGACGGCCAGTCTTCGAATCCTTCTAGAGTTTTCGCACTATTCTCTAGCTTGATACTCACTGCAAACTGTTTCGATTGCCCAATACCATTTAAGTCGGGTAGCCAAGCTCCACCTTATTCCATCACCACTCCAAGACTCAGCAATTACCTAGACAAGGCGAAGATTTAATGCCAACAGGATTTGTGATTGAATGCGCGACTCTCTTCTTCAATCGAAAACTCGATAGATAGACCTTGCAAAAAACCACTCCCATCTCATGACTTATCTCAATTTTAATGGAAAACATGCAAAACCATCCAGCTAACGTCCCATAGGGTCTCACCCACACATCAGTCACCCCCCTCGACCTAGTAAAATGCCGCCGCCAAGTCGACTCCAAAATGTACACAGGCAACTTCCAAGCCTGGAGTAAAATCTTCCGAGCCGAAGGATTTCGCGGTATCATGACCGGTTGGGGCCCAACGTTTTTCGGATACTCCGCACAAGGAGCTTTCAAATATGGCGGGTACGAATACTTTAAGAAATTTTATGCCGATCTTGCCGGTCCCGAAAATGTATACAAGTATAAGACATGGCTATACCTATCCGCCAGCGCTTCAGCCGAATTCATCGCCGATGTAGCTCTCTGTCCATTCGAAGCCGTGAAGGTTAGGATGCAAACTACAATTCCACCATTTGCAAAGGGTACTTCCGATGGCCTTCAACAAATCATATCCAAGGAGGGTTATGCTGGATTGTACAAGGGCTTGTATCCTCTCTGGGGACGTCAAATCCCATATACCATGATGAAATTCGCCTCATTCGAGACGATTGTGGAGATGATCTATAATCGTCTTCCGGGCCAAAAGTCCGATTACAATAAAGCTGCCCAAACTGGTGTTTCGTTCACCGCTGGATATTTGGCTGGTATTCTCTGTGCCGTTGTATCACATCCTGCCGATGTTATGGTAAGCCATCCTTGCTACCCCTGATCCTCACCCAATTCTCAACTAAGACGTGCCGCACAGGTGTCCAAATTAAACGCAACCCGACTTCCCGGCGAAGCATTTGGTGCCGTCACTGGACGTATCTATAAAGATATTGGATTCCGTGGACTCTGGAATGGTCTTCCCGTTCGTATCGTCATGATCGGTACATTGACTGGTTTGCAATGGATGATTTATGTAAGTTTCCACACCCCCAACTCTTTGGTGAATCTTCTTAATAGTATCACAGGATTACTTCAAGATCTTCATGGGACTCCCGACTACGGGTGGAACTGGACCTTTAGCACAGAAGCAATAGGTAAGTAGGTAAGGTAACGGAGAAATGAATTTTCGGGAAGGGTTACAACAAAAATGTATCTCCACTCAAGTATACCCTGTAATGAATGCAATGGAAAAATGTTTTGCCTGCTTGCGATTATCTCTTTCGGCAATGTACATGCACACCTGCCGATTGGTTGATAGTGTACTTGTTTGTATTTGTTTGTACTTGATATTTTCACTTTTTAGTATCTAGGTAGCTACACAAATGATACATCATATTACCATGTATTTATTGAAGATTCCACATATCACTCACCAAAAAAATCTCAAGCTCCCTTCACATCCCCAAATCCTCTACCCCTAAAAATTAAAAACCATATAAGGTACACAGCGTACATACCTGTAATAAATCTATCCAAGAAAAAAAAAATACCCAACTGAACAAAGGCATTCACCAAACATACTAACTGACATACCTATTACCTGCACATATAAAACCAAGTCCAATAACAAAATGATCTTCCCCCAGACTTCATCCAGTTACAACTTACCAACCATCCAGTACAACAAAAAGATAAGCCGTCTCTTTCTTCCTCCCTTCTTCTATCTATCTCCTATCTATCTATCTATCTATCTCCCATTGAAATACCATAACATAACAACATCCCATCAGACATGCAACAAAAGAAACAAAAGAAAATCTTCCTTTATCTTTGTCTTTATCTAATTAACTTGGTTGGTTGGCTGGCTTTCTCCTGGAATAGGCGAGTACTGTATGTAGGTTGGGGGGTTTGGCACTTGGAGGGGCCTTATCTTCTCTTTTGATAACCTACCTACCTAGGTAGGTACCTCATGGAGTACGGAGTAGGTTGTGTCAAGTATCTAATTCTCATTCTAATTTTTCTAATAATAAGTGGTAGGTAGGTACCTGTATGTTGAATAGGTAGGAAGGGACTTATTTGTTGGAGATAAGGATTAGTGGGGCGGGGCGAATACCCCTCCTGGTTGGAACTTGGATTGGATTTGGATGTACGGTACCTAGGTAGGTACCTAAGAGTAACCAACCAGTGGGATTTGATGTTTTTGTTCATGTGAGATGGATGTAACTTACATACCTACTACGGTCCGTAGTGCACTCCGTACTCCATAAACGCTTGCTTGTAGGGTTGTAAGGAGAGTGATGGGATCATGGTTTTCCGGCACGCATATATCATGTGGACATGACAACCATTGATTGATGTAAGACGGGATCCCGATTCCTGTCTGTGCCGTGCTGCAAGTGTGCTTTGGTGAGAAAAAGTCCAAGTCAGTTCGCCCCCTCCAAAAAAAAACAAACAGATTAGATAAGATTACATCATAGATAGTATAAGTTTTGACCTACATACTTGGGGTTTCAATAATGTTAGACGGGATTATTATGTTAAGTATTTGCGCCAAAAACGATCAATGCATCAAATGGCTGAAAAAACCGAACTGCAGCCCAGGTTTCGTTTCGGTGCCCGTGATGAAATTATGAAATCATGAAAGAAAGGACCTCGGGAAAGAAAAGCCAACTACAGCGTGGCTGGAAACGGAGAAGACCTAAATAGGTGCCTAATCAAACATGAACGCTCGAAATCTTTAACGGCCCAGCCCAGCTCATTACTGACGTTTCTCATTCATGTTTTCTTCTTTTCCTTCCTTTTTCTTTCGCCACCTTTTTTTTATTTTCTATTCAAAAAATAAGTAGCAGTTGCACTTGAATCTTGATAGTAAGTATCATTTAATCACGCTATTCTTGAAGGTCGAATGTTATCCATTTTGTGTGAGGAAAGGAAAAGGAATCTTTCTTGATGGTGGGATGTTTTTGAATGGTATGACCGATTGCGGGGTGATTTGAAGTGGACTGAGAAAGACCAGACCAAGGATTTAATTTCCTTTGCCCAATATATATATTGCGCGCGATTCCCATCTCTTTGATTACATAGTATAGTACCTACTTACTTACACGGTGAGCGCAGACTTTGATTTCTCAAGAGAGATAACCGCAAAAAGAATTCGAAATTTAATTATATCATAATGGGTGAGCCTGAAGTTAGTCACGGTCGCGGAGGTATGTTCTGTTTACTGCGCGCTCTCAGTTGAACCGTTTTAGTGGGTGGGATTCTAACATCATGGATAGGCGCCGGAAATATTGGAGCTGATTCCACTCCGTACGAACTCCCCTCCTCCTATCGCTACTTCTGCGCATTCGTAACCAGAAATAAAGCAAAAAAATTCCCGACAGATAGACTAATGGGCGCAATAGATATGTTGATGGCGAAATTGTGAGGCAGGGACCAGCGGGCGATCACGGCGATGGGGCATTCAGTGTCGGTCGCGGCGGCGCTGCAAATATCGGCTCACCTGGTCTCCCCGCTACCAAACGTAACGATGCGGATAGCATTCCAGATGTTGCATTGAGGCCTAGTACCGATGGCGAGAATGTGCATTTTGGAAGAGGTGGAGAGGGAAATGTGGCCAATGCGACGAAGCCGGGTATCGAACATCCGGTTGGGTTGGCGGATAAGTTGAAGAATAAGTTGTTTAAGAGGAAGGCACATGCTGCCGAGAAGTGAGCGGATGAGAGGGCAGATATTCTTCGGTTTAATAGAAGGGGTTTGAGTTAGGTATTCTTAACCAGGCTGGCTTGAATAATAATTTTTGATATTGATCTTGCGGAGGAGGGGAGTTTTGATATCCTTCGAGCGGGGAGGATAAGATGATACCCGAGTATGACTTGTGGGACTGGTTTAAGGTTTCTTCTTGACTTGCTTATTTTCGAGAAAGTTTGAAATGATCATCTTTTTTCAATATAAGCTTTCGGTTTTTGGTTTGCTACTTACTGAGCAGTGTGAGTGAAGGCAGATTGTTCAACCATTCGCTACAAGTCAAGTCAATGAGTGGCTCAACTACACACCTTAGTACCTAGTATTAACAATGCCATTGAATAATCTACCTAAGTAATACTTAGAAGAAGTTTCCGGTGACGGGACCATATGATAAGCTCTTAGAGGTATATAATGTAGTGAGGTTAAGCTGGGCGAAGCTGGGTGAGGATAGATGCAACTTTTAGGTAAAAGAATCAAGGCAAATATTAAGATGCAGTGATGAAGCTACCCATATTGTCTTGTATCCCGAGGTTAAGGTAAGACAGGTACAACCAAAGCTATTGATTGCTCCAACAGTTGCTCTTGGTCTATTTATATTGGAATTCCCCTTGATATATCATACCATAGGTACCTATACCTATCCTGTATGGATTGGATTGGATTGACCAATAAAAAAAAGAATTGATGGAAATTCACCAATGTGGTAAGGTTGACAGTTGACTAACTAGATATATATATATTGTATTTATATACATCTAGATAAAGATAACCTTATTTAGTATTGTTTTTGTTTTTGCTCTTGCTTTTGGTATATCAAGATTAAAATTTTCCCTCGTGGTTATAAACTGACCAATGAAAAAATGGGATTAACAAAAATTAACCAATTGTAACCACCTGCAATAATGTGAAGTGATGTTATGACTCCCAATTGATCTGAGCTTTTATTTTCTTACTGTCGCGTACCTACCCATGGATGTACTCACCTTACAATGTTATCAATTGTTTTGTTCTTGAAGTTGCTTCTACTCAAGTTGCTCTTCACCAATAAACCAATCAACCATTTGTTGTCGCAACAATCAACAATCACCTCACTCTAATCTCAAACACTTTGCTTTATAACATTACTATTATTTAGCCGAAGGGGCTCGATGTGTTAGATCTTCATTCATTCTCAATTATCTCTGAAATCTTTGATTCTCTCTATCTATGACTACATCTAAACTCTAAAAGGCCTTCTCAATCAAACCTTTACACCTTCCCTTGCAACATATCATAAGCTTCACAATTTCTTATCAGCCTACTCTACTTCCACTCAACATCAAGTCTGCCAAACATTTCGAATCTTCTCACCCAGTCATTCTGCAGTTCAACTTTCCATCTGCGCGAACCCGACACTTGTGAATCGGTCTGAATCGATCCTTTGCATCTCTACCCCGCCTATTCATCATGGCCCCAAAACATGGTTTGCAAAGTCCAAGTACACCTGCCGACAAACGCGTAAAGAGAGAGTCTTCCGAGCCTACTTCCGTGACCCCTCCTCCAGCTGTTCAAGATACAATATTATTCGAGGTCAAACACCCGATTGTCAACCCGATTACAAAAGCAAAGGAATCAAAACAAAATGCGGAATGGAGGAAACAGGCGGAAGAGCATGTATCACCATTTCAAGGCTTCAATGCTCCGGAGAATGAACTGAACCAATACTATACTGTTGTCCCTAATAAGGAGTGGACGACCATGAGGAAATATAACAACTTTATAAGTGAGTCTTCAGCCATTGGCTTCTGGAATTGCTCTAACCCCAAGTCCAGTCCAGGGCGAGACTTTCAAGAGTAACGAAATTGTGTATGTAAAGGGCAAGACAGAAGCAGGCACAGAGCCGAAGGACTTCTGGGTAGCAAGAATATTGCAGGTTAGAGCTAAAAACCCGCAGCATGTCTACGCCTTGGTGAGTATTATTCTCCTTAGATAAGGCGCATTCGACTGATTGCTTTTAGATTGCCTGGATGTATTGGCGAGATGAATTGCCAGCAACAGCCAAAGCCGGAGATGAGGCATCACCAACTTCAAAGCAGAGGAAATATCACGGAAATTTTGAACTCATTGCGAGTAACTATCTGGACGTAGTAGATGTATTGACTTTCGCAGGAAAGCTGGATGTTGAGCATTTTACTGAGAAGATTGTTGATGGTGCAGTACTCGACCCTAAAAACTTTTACTGGCGCCAGACATTCTGTCGATCTACTCAAAGACTTTCGGTGAGTTTGTATTTCTATGTATAAAATAGGCCCAAACTAATTCTTTATGTTCCAGGACTTGCCCGTCTATTGTATTTGCAACGGCCACTACAACCCCGATATCCGAGAGTATGAGCACATTTGCGATAATGGGGCTTGTCAAACTCTATATCATTCGAAATGTTTGGTAGAGGACGCCCTCACCAAAAAGTATTATGAGGAATATCCTCAAAATGGAGCCGAGCCAACAACCAACGGAACCAAGACCAAGGATAAGAAGAAGAAGAACGGAAAGCCGAAACAGAAGATCTATTCAAAAACATTTCAAGGGGAATTTGTACACGAACATGATGCTCCAACAATGATTAAAGTTACCGACATAAGATCAACTCCTCACACGGAGACACTGCAACGGGTTGTATGCCCCAAGTGTTCGACTCTTTTCGAATAAGCATATTGGCTCGAGGATACGATTTCTTCATGGTTAGAATCCCCGATACGAACTCTTACGATTAACGGTCACATATACCACTCGACTTGGGAGAATCTGTAAAGATCGTATCGGAAATTTCAATTCAGGTCTTAAAGACCCCTTGAATAACCCAACACACATACATACAGTCTTACTGTACTTGTACATACACATGATCAATTTTCTATAACCAATTTTCATTTCAGGCCGTACTTTCTGCGAATTCATCGCATAAGGAGCGCGCGATTTACGATTTGTTTTCTGGACATATCATATTTTATATTAAAAGAAAAGGCGAGCTAGGTGCATGGTGGATAAAATAGCGGCGTATTTGGACAATGGAGATGGTGGATTGGATGGGCGCATGCTTTCGACTTTCTAATACCCTGGTTTTCTTTTGGATTAGGCCATTAACGTGAATAATGGCTTGCTTCTTCTTTCATTTTCATATTGTCTTTTCTCGTTGGTTTTTGGTGAGCTTTTTGTCCTGTGTTGGGGGGGGAGGGGGTACATAAACGGAGATATTCAAAAGGGGAGAGAAGATGAAGCTGTGGGAGAATGAGGAGAGGAGACAGGGACATGAGGATAGTGAGCAATTTTTAGTGCAATGCACTGGATTGGAGGGGTATTACGATAGGGTATGTGATTGGAAAGGGAGAAAATTAGTTTGAGATTTGCTGAGGCTATAAACTGACGAATTTGAGAATAGGGAAGGAAGGAATCATGATATGAAGGAAGGACGCGAAGTAATGAAAACATTCATAATCCTATACCTACTCTCACAGTGCCTTGTGATGACTTGCAATGTAATGTAATGTACTTGACCAGACGCCTCCATCTTACCCGAAGAGATATTAAATCAATGCAATTTCCTTATATGATGGATATATGTTATTATTATGTGACTTGAAAGTCCTCGCATGCCCGCAATACCGCAGCGTACTTTAGTACCAGGCTTCATGGATCGTACTTTTCCCACCTATTTTTTCCTGACACTGCTAGCGACATACATCTTGAGAGACGCGCATATATTGGATTTATTTATTCATTCATTCATTCATTCATCTTGCTTTTGCTTTTGCTTTTGCACTGGGAAACTTCTGGGTTGGGGCAGGACAGGGCTGGGCAGGGCTGGAAAATATGGATGGATGTAAGTAGCTGATACAGACAGTGATTGATACTTTCTAATTCGATTTCTAATTCTAATTTCTAATATTCTAATTTCCAATATTCCATTTCCTATTAGATTTTCTTTCACCCACTCATTCAAAATACCTATTTACCTATCTATCCATCTATCTATCGATCTATCGATCTACTAGGCTACCAGGCTACCTACCTACCATCTGATGAATGCCCCTTTTTTTTATTCAAGACGAGACGAGGCGCCATGTCCGTCGGCTTTGAGTAATCTTTTTTTTATCTCTTGGTTGGTTGGTAGGTAGGTAGGTAGGTGGGTAGGTAGGTGGGTAGGTAGGTAAGTAGGTATGGATCTATACTTCCACCCTTTTTCGGCGGAAGGGCTGTGCGATAGCATCGCTTCGAGTGATTTTGAATGTTTAGTTATATTTCTGCTGGGTGGTATAGATTAGATATAGATATAGATATAGAAACATGGTGCTACAGTCTCTGGGTTGCTCAAGGGAGCTGGTATTTTCAAACATTCTAAAAAGGATATATATATATATATATATATATACACTAGAAGCTCAAAAGCCCCTTCCGGGTCTTCTCGCCACCGGTCTTCTCACGGCCCCCTTCGCAGCGACCTTCTTAACCACCGGCGCGCTCCCATCCGCAATAGCCATCGGTTTTCTCGCCAAACGAGTATTCTCCGACTCGATCCTCTTTTCCTCTCGCAATTTATCCTCGGCCATCTTCGCCTCAATCTCCATCTTGCGATTGAATTCCACCTCCGTGACCCTCTTCTCCCTCGCGCTATATCCCTTCTCCTTGATGCTGAAGAACACACCGCCCAAGTCCGCCAGCCAGTGCGGATCGACCGATGTCACAGTCGACATGTATTCTTTCGACGTCAAAATCAACTCGTGATAGACGACATAATCGGGTAGATATCCGAGTCCATAAAGTGCCGATGTAGGATGCAATTGCACTGTGACCGACGTGCGCAGATTGACGTATTCGCCTATCCCCTTGACTTTGGCGGCTTGGTGGTAATAACCCGAACAGATACATTTGCGTATAACATCCCAGTCAGTGCCGCACGAAACCATGTTCATGCGTTGCATCTTCATGATATCCAATAATTGATCTCTGATCTCCTTGGCTCGACGAAGGGATTTTGGATGGAGGAAATGTCGTGTACACCAAGCGTCCGAGAGGCCATTGGACTTCCATTGTGAATAGACGTGCAAGTAAGTCAAATGATCTGACTCGGGAACAAAGAACTTTTCGCGTGCGGCGTCCGATTCATCTTGACGTTCTTTTGGACGATAGAAAACGCTGGGTACTGAGAGCATAGAAACGATGGTGAGCATTTCTTCGCTGCAGCCATATTCTTCAGATGTGATTAGTAGTTTGGCTAAGGAGGGGTCCATGGGGAATGCCGTCATTTTCCTTCCTATGTCCGTCAATTCCCCAATGTTATCGAGCGCTCCAAGCGCCCAAAGGTCGAATAACGAAGTCGTGATAGTATCTTGAGGTGGAGGATCCATGAAGTCGAAATCAAGTAAGTCTTTCACGCCCAACGACTTCAATAACAGAACTGTATTGCTGAGATTCGTGCGTTGAATTTCGGGAATGGTCTGAATGTAAAGTTCATCTTTGAACGCAGCTTCAGTGAAGAGATGAAAGGCTTTTCCTGGCCCGGTACGCCCAGCACGACCGGCACGTTGAGAAGCGTTTGCTTGTGAAATTGGGGTTATTTGTAAAGTATCCATTCCCATTCGCGGATTGTACACTTTTAATTTCGAGTACCCAGCATCCACAACATACATAATACCATCAACAGTCAAACTAGTCTCGGCGATATTTGTCGCTACAATGACCTTTCTAACACCAGGTGCAGCCCTGTCGAAGATTTTGGCTTGTAGATCTGCAGGCATCTGACTGTAAATAGGTAGAATGCTAAGCTTTGGTGGATCGTTAAGGGCATTGAGGCGTTCCTGGATAAGCTCGCAAGTACATTCAATATCTTCTTGTCCGGTCATAAATACCAAGATATCACCTGCACCCTGAGAAACATGAATAGCCAATACTTGTTGAACCGCCTGGTCCACATAATCTTCCACTGGTGAGCGGTGATACATGATATCAACCGGAAAGGTACGTCCGGGAATGAAAAATTCTGGGGCACCACCATAGAAATCCGAAAATCGTTTAGAGTTCATCGTTGCAGATGTCACTATCAGCTTAAGATCTCTACGACGTGCAAGAACCTTTTTGAACAGACCCATGAGGACATCCGTATTGAGCGCCCTTTCGTGAGCTTCATCCATGATAACGCAGGAATAACGATCCAGATCTGGCTCGTTCAAAGACTCTCTTAGTAGGACACCATCTGTCATATACTTTATCACTGTTTCCTTGCTCGTGCAGTCCTCAAATCGAATGGCATAACCAACAGTACCCCCTAATTTGCACTCCATCTCCTCACTGACACGCTTCGCTACAGACATGGCCGCCACTCTTCGAGGTTGCGTGCATCCTATCAGACCTGTATTTCCATAACCTTCTTCATAAAGGAACTGAGTGAGTTGGGTCGTTTTTCCAGATCCAGTCTCACCCACACAGATTATAACCTGATTATCTCGAATGACTCTTAGAAGATCCTCTCGTACCGCAAACGCGGGAAGGTATTCTCGCTGTTCTCTTAACGATTTGCTCTGACTGAAGTTACTAGCGCCATCGTTCTTCTTCATATGTTGCGCGAATTTGCTACTTCCTTGCGTTTCTTCGTCGCCTAACATTGGGGCTGCGCTATCACCTTCTTCTTCTTTCACCCCCATAAGATTTCCAAGCGCCGTACCAGCCATATTCGTTGCTTCTTGTGCCTGTTTTTGCCTCTCTTTCTGCTGCCGCCTCTCCTTTACCACTTTACTTCCCTTGCGACTGAAAACTGCCATATCACTCTGAAAATCACGCACTGCCGGCACAGGCTCCAATTGTTTCGAGAAAACCGTCCTTCCGTCTAAGAACGGAGGCTTGAGATCATGTACGAGTAAATGGACTCGAGTCGCTTCCTCATCGTCCTCGAAGTCATCGCCAAAGTCTCTTCGCTGAGCAACACCGGAGGTCAGCATTCGGTTCGTCTCCCATGCATCAACATCTTTCTGTTTTTGAGCGGCTCGAGCACTCTGGCGCTTCCCCGTTTTCTTTTCGATCAAAGCTGCTTCTCTTTGCTGTTCTGCCCAAGAATTATCGTAGGAGCCGAATGGGTTGTGTGAATCATCCCCAAAGGTGTGTCCCATCTCATCGCCCGCATACCAATCTCTGTCTAAAGCTTTCGAATCCTCCTCATCAATGAACGGCACCGGCCCATCGAATTCCTTCTGCTTAGGGGCTGACCGGGTCGAAGGAGTATATCGTGGCGTCGCAGAGCCATTGTTAGGTCTGCTTTGAAACTTTGAGGGAGGTCTACTGCTGCTGCGAGAAGTAGAAGGTCGAGCAGGTACTGCGAATCTATCGTCTGACTTTAGAGGATTGAATTCCAGCTTGCGTCGTTTGGGACTGGCTTCTCCATCTTCGCGGCCCATTGTGTGTTGATAAATTCAGTGCTGGTATTGTTTACTGCAGATCAAGATGAACACCTCCAGCTCTTTCAAAATGTTTTGTTGTATGTCTGAGGCTTTAATCCAAATTTGTCAAATACAAAATTATCAAAATTTATTGCAAATCTAGAACCAGAGAGTCTTCAGGGTTTCAAATAAAATTGTTCCGGGGATTTTGAAAGAGAAATTCGTGAGTAGGGGCTCGGGGCACATTGGAGCTTGGAGCTCCAGAAAAGGCTGAGAGAGGTGCAGTGGCGCTAGCGGCACAGAGCGGCCGCAATTCCACTTGATCAAGATAACGCTAAGATAAAAAAAAGTTAATGGAACAATTTATTTTTTATATCCCCGCTCCAGTCAATTTGTGATATCTTTTACAATTTTCTGGTATAATATCAAATCACCATGTCTATGATCACAGCAACAGCCTGGGTCCCTCGAGGCTTTGCAGCTCCTTTCCCGACAAAATACAACTTTGATGAAGAAGAATTTCAGCGAATTGCTGATCTTGCAAAGTTACAATTGGATGATGCCAATGAGGATTTGGAGGAAGCGCAAAACACAGCAGATAATGGCGCGGATCCAGATGCGATGGTAGATGATGATGAGGGTTCAGATGATGAAGCTCCTTCCAAAGGAGTAAAATCAAAAGGGTTCGTTTGGTACTGACATTTTTGCTTTATTTCGCTAACTTTTACGCAGTGAAGAGGATGATGATTTAAAAGAATACAATTTAGATCATTATGATGATGACGTTGAAGAAGACAAGGAGGGTGGTGAAGGAATGGCTATGTTTGGAAATGTCAAATCACTTGCATATCATGAATCGAATGAAGAGGATCCATATATTACGATGGCAGGGAATGCGGAGGATGAAGATGAGGACAGGGAAGAACTTCAAATATTGGCAACAGACAACATGCTGCTGGCGGCAAAGATAGAGGATGAGGTTGCACATCTTGAAGTTTACGTTTACGAAGATGGCGCTGATAACCTTTACGTACATCACGATATCATGTTACCGGCAATACCTCTATGTGTGGAATGGCTCGACTTACCTGTCGGAAAACCAAGTGTGGACAAGGATTCGAGGGCAAATTTCGTCGCCGTTGGAACATTCGACCCGGATATTGAGATTTGGGATTTAGATACTGTCGATTGCATGTATCCTAATGCTATTCTGGGGCAAGCTGGACAAAACAGAGGCGGGGACGAAGGGGCCAAGAAAAAGAAGAAGAACAAGAAGTCGAAGAAGGCCAATGACGAATTTCACGTGGATGCGGTTCTCTCATTAGCTGCCAACAGACATCACCGAAACCTCTTGGCCTCTTCATCGGCGGATAAGACTGTCAAACTTTGGGATTTAAATACTACCACATGTGCAAAGTCATACACACATCACACAGATAAAGTATGTTCGTTAGCCTGGCATCCAAAGGAATCTACCGTTCTGCTGAGTGGTAGTTACGATAGAACAGTTGTAGCTGCAGATATGAGAGCGCCAGATGCGAAAGCTCCTAGATGGGGAGTCGAAAGCGATGTCGAAAATGTCCGCTGGGACCCTCACGACCCAAATTACTTCTACGTCTCAACCGAGAGTGGTGTGATTCATTTCCACGATATCCGAAAAGCTCCAGCAAACCCCAGTGCCACTAAACCAGTATGGATGTTGCAGGCACATGATGACTCCGTCTCTTCCTTCGATATTAACCCTACCATTCCTGGATTCTTGGCTACTGGATCAGGCGATAAGCAAGTTAAGCTTTGGAATATACAGCCCACCGGACCTACCATGGTAGTCTCACGAGATTTGGATGTTGGAAAGGTATTCTCGACAACCTTTGCACCGGACGAAGAAGTGAGTTTCAGACTCGCAGTAGCTGGTAGCAAAGGAGTCGTACAAGTTTGGGACTGCAGCACCAACCCCGGCGTACGACGTGCGTTTGCCGATCGAGTGGCGCCAGTCGAAGGAGAAATTAAGGAAAGATTGGTCGGTGTACAAAACGATAGCGAGTCGGAGGATGACGATGAAGAACTCGAAGAAGGCGATGGAGCTGAAGTCGAGTCCATGGATGAGGATGATTAAATACCTATAACAAAAACGTCCTTGTGAAAAAATAAAAGAGGCTCCAATATCAAAAAAAATCAAAATAATTATAGTACTTGGAATTAATTGCATTTCCAATTTAGACTTGTACCTACTCTACCTACTCTACCTACCTACCTACTCTACCTACCTACCTACTCTACCTACCTACCTACTCTACCTACCTACCTACTCTACCTACCTACCTACTCTACCTACCTACCTACTCTACCTACCTACCTACTTGTGTACATTCATTCATTTCATCCTACTAGCTACCTAGCTAGCACAGCATATTCTGAATACAGGTACCTACCTACCTTACCTAGATATGCAACCATGAAACAAGCACAGCCCATATCATATGTAAGAAACCCAAATCCACGCCTCCCGAAAAATAGGTAGGTAAGTACCTAAGTATACCTACACAGTAGTACACACACCTCCGTCAGCAATTCGGGCAGACGGGGCCGCGGACGCGGACGTAACGGGGCTTGAAGTTGTTGGAGAATGATTCGGATTCCTTTCCTTCGGATCCGGGGAATTTTTTGTGGTCGGTGTCGGGATTGGAATTTAGTGTCGGTGTTCGTGTTGGAGTTGAATGGCTTGCTAAGCTTATTAGTAGGTAGGTAGGTAGGTAATGTTTCGCGTTTGCGTCAATGGCGTTCAGTGTCAAAGTCTTTCTTTAGGCTATCTACCTACCTAGTCTGTCTAGGTACTTGCCTACTGATGGAGATGGACAGAGCTTCGGGAGGAGGGAGAGGAGAGGAGAAGAGAAGGGGATTTTAGAGCGGGAAGTTTAGGGCTGGCTGGCTACCTAGGTAGGTACCTAGGTAGTGGTTTACGGACTTGGTAGGCACTACCAGTATTGTAGATAAGATTCATATAGTAAATATTTAGGCTAGATGGAGGAGAGAATGCCCCGGGCTTTAGAGGCTAGACGCTAGGCTAGACACTAGACACTAGATATTAGACGCTGTCATAATTATTTAGTAAGTTACAATTGCCGGGAACTCCAAACTCCACACTACGACTGGCGGGTTAACTTAACTTTATTTATATCCATCGACTTGAAGGTACCTAGTCTTTGACTACCTACCTATCCTACAATTACCTATTGATCACTCGGCAGTGTAATTGATATAAGAATCATGAGGCTTTGCAGTTTCACTCCCAAAATGGGATTGAGGATTAATAAAGATGGAGGATGCAGGTGGAGGATTCATGATACGGGAGTTGTAGTTGTACAGTGCCTGGAAGTGCCTGGAAGGTTGTTATCGTGTCCCGAGGTCAGATCCATGGTCGGTCCCGAGGTCTAGATATTACTTTTGGACGAGAAAAGACAAGACAATACAAGACAAGACAATAAATACTGCAATTGGAATAAGAAAATTCCTTTTCGTGTCTTCCTCCTGGTGGGAAGATGGGATGGGATGCGATGTTACACTTCCAGTACTGTACTCTGTACTCTATAGACTGTAGTGTGTCAATGGTTGATTTGAATGAAATTTAGTCGATGCGTAAGATTCGATTATCTAGCAGGTCATTGGGGAAATACAAATGTTATGCACATAATGTTAAATGTAAATGCAGTGTTGCTGGTAATCTTATCTCTTGATGCTTCTAATTAATAGGGTACAGGAGGAAGTTAGGTAGTTCCCTATCTAATAAAATCCAGGACGATCCACAGGGACCTCACAGGCTATTTCCATCCATTCGTAATTCATATCTACAGTACACATACGCAAACACAGTAATAATAAATAAATAAATAAATGAATGCCATCTACACGTACCTACGGACATGTTCATCCAAAACCCACGCTCGCTCCCGCTTCCGTTTCGCTTTGGCCATGCCATGCCATGCCATGCTAATCCAATGTGCCATCCATCCATCATCCATGCCATGCTCTACTCATTCATATCCACTTACTCATATCCACCTATTCATATCCACACCGTGGTACCTACTCGTACCTCCTAGTACCTACATACACATTGCACAAGCCAAAATGATAATAATAATAATGACGGGCAATCAAAGACATCCATCCAAGGATATGTGTGCCTCTCCACGAGGGATCATGTATCTGAAACGACGAAACATCAGATGGTTAAATAACGTAAATTGAACAAATCAAACATGTCCATCCATTTTGGATGTCCCGACCCTGCCGATATGGATGCCTCTTGCATCTTGCAGTCGTGACCCACGCGAGCTACCTTAATAGGTACATGGATGGATGCGGGAGCTGCAGGTGGCCCAGGGCGTTTAGTAGATGGTTATGGTGTATGGTGTATGGTTTGTGGTCCATGGTTCATGGCCTCGAAATTGTTTATTTGTAGAATTTTTTGAATGCGAGGAAACATGCGGTGTTTGTGTGGTGTGGTGTGATGTGATGTGGTGTATTGAAATAGAATTCGTAGTAATTAGTTACTTGTAATACTTGCAATACTTATTTTAATCTAGGGGAGTAATGAATAAAATAGATATAGGAATAGAAAATGTATGGATTACCTAGGTCCTGTCGATACCTGGAGATGCTTGAAAGATAACCTGGAATTGCCATTATTCATCAGTTTAGCTTAGCGCTCGGGTGAATGATATCTATCGGGATATTATTCAGATTCCAGATAAAGGAGGTGATAGGAAAACTCCAGCTTCTGTAAAACTTTAAATCGACAATCAACACCCTGCCCAGGGCCGTTGTTCAATAGGTACGCTTCACTCTACATAATCGATCTCATTGGAGAGTTGTTCTCTTTTGGTAGAGGAATGGTTTTCTCGTCCATCCACTCAAGGTACGTACGTACGTGAGATGTGATTGTGATGATGATGATGATGGTGATTGTGATTGTTTTCTTGACCTTACCTACGTACAGCATTTCTTTTCTTTTGTACGCATTTCTTTTCTTTTTCCCATCATCTCATCTCATCTCATGATTCATCTCATCGCATCATCCAATCAATCACTCATCCCATCGTCCAATCACTCATCCCACCTAGGCCATTTCATTTATGCCATCCATATGTGAAAGCTTGGGCTCTCTCGTTGACCAGGGGGAAATAATCTGCACGCAACTTTCCCCTTATCGGCATGATGTTGGTAAATATGTAATGTACTTCGCAGGTCCTTTTCATGTTGGTTGGAAGAATCCTTGCGACTTTGCGGACTCTGGTGACCTTGTGAGTGAGGGAAGAGATATGATTGAATGCACTTTTATTAACTTTAACCGTGTTGGCTTCGGCCAAAACGTCCAAAAGGATCAGAATTCACCTATCGAGGTACAGTAGCTTGCATCTTTTGGCCCATTTACCTTTCCCTCCTCCACCTTTTCACCTTTTACCTTCCACCTTTCGATCTTTTTTACCTTTTACCTTACTTTACTTTTCACTCACAACCATATCTCCCATTGTACCTACACCCAAAGTAGGCTTTACGTCTTCAAATCCTTCCTTTGCTTTACTTGACTTTCCTTTCCTTTGCTCCACTACTTTATTTTACTTTCCTCTTGCCCTTCCCTTTTTCTGCTCGCTCAACAACACCTCACAGCGTCAATTAATAATTATTACAATCATCAATCATCGCAGGATCGATTAGAATCATCATTGAACAAGAGTCTTGAAGTATCCATACAATACAATACATACATTCCTTCTAAGTTTGCTTGATTGCTTGGATACAGATAGTTCGACACCTTCATTACATATCGAACAAACCAGAAATCCACATATCCCACGATCCCTCCCTTTTCAAGTAACCTCGAGCATTTTACACGCCTACGACTACAGCATAGAAATATCGAAATAGCTCACGGCATTCATTCTTGAACGGCGAAAAGACGAGACAGGACGTATCGATCAGGAAGGAATTCACTATTTCGCTGCGATTCCACCACATTACATTACAATACACACAATCACATTACAACAATTCAATAAATCAGCGTCGGTACATAGATTCACTTCCATACATCAACGGTAAATTCAAGGAGTCACCTTTTTCTATATCGGCCCGCCTCGATCTTAAATTGGAGTCACAGAGTTATTCCCTCTGAACTCAGGTCATTCCTACAGAAAAAAAAGATAGTCGCGAGACACACAATTTGATAGCTTCCATTCTTGGAGAGCTTCAGATAATATTTCTTGTCCAACCAGAAATATATCATACGCTCACCTGCAGGATACATCTGACCAACTGCCAATCTTGTTCCGATCTGCCCCATCCTGCTAAAGATTACCCGTCGGGAGAATAAATCCGGAATATCTTACCGGGGCTACCGCCATCCCTCACCATTTCACCCGCAAGAAGTTTCGATACTTATCTGGAGAACATACAACATATCAGCAAATATGTCTCTTGCTCGTGCATTTACAACTAGGAAGGTGAAGAAGCAGCTCGATGTCGCCGCTCCTCCAGCACCTCCGCGACGAACCTTAACCCCAAAGTTCGCTCATGGCACCATCAACCGTTCACAGATTTCAGGCCCGACTGAGCTTCTTTCTACCACCAATATGTTGTCATACAATGCCCCAGATCTCTATCCAACAGATGCCAGTAAACGAATTGCATCTAGCAGTACTGCATCAACCCTCTCCGGAGAAGATTCAGATGCGTCGCGAATGACGAGCTCGGCAAGTTTGACTTCGGCTGACACAGTGTCGATCGATTCTCGTTCACCCATAACTCCGGCGGGAGACCATCTTTCAGCATTTAACTTTGGCAAGAAATCGGTTGAGATTGCACCTCGGTCACCAATAACTCCGACAGGAGACCAATTTTCAGGATTCAACTTTGGCAAGAAATCGATTGAGATTGCGCCTGGTAATGAAGCACCTGGCATACCACAGAGAGCTCCTTCGCACACCAAGAAGAGCCACGAAATCATATCGCGCAAAAACTCTGTTGCAAGAATGTCATCGCCAAAGAGCCCTACAACTGCTAGATCCACAATCAATATGTTCTCGGCAAATATTGAAAAAGAAGCAGCTGCTGAACCACATCCTTTCGGCAACGAACTCGCTCAGGTCACCGAGATTGCTGAGGAATACGGCATCGCCAAAGAAACCTTAGCTGTTGTCGACGAGGAAGAACAAGAGTTGATATCGAGAGGATTATTTAAATTCAGAGCCGAAGACTACATGAGTGAAATCCAAGGACTATTCATAAGCGCTTTCGGCGAAGTCAAACCTAACATAGGACCAGTATGGATCTAGGATATTAGAGACAGGCTTCTCTTTATTCTACAGCTTGACGCTACTCTTTACAACTTTCGATGTACATATTTATTACCACTCGTCACTTGACGACACTTCTTTACGCTCCTTTAACGATTATTACATATAATCTCTACATTACGTCTCTTTAACTGTCACGGAAAAACCGGTGGAGGAGGAGTTATCACGGCCTGGAATCTTATCTAGGAGAGTAGGATGGAAAGATGTTCATCGGTCGGTCGATATTAATGGATTGGCTATATCCCGGAGTTTTTCTTTTCGGGGACTCCCACACACTCTCTTGGGCCTATTTCATTGATTGTCATTTACCGACCATAAACTCTCTGTAAGACATGGATGGATTTTTTTATGTTGGTTTGGATTCCGAATTCGGGTACTTGGATGGAATAGTCCCATGTATTTGGTTGGGCGGGAAGAGACCCTCGAGGCTCACGGAGGAAAATAAATGAAGAATTAGGTTAAGCTGAACCTTGATTGCTATTCAATTAGCAAAGGTCAAACCATACATACAAAAAGCAATGTTTACCAACATATTCAAAGACTTGTACAGTGCCTATCTACTATCTACCTGCATTTACCATTTCTGTCCTACCTTGCGAATTTTGCGCAATCTTCTTCCAAAGAGAAAGAGGAAACCACTATGGAATGCCATGTTTCACACGGAAGCAAAAACATGATGATGATGATGATGATCTGCGCCCCTGAAGAAAAAACTTCCTCATACCGCGCATGGTCTATTATGGTACGAGAAACATAATTGCCGACGTGCAATTGTTTCCATGACTCTATTCGTTTACGGAGGTACTATTTTATCTCATACATGATACACGATACATGATACATGATACATACGGCAAATGTTTACCCCGGGCGGTAAATTGCGCTAACTTCCGAGTTGGAGGTCCTGAAATTTACTGGGGGAAGAGGGGGAGAGGAGAGGGGAGTTTGTAGATAAGGGTTTGGGTTTTTTTGGAAATTTGGGGGGGTTGGTTTTGGGGATTTGATTTTGGGAGTGCGAGTGGGATTTGGGTTGGATTTGGATATTGGGAGGGGGAGTGGAAGGCAGATGATAATGATGATGATGGGGTAGATGATGATGATGATGATTTGATGTTTTGGATTTTGGCTTGATTTTGATTTTGATTTTGATTTTGATTTGATTACTTATTATTTGATTACTTGATTACTTGATTACTTAATTGCTGGAATGATGATGGATAATATGGATAGATAATGTGATATGATATAATGATGATGAGACCTCGGGATGCCGAATGAAGCGAAGCGAAGTGAAACATGAAACATCAAACATCAAACAAACTCTCACCTGCAGTTGCAGGTGATATGATGTGATATGTAAGGGGTAGGTGGTGGTGGAGATGATGGTGTACATGAAACTTTAGATGGAGGGGTTCTTCAGCTAGCTGGAGGTACCTATACTAGGTAGCTATACTAGGTAGCTATACTAGGTAGCTATACTAGGTAGCTATACTGGGTAGCTAATATAGCTAATATATGTCGAAATCGGATACGGGAAGGAGGGGAGAGGAGAAGGGGTTACCTTATTACTAGTATTATCTACCTGCCTACCTAATTTTTGATACCTACAGAATGGATTTAGCTTTATTTTTGATTGGCCGATAGGTACCTAGCATATTGATTTACTGGAAACTTTTCATCCCTGATTGATTATCTAATGAATCGTGATGAACATGTGATTTTTCGGGGGTTTTTTGGGTTACATGTTTGATGGGATTGTTCTTGTCCCTTTCTGTGAGTTTTATTGGATGGATCGATGAATTTGATAGAGCTGGGAGTGAGTGGGATTATGTAATTGTAACTTGATTTTTATTTTTATGTTGCAGGTACCTATCTAAAGTGATATTATGGAATTGTTTTTGTTCTTGTGATTTAATTGGATGGATTAATGGAGATGAGAGTGGGATTATGTAATTCGCCTTTGGGAGCTAGTGGTACTAGCGTGGAAAGCTTGAGCGAGGTGAAATATTTTTTTCTTTTCTTCAGGTTGAGGGGAAAAGATTTGGGAAATATCATACATCACAATAACACACACAACGACGATGAACGATAATTATTATTCGTTCGCGCAACGATGATCATTGATTGATATCGATATGCTCAATTTGAAGAGATGGGAACCGTTTGTCGTGGGAGAGGAATAAAGATGTGATGGTTCCGGGAAAAGACAACAAGGCCTATATTTATCGACCAGATATCGAGATGCACAATCCCAAATGTCAATCATGAGGGCCAGCCCTCACTAATGAAGCAGGAACATCCGCACACCGCGTGGTCCCTTACCAGCTCACTAAATGAACCTCATGTCACCAACATCTCATGCGACTTCTCCAACAATCATCCGTAAGTTTCCCCTCTCTTCTCTCCTCTTTATCAACCAACCAAACACACCATCCATCACCTTTGGAGAGAGAAAAAAAAAACTACAATGATGAGATCAATACCCTCAAAATTATCTTTAGGAAGAGCCGTATGAGGTTGACATCCCTAACAAAAACACTCACGTTGATTACCCGTGTGGCATCGTCATATGCAGCGGGTTTTCGGGGTCGGTGTGGGATCGTTGACGGTGCTTTGAGTGTGGGGTTCTGAAGTTTTTGTTCCAATACGGAATGGTGTGATGGTGGTCTGGAGAGCTTCATCTCATTTCGGAATGTGGGCTAATTTTCCGAAAAAGAATAGGGAATTGGGATAGATGGGTTTGGGTTTGGGTAATAACCTTTGTACGAACTCAAGAATATCGTTGATGGAATTGAGCCGCTGGCGTATTCGAGTATGAAATCAATGTGAGAATTGAAGATGAGCTGGGCCGGGAAAGTTTATGCTTCCATAACAGGAGTATGGTATCCTAAGATTAGAGGCAAACGACGATGCGAGCCGGAGCATATTGAACTGATTGGCGATTGACAATCTTTCTTTTCTTAAGACTTCAGTGGCCCTTCGGCGATGAAAAAATCCTAGATCAACCTGCTCATTTGGATCTCGCACTTTGAAGTTGGGAATGGTAGTACCAAAGTTGGCTATCGTTCATATCATGTCTTTTTGGTGGCCTAGTGGCTACCAGGTATTACACCAATATCATCTTAGATTCTACTTGAGTATTTCAGCTCAAGCACTTTCTCATCCTTATCACTGGAAGCGATGTGTAAAACCTGTAGCTATTGTAGGCATATATAGTAACAATACTAAGATGATACCTTTGTCCAAGAATCTATCTCCATGCCAAAAATGAAGGGGCTCTTCCGACTTGAATCGTTTAGATATGTTAAATGGCTATACTGTACATTTTAAGACTACAACCTACTAGATAATTTACACAGTTGAATTACATCAAATATCTAAACTCATACCATACATCAAATATCTAAACTCATACCATACATCAAATATCTAAACTCATACCACACATCAAATATCTAAACTCATACTATACATCTATCTACTCACCTGGCTTAAATTATCCAAACACATTTAATATATGGAGATTGGAAACTGATAGAACGGCAGCTCATGAAGTTTTACACAATCGACGGTCACTTAAGGAGGTTAAGCTGAACTACTAGGTATGATTCCTTCGGTCATGCAAACCTCCCCGCCATTCTTCATCGCCATCAATGGCTGTTTGTATATAGATTATATGTTGCCCCCTGATACAAAAGTCTACACGTGGAGTAGAGTATTGCGTTCTTCTAGTATCCAGATATATGGTGAATATACATAATGAACATAGCAAATATTGTGGAAAATAATTTTGAGACTTCTGATCTATCTAGATTCTATCGTCTACGGGTAGGTATGATATGCGCCATCGCGAGTTTCTCATTTCACTTCATTCAAAGACAATTTTGAATTTTTAATTTGCTGAAGAGTTAACAAGTGAAAGAAAATGTTAATAAATACTCTACTCTGTATGCGACTCGGAATTTTATTTGGGGAAGTTGATCAATTGACATCCATTATCTGTAGTGTACCTAGGTAGGTAGGTATGGACTCCTTCGGATGCAAGAACTTCCATTACGTCGGGTTACTTCTTCGGCCATCCGTATCTAGAATCGATATACCGACGAGAGTCTAGAATCTCGATAAGGTTGTGATCGTATATGCAAATGCAATTGGCATATGTGGTGTTTACATGTCGTGCAGTGCAGGGTTATTTATCTTCTCATTTGGTTCAAGTAGGTACCTACTGGGTACCTAGATATGTACGCGGTCGCTGTCGGCAATGAAGTCGGTATTGGGTACCAGACCTAGCTGGAGATCTGAGTTTCGGTAACAGGCTAATTTGCCAGCGTAGCATTTTTGAAACTTCCAAGGTTGGTACCTAATATCTTGATTTACGAGATGGGACATCACATTGTTTTTTCATTTCACTCTTTATGAACGTCCCGTCGTGAGTAAACAAAGCTTTCAATTCAATATCCATTGCAATTGTAAATGCAATTTTTGATGGCATATTGTCGGCTGTGAAGTGAAGTCGAATAGTCGTTCCATCCCAAAATGCAATGGACATGGATTCCCGAGGTCTTGTCAATTATGGAAGCCACTGTTCTTCTCTGGAAATCTGCAACAAACGGAATTATCTCGATTAACATCTGCGTCTGGCAGGTAATGTCCGATGATCTAATTTTCCGAGGTCCTGGGTATAGTAAGGCATGCCGGTGGTTCATCATCATCCATCTTGCCATGCCCCTAGTTACGATCTGTACCTGTAAATGATGAAATCCGAAACTTCCGCTGCTTATATCTTTCCGTCTTTTTTGTTGCATTCGTCACTGCTGGTCGAATGTTCTCCGGCATCCCGAATGAGGCTGGAAAAGGATCATGTTCGATTGGGATGCTGATTGAATGTCCACGGGTGTAGGTATTTATATCAATCAGCCAATGTTTGCAAGGGTGTCAGACGACGCCATGCCTTTCCATTCCACGGATCTCTGGCAAGTTTGCAAGTTTGCAAGTTTGTAATCCACTTCAGCCCAGCGGCACGGTTTGCATTATTGATTCATGCTTTAAATGATTTAATATATATTCACCACGCTCGCCGGACCACTTCCCTTCCTCTTCACTGTTCAGCCTACGGTATGTGGCGGTCTATGCTTTGATTTATAATATAGGTAATAGGTAGGTGCATCATTCACTGCACTCGCTGGGTTCGGGAAACACCTTTTTGTCCTCCAGCCCTTTAAGATTCCACGTGGCTTGTTTATGGATTGTCATATATTCACTGGCGCTCCCTGAGACGACTAGAAGGTTCTGGATTCACCTTCCCCGCATGTTTTGGCATTCTTATTTACTCACTTGCGATCTCTGGGACTAGTCTAAGGCGTGAGGTACGGCCGCATCCCGCATACAGCATCCTGCCGAAAGGCATAAATTCGCTGCACTTGCCCGAGTTCCTCTACATTCAAAAACACATTCACACACACATTCAAAGATACCTTCAAAGATAACTTCAAAGACAACTTCAAAGACATCTCCAAAGACATCTCCGAAACACCTTCTCAAAAACACACCAACTCAATATCAAACATGTCTCAATTCTTCTTTTTTTCACTTCTACTTTCCCTCCTACTCTCCGTCATCAATGCCCATGCGATTGATCGTCGAGACACTGCTGCTGGTGGTTTCCTCAGCAAGAGCGGTTGCCAGACGAGCAGCTTTAAGTATCAGGTAGATATCGGTATCGGTCCTGGTCCTGAGTACATTGTTACTATTACACCAAATTTCTCTGGTCTGTGTCCTGACTCGGCCGGTCACTTGATCAACTCGACGTTGAACATGGATAAATGCATCACAAACAACGACTCTAAGCTTGCTGTGAGTCTCCCCCTTCTCCATACTTCAAGTTACTGTGCTGACATCAAGGAAATAGTGGAAGAAGGAGTACGCAGCCCCTCATCATGTCCTGACTATTTCTAACATATTATCTGTGTAGCGGCGACTTCCAATTGACTTGCAAGAACTGCAACGTCGCGATGCCAAGTCTAAAGTGTGATTGCCCAAAGAACAATGGCGACCCCACTACGTATTCCACCAGCATCAATCTTGGTATGTTTCTTCTTCCAGCCACCTAATGAGTTTTTCTAATATGCGTGGCAGATGCGGGTGTCGCAGCCAATAGCAACGGAGTGCTGAACTGCGATGTCCTTCCATAAGGGCGTGCAGATTGTTGAGCCAAGGGCAGATCGCTAGAATATAGCGTGCCATCGGACTCACTGCCTTCGGGCTTAGGGAATCGGCGCATGGGTTGGGTTTTCGGATATGGGACTTCGGATTGGGAAATTTTTAGCACACATGGGGAGGGAGAATATGGGCGTTTTTGTATACCTTCTTTTGTATACACCTTTATGATCTGTCAGCCTTTCTGCTAAACCATCAATCAATTCGATAATTTCTGTCACCTCCAGTTCAACAGTGATGCTAGTGAATTTTTTAATCATGATGTGAATTACTCGCCCAATTGATTGTATATACCGAAGATTCTTCTGATTTGAAAGTTACATTATTGATAAATTCAAGGTGGGTAGGTATACCTACCCACAAGTTAAGATATAATGTGGTAAGGTAAGGTTAGGTTGATTTGAGGCTGAAAATACCTAACTCCTGTAACTTTAGCTAGGAAATCAAATATATTTAGCTTTAGCCAACTAACATTTAATATCTGAAGGATTTATTAAGTCAGACGAGAACTCTTTATTACATTCTATTTTTCTTTTCTCCAAATCAAGAAACTTTAGCCAAATCCCATAGAATTCACCAGTTTGCTTATACTGTACTGGCCCGAGGAAGCTTGAATATATTCATATCATTTGTCGGATATTTCGGCTCGGTTGATTGGAATGGAAATGCACAGTATAATCTTACAATAACCCGTCGCACCTGCAAATAAAATGTGTCTACAATTTGTACCTAGTCTTTATGATTTTGCAAGGACGATTTTCTGTTATAAATTGTATGAAGTTAAAGAAGTATAAGAGGATTAAGTTGTATTATTGAGGTTATTCTTGAGTGCTAGGTTAAATCTTAGTATATTTGTCATCATTGTTCACTGTTTACAATGATACCATTCTACATTGGCGAGAACCTAGCTTCCGCTTTTAGCGTAGCACAGCTTACCTACCTAGGTAGGTAGTTGTCGTGAACCATAGAAGTTTGCACCTTCCAACCAAGATCTTCTATTCTTTTCAACCACTCTTTACTCCAAAACACCTCAGCTTGTATTCCTCAATACACCCCTGAGCAATGGATTATCATAATGAAGTGGTTTCTGTCATCGCCTCCTCAGTAAAGCAATTCTATGGACGGAAAGAGGCTTTCAGAATCTACCATGGATCGACCAATAGTACACGCGAGTCAAATCGTCGTCGAGATCGCATGATTGATACTAGTAGGCTGAATCGAGTGCTCAAAGTAGACACGGAGAAAAAAACTACTCTTGTTGAACCAAATGTGCCTATGGATAGCCTTGTTGCTGAAACACTTCGCTATGGTCTGGTACCCCCAGTGGTTATGGAGTTCCCCGGTATTACTGTTGGAGGGGGTTTCGCTGGTACTTCTGGCGAGAGTAGTTCGTTCAAATATGGCTTCTTTGATCGTACAGTCAATCGCATTGAAATGGTTCTTGCAAACGGCGAGATTGTATTTGCTTCCAAGAATGAGAACCCAGACCTCTTCTATGGTGCCGCATCATCTTTTGGAACGCTTGGAGTTACGACTTTGATTGAGTTGCAGTTGATTGAAGCCAAACCCTATGTTGAGTTGACGTATATAAATATACAAAGCATGGCAGAAGGGATACAGAAAATCGAAGAAATTACAAAGGATCCAAGTGTCGACTATCTTGATGGAATCCTATTCAGCAAAGAATCTGGCGTTATCTGTTCTGGACGCTTAGTTGACACACTTGTACCTAAGACGCAGATTCAAGGCTTCTTGAAAAGATCGGATCCTTGGTTTTATCTCCATGCGAAGAAGGTGCATGATAGAAGCTCCGGATCAACCACAGAAGCTATTCCTCTTGTTGATTACCTGTTTCGCTACGACCGAGGCGGCTTCTGGGTAGGCAGATATGCATTTAGGTAACTAGCGATTAAACTTTAAGGGTGGCCGAACACTCATTCTTGCTCCTAGGTACTTCATTACTCCATTCAACCGTATCACGCGCCATCTACTCGACTACTTTATGCATACCCGAGTGATGTACCACGCACTACATCAAAGCGGGCTTTCCAAAAAGTACATAATTCAGGATGTGGCAATTCCGTATCCGCGCACCACCGAGTTCGTCGATTACCTAGATAATGATTTTAGACAGTGGCCCGTTTGGTTATGTCCGCTGCGACAGGCCGGGCTTTCCAGTGAATCATCGCTCGGTCTTCTCGCCGAGAGGAAGGGAAATTCGTCTACTCCCGGTATGTTACTCAACTTTGGGGTTTGGGGGCCAGGACCAGATGGTCGCGATGCCTTCATATCTTGGAACCGAAGATTTGAACATAAAGTTCGAGAGTTGGGTGGTCAAAAATGGCTGTACGCTCATGCCTACTATACCGAAAAGGAATTCGATGAGATCTATAATCGCAGGGAATACGACGCTCTTCGTGTCAAGTACCATGCAACATATCTTCCCAGCATCTATGACAAGGTCAAGGTGGATATTGAGTCAGAAGGCAAGAAGTTGCAAGCATCGTGGAGTTTGTGGCTGCTGGCAATTTTCTGGAGTATTTGGCCATTGAGTGGGCTCTATGGTGTATTTCAGGCCTGCTTTGGTGGAGATTATCTTCTGCCAAAGATTCGGGCATCAAAAAAAGAAGGAAAACTAAAGAATAAGGTGGGATGAAGTCTGAGAATTCAATTATATTGTACTCAAGGGTCGAAGCGCTATTCATTTTCATTGTTGGTTCATGATTAGCACACGCAAACTTCATGAGCAAATAATCATGATCTCTAGTCTTTAATATAGAGTTGAAATATCGAGCTTTTGGCCTTCTCCTTGGCTCTCTCAAACCTAGTTAGTTCACTTGGGTCTTCAATTTGCTACCTCTTATTGTATCCTGCATGATTAACAATTCGGAAGTTATTCATTCCATTGTTTTATATTCTATCCCCAGTTCTCAGATCAATATTCTTTGTTGTAAGGTTATTATAACCTTTTAATACTTTAAAGATGATGCTATTTTCATTGGATTTATACCATAATGTTTTAATGGTTGATAGATCCGGGGAGGCTTGATTTTGGGCAATAATTATTTGCAGTAATGCGAGTAGTCTAGGTTGATGTTTATTGAAATATAGAATATAAAATGTACGACTAGTATGTCTTCAAGTTATTAGAATGAGGCATATAGCGGTATATACTATCGCTATCGCTAATCATCTGTTTGATACTTCTATTAGGTTTATGTATTTTCGCGTATTTTCATCTAGTGCACTATAGAGTAGGCAGACTTTTTAATGCTCAAGTTGGAGAGAAATGTGATTGTTGGTATGTATCACCATAGAGTGATGAAGACGGAATAGCAAAATTGTGTCCACACAGTATATTGTATCTCGGCTGGTTTTTCTAAACTACACTATGGGTTGAATCGTACCTACGTAACGTATATATATGTGTGTGCTACTAGCGCGTGGTGGTACAGCATCCTCATATCATGATGATCGATCATCTCAATAGTGATATAGGGGGTTCGTCTCGCTTCGTTGTGCATACTATCTTGTGAAACTCTAATTAAAAATCGCAAAACGTTCAAGGTCTGTCTGTTGCTTAATATCAAGACATGCAGGCTTCTTTTTTGTATGAAGATAGAGGCTTGAGAATAGTTGTCTCGTTCATTAATATAACTTTGACTTGTGCAACTCATCGATTTTGTGGTAACGATATGTTTAGTGATATTTTGAAAGAATACCAAGGATGCATCTTGGAGATGGGATTGTGCATTGTAGTTTTTTGAAAATATATTAGTTAGGTGTTATTTGTTGGTAATATTACATAGGAGATGAGTAGTAGGATGGAGATGAACTAATTAGTAAAATGATGTCAATTTCGTACCTAGTATATGGTTGTAAATGGTTTGAATTCTTAGTGCCTTGTTATATGGAAAAGAAGTATACGGGATTTTTGATGAGTGGCAAAAGATTATGTATGTATGGTGTAGACTTCGACTCACATTCAAAACGGGAAGAGGTTATCATGAATAGGTAATGTGCCAGTGGGAGACAGGTGAGGACAGGTTTATTAATTATCCGAATATTAAATAGAAATAGGGGTTTAATATTCAAATTAGCTTTCATAGTTGAATCAAAAAAAGTGTTTAGCAACTTTGTGCGCTCTAGATAAATTATCAAAAAGATGGTATAGCCCTATTAGTATTAAAATGAAGATTATAGATCTATACTATTGTTGGTATCACTCTGGGTGATAGTACATGCGTGATGGAGGTGATCAATAAGATAAGGTATAGGTTGCACTTATTTTTATTGACGATGATCTAAGGTTGTAGACCGGGAAACCTATATAGATGCGATATGTGCTAGTATGGATGCACATTGTCACTTACCCTGCTCACCATATGCTGCCACAACTATATAATAGTTTGTATATGGATATTTAGAGATATAGAGCTAAACGTTCAAGTTTAATAGCGCAGATCTCTATTGGTAATAGTTAAGTTCTATTATTTAGTTAATTAGTGCTTAGTACTAAGGCTTCAATATATCAAAACTTTATATAATGGTATCTGGATAGCTCTTCGAATGGAAGTATAGTTCTGTATTAGACGAGAATACAGAAGATGGAAGTAACATAGCGTTTCGCTTAACTTTAAGACATCTAGCTCCACATTAGGCGAGAATACAAAGGATGAAAGTAGAGTTATAGTTAGCTTAGCTTTAGACATTCAGAACGATATCAGATGAGAAAATAATGTGATTCCTAACTTTTAGACGTCGATCTTGATATTAGGCGAGAAAATAATGTTTATCTTAGGTTCAAAAATTCAATAGAACGTCAGACGAGGGTGATATATTCATTATAGCTCTAGGCATCAAATTCAACACTAGACGAGAATACTGAAAGATATATCATATGTATCTTCATTTCAACATCAATGTCGTAATTAGATGATAGTCAATGGATAACAAGATTCATTCTTAGCTGTGAAGTATATCATATAGATAACATCCACCTCACTCGAGCTTAAAAGCAGGAAATTAAATCGGCATTTTTTACACGTGTATCTGATCTAAGCCACTTTAAATCCGTATATGAACCACCTTGTAGACATCATTTACCTACAATACTAGTAAATGAGCAAGTTATGGGCATGCCCCACGTGGTATCGACTTATTATGAGCTACTTAAGATCAGGTGAGATCGAACCATTCCTAGCCGCAGATCGTGGGCTCATGAGCACGTATTCGGGACAAAGTTCTCAACTTGACCCCATTGAAGCTGCTACACTATCGGAGCAGGTCATCTACTCGTCTATAAGGAAGTTCTCGGAATAATTCACGTGGTATAAACTCACCCCGAGCCGCTTTGAATCAATATGGAACTAATTCTGTGCCGTAAATCGTAACATATGAGCACGCAATATAAGACAAACCCCTCAGCCCGACCCCGCTTTTAGCCGAGATCCTATTATAACAGCCCATTTACTCCTTCATGAGTAGATTAGGAGAGTGGATGAGTAGCCGTCCAGGTGAACATAGCCCTGCATAGAGAAATAGTCAGACCTACAAGTGAATCTCTAAATCTAATAGCTTTTGCATAAAAGAACTGCTTCTTTCCCCCTCCCTCCTCTTCTTCTTTACAACACAACACAATACTATCCTCACACTTCACAATCTCATATCCACGAACTCAACATCCTACGTATCATACATCATGTCTGGTTTAATGCCCTCCGATGATGAGGATGAGTATGGAAACATTATTCGCCGGGCTCCCGTTAACTATCCATCCCGATTGATGAATCGATCCATGTATCCCGAGCCCGATGCTCCCAAGGGATACAACCTCAAGCCCTTAGGTTTCGACGAAGGCATGAGAAGAAAGTCCGTAAGTACATTCTTGATCTTTTGTTGCATACCTAGTGCTAACTCTATATAGCCGGATCAGCTTGAAAGAGAACGAAAGGAGGCAATTGCCGACAGATTCAGAGCAGAAGAGGAGAGGGCCAAGGAAAACGAGGCCAGTCGTATCGCTAGGGTGGAGCAGGATTCGCAAGGGTGTGGAGGAGAAGGCAGCTGGGCAGAAGTTTACAGGCGGAATATGATCAAAGGGGCGCAGAGAAGCGAGTGATGAAACAGCTGCGGTAAGACGACTTTGGTAAGTTCTCTCTCACTGAATCCATGAATTATAGCTAATGCATTGTGTATCATAGACTGGCTCAGATGGCAAGGCAAAAACTGGCGAGGGAAAGGTCAGTGGAGTTGAAATGAAGTGATGGTGGTTCTGTGCTTGGGATTTGGGAGGAGGAAATTGTAAATAAGTGGTTAAGATTGATAGATATCTGCATTATGATCGCATGACTTTAGATGAAAGATTCAACATATTTAATTTAAAGTTTCGAATTATGATATCTGGTTCGAAATACTAAGAGTGTGATTCTCATATTTGCTTGCTTTGTTGTATTTCTCTGAATAATATAATCTGAGCCAATCCAAATAGAGCCGATTCCTACCTAGACATTCATACATACCTTCTTGTTTTTGTCTAATGTGTTCAAGAGATAGTAATCAGATGTTCTAGTAGGGAATAGAGATCGAGAAGGTTGGGTTTGATTTTCTAAGAAGCTAGTAATTAAATATTCTGAAAGTATGTAGAGTTCAAAAAGATCTCGTCTAATATTATTTTGACATGAATAAATTTTCTAATTGTCACACGCATCACATAAGCATATGGGAATAGCTTCAGATATCAGCAATCAGATAAAAGAACTATGCTGAAGAGGAAAGGATCCTCTTCAAGAGCTCACCACGTTATAGAAGACTAGCTACATGGCATTCACTAAGCAAGGGCCTAGGCATGACAAGAATAAATATAACCAAATCAAACGAATCTTAATTTGCAAAGCGATAAGCCTGTAAATGTAAAGTATAATATATTAGGTAACTACCGATAAAAAGCGACAATGGATCCTTAAGTCTGGTTACCGTTTTATCAACTAAAAACAATTCAAATCCAGGGAGCTGAAGTCTCGCAGCAATCCAAAAGAACCCTGGATTTCCATCAATCGTTATTACAATCCAATCACTGTTCCCAAACTGCAAGTGTAACATGCACCTTGGAATCCAGTTGCTCCACAGCGAGGACAAGTATCTGTTTCCCCCTTACGGGAATTTGCTGGGGTCTTTTTTTCTGAATTGGCGGTTTCTTTCTTGGATGGAGGATGTGCCTTGGGTTCTACCTTTGGCTCTGTCTCTGGTTCCGTCTTTGGTTCTGCCTTGGCTGGCTGGGTCTGGGCCTCAGCACTTTTGTTTGATATATCTATATCCTGGGACTTCATCTTTTGGTTGATGGACGTTGCTTGATGATGTATGGGAGATAGTATTGCGTTGTGACGAGGATGTTGATAATTTGATAGTTGTTTGTTATGTATATGCTGTATAAATGTTTGAATGAAGTTCAGATGTTACGCGGTTGTCCAAGGTTCTTTGGATGCTTGTGTAGTTTTTTGGGAAGATATTTGAGAAAGTATTCTGGCGGGAGAATGACTTCTTTTATATTAATTTTCGAAGCCATAGTCATTGCATTGGCTGTATTGTTCCCTTGACTGTTCAGTAGTTAGTACGGCCAGTGTTTGCGTTAGTATTTCCAGTATGCCGTATACGGCCCCGTATAGTGGTACCTACTCCTTTTTTGTATAGAAAGTATCTACGTATGTGATATTGAATTCTATACCACTGGAAATATTCAGTATTTGTATAATACGAGATACTACTAGGAATCTACGGAAATAATGAGGATATACTTCAAAAACTAAAGTATTTCGATATACACTTAGTACATCTTCAAAATATCATTTTTATTCAATACAAATGTTTCATCAGACACCGTTATACTACCGTATACTAACGTAAACACTGAGCACGGCAGGAATATAGGAAATGACCGGGACTCATTGATGACGAGGTACCTAATCACAGAAATTAATCTATTTGTGGGGATAGCACTATTAAGCGAGGGGGGTGAGACGAGAATGTAAATGGAGACGAGTCGCGTACCTTTCAATGTTATTAACAACGTGGCAGTCAACGTAGGTGTTGTGAGAGTGATAATAAGTTTGAAACTGGGCTGATCAGTGACTCATACTCATGAGAATGGGTGATGTGTAGGGAGATGGTGAATTTAAAGTAAACCAAGCAATTATATGATGGCGGTGATTTTGAGACGACGTTTTTATCCAAAAGAATGATTTATGGGCAAAGAAAATCTCAAAAGTTTCAGAGAAAGAACCAGGACTGTACAAAACTACCACGTCTCATTTCATGTAACGGTTGACAACGTAGAGAATACTCTTTCGTTCTTCTAAACGGGGAGTAAGTCATAAACAACGAAAGGAAAAGCGCCAGTACGTACCATTTCATAATAGAAGGTGCAGAAACAGAAGAAAACATTCTCACGTTTCATCAATCATCTTGCTTCTCAAAATTTGTATATCTTTCTTCCTGTAAGCTCTCCACATTTGTATCAGCTCTGAGATAGTCTGCTTTGCTTGTATGGTGGCGTATAGTGGGTGGGTGGATCCCAGGCCGCGAAGCGAAGAATCAAAGAAACACCATCCTCGAACACCATGAAGCTCAAGTCATCGGCTCGACAGGCTCCTTGACACGGAAGTAACCAAACAAACACTTTACAATCCTTGTGTCATATCTGCCATAACCATATCATACCGTCAGACGATCCTACCATGAGATGGAAGTCCGTTATTTGCCATGATATTGAGGACGGGCAGAGATTGAATAAGGATTATCCATACACAGCTGCAACACTTCTCTCTTAATTAGAATCTTCATTATTTAACTGCAATCCGGACTATCAGCCACGCTTTCATTTCCGTTCGCAAGCTGCCTGGTAGCATAGATCCATCGGATTAAGCTAGGTATCTCTACTAATTTGTTCGCCAAGAGTAGTAGAACGAAGCGTTATCATACTTATAAAGGGCTGGATTTAACAAAGCATCATGTTTCTAAGAGGCTCTTGAAGTTAGTTGTATGATGATGGAGTGGAAGTATAATACTAGGGTAGTGATGTATGTACCCAGTAGAGGTATTGTAGGCTTGATTTAAAGCTCGCTACGTAGTGTTTATCAACCATCCCTCTCTCTCTCTCTCTCATCCACAACACTCCCCCCTTCCCTTCCCTTCCCTTCCCTTCTCTGAAAAGTAAAAAGTCCATCCAAGTTGAGATATCTTTTTTCTTTCTAGATACCTACCTACTATCTAGCTACCTAGCTCCAGGTTAATTGATAGGTACCTACCTACCTAATCATCGAAATCCAGATTATCTATCCAGGCAGATAACTACTATACTAGATATATATAATCCTACCTACCCACCCACCACCCCTAATTATAGATTCAGAACCCGAACCCGAACCCTCATTTCCAAAAATGAAATTTCACAGATAATAAATAGATATGGACATTTTCCCTTTTCCCTTTTTTCCAAGATAATTATGATTATGATTATGATTATGATGATTATAATGATTAAAATTTAAATAAAGTGATCTACCTATCTATCCATCCATCGGGTTAGGTTAGGTTACTTACTGCACCCAATCTTTAATTAATTTGAATCTGCCTATAATTATTAGGTATTAATCAACCATGACTTCTTATATTTTAGTGGGTAGGTACTCGTATTTGCTTTAAATAAGTACATTTATATTTATTTAATTCTCTATTTATTTCTATAACGATGTAGAAAAACATACCGGTAGTATCAATCAAATGGGCAACTAGCTACCTAGATAGCTAGCTAAGCTAGCCATCTACTACACCGAAAACCTGATATGTCTCTAGGTAATGAACCCATCCATATTTATCTATCTCTCACCCTGCAGTTAAACTAGAACGCCGCCCCCCCCCCCCCCCAAAAATCCCCATGTAAAGAGTAGAGTGGTATCATCCTTTCCTTTTTAAAGTTTCCCTTTTTAAACGCCCCATCCCATAATTCCCACCTCCCCCTCCCCCCTCCCCCTCCCAAAAAAGTAATCAAGATCCCGAGTTCGCAAACTCGTACACGAGCTAAATAACCTCCTCCCTCTCCCAACCCGAAGGTTTCAAAGATTCAATACCCTTACCCGGTTTCTGGCCCCCCTCCTTCCCATAAACACTCACAAA
Source organism: Ciborinia camelliae (assembly GCA_025890175.1). Taxonomy (NCBI): domain Eukaryota; kingdom Fungi; phylum Ascomycota; class Leotiomycetes; order Helotiales; family Sclerotiniaceae; genus Ciborinia; species Ciborinia camelliae. The sequence goes on from JANPYM010000012.1 coordinate 851,598, forward strand.
CGGATTGGGATCGACATCCTGCTTCAGATTTCCCAACGTGTGATTGACCTCGCGATGTTTCGCCTCATCCGCCCTAATATAATACAGGAGATCCTTCATGCTGCGATGGCCCTCCGGCATGCCCCAATACTCAATCGCCAGATCGGGGGCTTGGAAATTCGGATCCGCCCATTTGGGGAGATGGCCGTTTTCGAGATCCTGGATCGAGAGCGTGTAGGTGAGGACGGCTTCTTCTTCGAGGTAGCCGACGAAGCGGTGGCAGGTGCGCGGGGAAAAGAGGTAGCAGAGGAAAAAGGAGTTGAAGAAGACCCCTTGGGCGCCGAGGATCATGGTGCGCATGAAGAGGCCTGGTTCGTACATTTTGAGGAAGGTGAGGAGATGCATGCGTTCGTTGTATGCTGAATATCAATTGAATTAGCAATTCAAAACTTTGAACAACTTTATATATGTGGCATATGAGGAAAACGTACCTTCTTCCAGCAAAGTTTCAATCCAGCCATTATCTCTCTTCAAACCCCTCAAACTCCTCAGATGTCTCAACATACCCGCCACCATACCAGGCACACCAGCTACCGACTCCAGAAACACATAACGAATTAACCATTTTCGCTCACTCATTTGATATGGTTTGGTAGCCGTAAGTGCATTGCTATCGGATGCTTTCTTGGGTGCTTCTACATTGTGTTTGTATCCCGTAGCGAAATCTGTACACCATCGGAGGAAACGTACCATGCCTAAAGCGACACGATCGGAGAAGTCTCGAGGTTTGCGGTGCGCGAAATAGACTTTGCTGCGCATTTGTTCGGCGGTATAGCTATTGTGGCATTAGTATTTTGAAATAGTCAAACAGGTATCATTGGAAGGACATACGGTGGATGAGGCCAAGCTGGTTCGGTTCTCTTAATTTGTCCATGTTCAGGCTCCGGGAACAAATCTCTACCTTTTACCTGAATCTTGGAGCCAGATGTGAATGGTCTTCTCGATTGTACATTTGCTGTACATGTCGTTGAAGACAAACCATAGGATTGTGCGAAGAAAGCTACAGCTTTTGATAGCTGTGCTGATGATTGGGTTGAAAAGGGTTTCGTAGAAACCTTAGATACATACATTGAAAGTATCTAGAATGTACGCAAACTATGACTTTTTTGTTTGTGATACCAGCAAAGGTAAAAGGGAAAACGACAAGTATGAATGATGGGAAGTATTACTGAACAGTTGCCACGAAAACTAGGAAGATGGCTACTTTTTATTTCACTTGAAAAGATACCTATGTATAGTAACAAATTTACCATGAGATAAGCACCAAGCTAGGTTGGCATATATGTCTCGACTTCGAAGAAGATACGGAAAACTTGTACCGGTTTCAATAGAATTTTCATTTGCACTGAAGACGAAGAAGAAACGGAATAGCTGAATCTTTTCTTTGTGTGACTCAGCCTCAGGGAAGTTAGAATTCGTGCACTGTCAGCCCGAGAATAATGCAGGACAGCAAAGGGCAGCAAACAACAAACAAACATCAGCGAAATCTTATTCGCGTTATATTTCCGTCAGCGATCATACCTATGTGAGCTAAGCTTAAACTCTCATGGCCGAGAAGAGCCAATTAATCGGAATGTGATATTTTGATATTTAATTCAAGGGTTGTGAGTGGATGAAAACGAAAAAAGGGCATTTGAATGGGATTTGATACGCCGTTCTCGCCACCCCATCCGTCTCAGCCTTGTGGATCATTTGATCACATGATGACAATAACGCGGATGTTTTAGGGTGTTCTCGTAGCGGTTCTTTCCGATCAACGCGGAAAGTCAACACGAAAGAATTTTATGTGATCAAAGGGTCATATCTAGGAATTGTAAGAGATGGAAGTTTTGAAATACATATATATCCTCTCTCGAAGATATATATAGAACGACAGGATTAGGTAATATAAATAGATACCTAAGTAGATAGTAGATTTTCTCTGATGTAGGTATAAAGTAGTACAACACAATATGGGCATAATCTTTCGATTGTTTTCATGAATTTGTTCATATATCTGATTGATCTGTCAGGGCATATAGAATATCCCCAAGATGCTCCAATTTAATATCGCTTCATCTAGTGTCCATAAAACATAATACAACTGGTCTAGATTCTCTCAATATCGCGGGTTTGGCCGCCAAAATCTTTGCATTAAGCTAGTTTCCGAAGCATTCCCGTCCTGGCGTGCGTCTAGTTCCCGGTACCCAGGAAACGGAGTTTGGACTGATTGATGACCACGGTAGTCCATTTCAATTTGTTGTTGAAAGTCTGGCTGGCGCTCGATCCAAGGTTCCTGGAGATAATGGTTGCCACTACCCCAGTGGTTATATTCATCTCCTCGAATATCTCGAGGTTGGTAGCCATCGGTTTGAAAATTGAGACCCGAATTTTCGTAGCGGGGTCCCATCCCCTCGGGCCCTGACATTGAATCTTCATATACGTTTGCTTCTTGAGTTCCGATCTCGCCGAGGTCACCGATATAACGGCGATTCTCGAGGACATCCTCCACTTCAAAGGACATTTCCTGTTCTGTTTCTACATTACCCCAATTCTCTTCGTAGCTTTCCGTATTGAAGTAAGACCCTTCTGCTTCACATTCTTCATATCCTTCACCACTTTCATTGAAAAGAGCGTTTGCTATTTGCTCTTGCTCTTGCTCTTGCTCGTACTCCAGTTGTTGAACATAGAGGGAAGGAAGTCGAATAAGGGGCGAACGTGGAATAGATGCGATATGGTGCCTTGGCGACTCATGCCTGCTTCGGAGTCTTCGCTTAAAATGAGGTTCAGTAGGAAGCTGGTAATCCCCCATATTTGGATTGATGTGTGAAGTTATTCCTAACGGTGTTTGGGTTCTGCCGTTCAGATATGCTGTCCTCATCAAAATTGGCTGGCTCTCCCTTTCACCCATCACTTCGATTGGAGGGCTTGCGTTTCTGCTAGTATTGTTGGTGATTTCTCTTTGATCTACCCGATACTGATAGTTGTGTTGAAATTGCGGACTTTTTGATAAAGACATCTGCTCGGAAACTGGTGGCTTGAGTATGACTTGCTTCTGCCTCTCGCTTGTGTCGGCATGGGATATTGGAATCTGTCCGTTGATATCTCCCTTCACACTCGAAGATTGAACAGGAGCAGATTCCGTTCGCCGAATTTCCTTTCCTGAAATGCCGGAAATTGACAAAGGAGAATTTTCTCTACTTTCGTCGCTAGCTTCCCGGATTACTGGAAGGGTAGTTGATGGGCGTTTGATTCGAGCATTGCGTGCCATTTGTTGACGAGTGAGTGGTGCTGGTATGGGTGCTTCCGCAGACTTCAAAAGATGCTTTGGCGATTTGGAAGGCGATTTGGGATCCTCCTCCTTTCGATACCAGCCACGATTCGAATCATAATACTCAACGACAATCCTGCGACGTCCGTCATCGCAAATTTCTACAGTATCGGGAGGTCTTCTATTCACAAGGGGTTCTTCTGTCTTCCTTTGTATGTCTGATGAAGGCCGGGGTAAACAGTCTTGTTGCTGGAAATTTGGAGGTCGGCCAATTTCATAAGAATTCTTGGCAGAATCTATGCTCAATCTAGATGAATCTTCGCTAGTCTCAATGGGGTCAGTTGTAGGTACGCTGTGATTTTCTCTAGTCCCGTGAAGTCCTTTGCTTGTCGCCTCTCGCACATGAGACTTTCGTTTACTTGAATTCTCAATACCTGTATCCTTGAATATCCCTGTTCGTTCGATAGAACTTCGTACCGAGTCCGGCGTCGCGCTATCTTGCCTCCGACAATATTGTTCTCTTGCTTGACGTAAGGCTATAGTAGCCCCAGGAGAATTTTGGGACTCTGACCATGTCACAATTGTATCGGCAGTCTCTGAGTACATATTATGGTGGCCGACTTCCTCGGAAGGAAATTGAGGAGTGGGTTCTCGAGGGAAACATATATGATTAGACTGGTTGCGAGACTCTATCAGATTACTTTCTGTGTTATCAACACGAGACGTCAAATTGTCCGTGGAGTACTGATGTCGATCATATTCACGGTCTCTCCTCAATTGCCTCTCGTAGAGAGAGGCCTCATGTATTGAAGTTGGAGAGGTGGGATCCTCGAAAGTAGAACTATTGTCCCGTATCGGCGTCTTGGATGGCTTGAAGAATGTTGCTATCTCATCTTGCTTTCGAGCGGCTTTCTTCTTTTCCTTTGCACGACTTTTAGGGACAACAATGGTATCGTTGACATGAGACTTCTTGTCAGAGCGCTGGAGAAATTCCATTTCTGAGAATGCAAGGTCAGGCACTTATGAATGAGTTAGCAATTTCTCAAGAAACTTTTACGAAAGATACTCACACCCTCGTCGTCTGGGTGGAGAAGAAGCTCTGCCATTTTGGAAGATACCGGGTCCGTTAGATGGACGCGTCTGGTATGATCAGTTTCTGAACCTCAATTTCAAGAATCTACTCACCGTTAGACGATCTTGACCTATTTTGTTCGATGCGAAATTTTTCATAAGATCCCCACTGGCCTTCCTTGCAGCCTTTTTTCGGTCTCCTTTCTTCTCGCGCCTAGTTTTTATTGGTTTCTCGACAACCTCTGCCTTGTTACTTTTCTTTTTTGTGTCATATCGATCCTCTCTTGTCTTATGGCGTGGCCGTTTCTCAAACGTTTCTTGTTTTTGTTGCATCACCGAGGGTTGAGAGGAGCTAGAAGTCATAGTCGATGGCGCATTCTTCTGATGTTTGTGAGTTTTTGTTGTTTCTTCACCATGGGTGGCGGCGCGCGACTTTTGGGGGGTTTTAGTAGTTTCTTTTACAATTGGCGCCGTTGGAGCTCCGAGTAAAGAACTATCAGAAGATACGTGTTCTTTATTGGGCTTCAGATTCAACTTTTTTGTATCCTTATTCTGTCCAGATTTATGCACTGTATGAATATAGTCAGATTTTCTGGCTCTCTCTTCTAGACTCTCTAGGTCTCGAGGAGGTGTCAGTGCTTGAATCTTCGAGAAGCTTAACATGCGATGTGATATCTTACCTGTCCTAGGGCTTGGTTGTCTTAACGATTCGACAATGTCCCCATTTTGAGTTTGCGCAAGCCAGTTGCGAACATAATTATTATCTCCTGATAGTTCATTTTGATCTCTAATTGCAAGTGGCTGTCTCCTTTCCGCCAATCTCTCTAGGGAATGGGAATGACTTTGGGCGTGCTTTTGATTTGCCGTATCGTGATGGCTATGCTTGTGGTGTTTTCCCGACTCTCCATGTCTACTTTTATGCTCGTGGGTGTGCTTACGCTTGCGAGAATGATGATTGTTCTCCATTTGAGTAAATGCAAATATATACACGCGTGGGATAAATAGCAACGGATAAGCTTGCCGTGCGACTTGATGGAAAATTGATGATATGAAACTCTGTGGATGAAAGAAAGAAATGACGAACTCACATGGTGAGTAGCGAACGCAATTGCTCTTCCCAACTTAGGGAAGGTACGATTAAGGAGTGACGGAAGGGAACGAAGGGAAGGCACGAACCTGCCTTATTTGCACTCGAGTGCCCTTCAACTCGGGAGGGAGCGTAAGGTAGGGAACATTATCAAAGTAATGAAAGTATCTAGAACACTTTCCTTAGGTAAAAGAATTTTAATTCCATCGTAAAGACTTAAAGAGATGTTCCTTAAGCAGATCGATCATATCAAGAAAAATCCGGTTCCTTCCATGTTACCATCATGATGTTTCGCTATTGCTGAGGACGTCCTCTTACGAGGGATCTTGATCTTTGGATCCTTACTGAATTCTGATTCTATCAAATCATTAAGGAGAGCCAAGCTACTGCCAAACCTCCATACTGTACTGGAGTACCTACTAGGTAAGCTTACCGCAAAAGCCGCATAATATCATAAATGTATTGATGGTGGAGAACCCAAAAAGCGGTGTGGGTAGTTACAGCCCTATCATCCACATATGCAAACAACAACTCCAGCTGGAGTGTCCAAACGGAGCTTTCCAATCCAAAAATTGCCATGACCTGTAAATTTGACAATAATGTTCATCATTGATCTCGAATCTCGATACCACCTACGCATCACCTGATCGAGGGGAAATGCGAGTGATGCTGTGAGATGTGAGTTATCACGATAATCAACACACCTCACATACCTATCTTTCATGGGTAGCATTGTTACACCGAACCGGGAGATCTCTGCAGTGATGTACCCAGTACCTTAGAATGAGATATGTATGGTACAAGCTGTACATTTTCATCGACGATATGAAAATCTGATTATCTGGCATTTCCTTTCGTACCACCACTGCCACGACTCCCCGCTTCAAGATATTCGAATGAAAGGCTTACGCAGCATGTCGCCATCCACCAGGATTTGACTCCTTAAGGACGGTAGGTTAAGTTACCCGTGAAATCTAGACGAGGCTTTGATTGAGGTACTGTAACATTGATTGGCTTACATAGTCCATTGTGCTTCATTTGAGAAGTCATAATCAAATGAGTTCTAGATTTTTGGGTTACTTGTTGTCAAAACCAAGTACTGTAGGCTGTAGCGTCGCATAGAATCAAATATCCGGCGGAAGGAATGGATTAGTCTTACTAGATAGTCCTAGAGAGATATGCATCTGGCCGAATCAATTTCTGATTTGGTATAAGTTGGTATGCACGTGGGCTGAATTTGATGCATGATGCTATGTATGTTCCAAGGTTTGTTTGTATGCAGAAGATCGAAGATGGTGGAGACTTTTTGTAGTGTGATTGTGGGTAAATGGCTGCGTTTGTAAATTGCGAAAATTGAGGAAGATGAAGATGAGAAGGAGGTACTGTACAGAGTACAGAAGCATATCGATGCGAAGGATGCGAAGGATCTGAAGAAAAATGAATGGTGAAGCTCTAACAAACCTACCATGCATCGATCGCATTGAAGCACCAATATATATACAGTAGATGATACATTGCTGATATTGCTGATATTGATTGTCATATTGAAACAGGGAGAACTCGGGATTTATTTAATAGAAAAGAGGAACAGAAGCTCGTACTCCCTTCCAAGGGGAAGGTTCTCTTATATTCCATTCTCTATACTCTGTACATAATTATCAAATCAATCATTCTTTGATAAGGCAGTGACACAGTGGGACTTGCCTACATTCGCAATTTGTGTAACTCTCATCCTCTAAGCTCTCTGGTAGTTGTTCTTGTCTGTCCCACCCACCTTGACTTCAATCAAAGCTCCTCAATCAAAGCTGTCACGGGCATTGGTCGGTGTTTGCAGTGAGTGAGGCACAGCCCTGAGGTTAGGTAATTGGTGAAAACTCCACAACTTTCAAAAGACCTTGGATGTTTGATCAACCTACCCTACCCCACCTCGCCCACCTGGCATCCTTGTCTAGCTGTGAGAAGTTCTAGGGTATCTGTATCAGTTGCGGTAATAATCAATCATAGCAATCTTCCATTTGGAACCCAAGCTCTTGTGTTGTTGGCAGAAGATTGAAGCTCTGAGCTGCTCTACACCAAAGCTCAATAATAGCTTCTTATCATCTCATGTCAAATCACCCCATCCCAATCCAATAGTGGTCATATCTGCAACAGTTGGTAGAATAGAATATATATGATAGGATGCAGGATGTAGGATGTAGGATGTAAGAATCCACACAAGCATACAAGACCTGATAAAGATAAAGATAAAGCTTGAGAAGCTAGCTACGTGGACCTAGGTACGGTACACCTTAGGTATGACTGAAAGGGTTATCGAAAAGAACTCCAGGTAATTCCAGCTCCTGATTAACTGTACTTGGTAGAAAAGACATTCTGATCTTTCAACCTTTTTTTAGGTATATTGTTGAAGATATCCATGTTATCAGTTCCCGACTGTACCTATGTTACGGTAGTGAATGTTGAGGACATCAATTGTAATCCATTGCACCACACGGAGCCGAATACCGGAGACATAGTAGCTGGTATATTTTGTTATCGGGCCCAGACATCCAGTGAGATTGGGCAAAAATTCAAAGGGAAGATCTTTTATATCAATCAAATCCCCATGAATGTCAAAATGATCCTTTTGGGGAGAACACAGTGGCACAGCACCGGAGAGTGAAAAGAAGATTTGCTTCTTCCACCAATCACCTTGAGAAGAAAGTTGAAAGCAGGGTTCCCATTAAGCCACGGCTTCACACAGTCCATTGAACATCACGCAAATCTTCTCTTCTCTTCACTTCACCTTCAACCGGTGTCTGCATTATGCTTGCCGGCCGGATGTCACACGGGAAATGTGAGGTTCGTATCTCGTATTGGTCATATTGGTGGATTGAAGTGAAGTGAAGTGAAGTGAAGTGAGAATTGAAAAAAAACCTAGAACCCCTCCTCTCTTTACCTACCTACATTTATATGCAACTCAACCAACCCAACCATGGGAAAAATATCTGAGGAATCATCATTTTTCAATTGGTTGAATATTGATCGTAAATCAAATCATCATTATTGAAGCCATAATATGGTACCAGACGTGAATTCTTGGATTCACACGCTACCTATATTTATTTCATCATGTGGGATAAGAAAGGGTTTGACTCTTCACTCTTGACTCTTGAGGTTATTTTGTTGTTGAGAAGCTTGGAACTTGGTAAACGGACCAGGGAGGTAAATTTAGGTGGGAGGTCAAACAAGGGTCGAAGTCGAGTGGGTCCGTGAGCCATCAAGGTGGGTGAATTATATGGATGGATCAATCAACGGTCGAGCTTGGTCAAGCCTGGTCAAGGAATCTCCCTTGGTGCTTTAAGACTAGTGAATCATATGGGAGGGGCAAATCATAATGGATGGGCAATAATAATAATAATACAGCTATAATGTAATAATGCAGTCTCTTTCAATTCCCCCGCTTTGCGCTTAAGGAAAACTTCCCTACCTTACACTCCATCTTGAACCTTTCTTCCTACAACTTATTTTCATCCTTCTTACAACCTTTTTACAATCCAACCTCACTCGACTCAAATTCTCAAATACCCTCCTTCGCGATTTTAATTTCGCATTCTTACCTCTTTTATCAGATCGCACTGTCCTTTCAGTCGCCCGATTGATAATATCTTTCTCACGATCTGTGTTCCCCCCAACTCAGACAGATACCTTTCCTCACAACAACCAAACAAAGAAATTTCGATATTTCGCCGTCAACTCGACTTATTCTAACCCTTCAAGAAGTTCGTCTGATTCTCCTGCTTGCGCGCATTGACTTAACCGTCTTTGCGATTTGATTCTAAATTTACTCACATCACCTTTCCATTCCATATATCCGCTTTGCGGAGTCCTGTTTTGCCTCGATGTATCTTTCTTTGTGTGATCCGTCCGTTTCTCGTATACACAACTTCCGCCTGAAATGGCGCGATTCTTTTTGTGTGAATGCGTGCGGACATTGAGACTTTCAGCCAGGTTTTCGAGAAATTATCAAGAATGTCTAAATTATTTATCGGGTAAGTCCACAAAATTTTCACATTCTATTCCAAACCATCACTTGACAGATTGACTAACATTCATGAAATAGTGGCCTTGCATGGCACACAGATGAGAACGCTCTCCGTGAGAAGTTCTCTGAATTCGGAACAGTTGAAGAAGCTGTATGTTCCACGATTCATTTTTCGATAAGCTCGAGTTGAAGATAAGAAACTGATACATTTAATACAGGTTGTTGTCAAGGACCGCGACACTGGTCGCAGCCGTGGCTTTGGCTTTGTCCGCTATGGACAGGGCAACAACCCTGAGTCCTCCCCAGAAGCTGATGCCGAGAAGGCTATTCAGGAGATGAACAGTGTTGAGTATGATTGTCCCGAGATGCATGTTCTTGACCATAAGCTAAGATACATGTAGGTTTGATGGCCGCACCATCCGTGTCGACAAGGCTTCCGAGCGCTCAGGAAATGAACGCAGTGGCGGTGGTGGATTCGGTGGTGGCCGAGGCGGCGGAGGAGGATATGGAGGCCGTGGCGGCGGTGGCTATGGAGGTGGTGGTGGAGGATACGGTGGTGGCCGTAACTATGACAACAACAACTCCGGTGGCGGCTACTCCGGTGGAGGTGGTTACAGTGGAGGTAAGACTTTCCTCTACGATCCCCCCTCAAAGATGACATGAACCATATTGACGATTGATGATATAGGTGGCGGTTACTCTGGTGGAGGTAAGCGATCTCGCCCGACCAGTCTGTCGTGAATACGTTGAATTCCATTTACTAACAATTGAGATGATAAAGGCGGCTACAATGGAGGCGGCGGCGGTGGTAAGTCGCATCACATATAACCACTTTTATTTTCTTACACGTATACTAATGGTACATAGGCTACTCCGGTGGTGGTGGCGGATACTCCGGTGGAGGAGGTTACGACCGTGGACAAGGTGGTGGAAACGCCGGCCAATGGGGAAACTAAATTTGTTTGTCGAGTGGATGGTGTGTTCTCCCCGACCTCTCAATTTTGAGGACAAGAAAAGTCAGCCTTGGGTTTTCAGCGAAGGTTTATTGTGTGGTGGATTTTAGGACGTTATCGTTTTCGATGGCAACCTGAGATCAACCTCGTGGTTTCTGGCAGCGGTTCTGATCTGGCGAGCTGTATGGCTTGCATGGAGTTTGGAGGGAGCATCTTACCTTGCTCAAAGTCACTTTTTCTTTTTAACATCTCACGAATGTTTCTAAAGTCTGCCTGTATTTTCGACTCTCGATCACTTTGATCAAGGTCTCTTTATGAAGACTGCACCTTTGCAGGTCTTTCTAATAGTCTATGGCAATAATACCCCAAAAAGGGAATGAATGAATGGCTCTTTCACAAATACATCACTTCTCAGTCTCCTCTTTCTCATCCGTGCTTGTAACCCTCTTGAGCTCATGATCTATAATCTTTGTGTGACATGCTTCTGCTTCGACACCTACTTGCCTCTCAGCTATCTTCCGAACCCTATCTGCCAGGTCCTTGACATGCTCATCGCCACTCTCAGGACTCAGCTCATCCACTAGATACATCAGCATAATGATTCTTCGGAATAAACCCACTCTCCGCTCAACCATCACTAACAACCTTCGGCGTCAAGCAAGCCCTCCCTCCACCTTCGCTGGGGACCAGACTATATATTATAATACAACAACGGGGATTGAGAAGAGAAAGAGAAAGGGGAAGGGGAAAGAAAGTATAATATAATATAAGAAGGACTACCTAGGTAGGTAGGTATCTATGTAGTTCTCCATCTCCATCTCCATTCTCCCAAGCTTTTTAACGGGGAAGAAAAAGAAAGGGGGATCACCTACACGCGACATCCAAACACCAGAGATAATCCCGGTTCGGGCCGCTGGGACCCTCGCTCTTCCAGATGTGCTCGGCTAGCGCCTGCGGCTCTTGCGGGCCGGTAAATTGCGCGTTCGTCGGGGTTCCGATGTAGACGAGGGTTTGGATGGGGTGGAGGAAGGGGTGGAGGAGGAGGAGGAGGGGGAGGGGGAAGAGGGGTAAAAAGATGTATAGTGGATGCTATATCCATTGATCTCGCGGATGTCGAGATACGCGCGCACTTCGGCGATCTTGGAGGCGTGGATTCGATACGCGGTTCCCCATACTTTGGGGGTGGTCGTGATGGTCGTGATGGGCGTGCTGGTACTGGTGCTGGTACGGGTGCTGGTTGTTTCCGAGGGGAGCGGGTGCGGATCTTCAAGCGTGAGCCAGTAGGTGTGTGGGATGAGGGTTACGACGCGCCCGGGGGAGCGGGGCGTTCCTCGGTGGTCTTCGCTGGTGGGGGAGGGGCGCGGTTAGATGATGTGATGGATTGGGGTGGGGTGAGGTTTGGGGTGAGGTTCGGGGTGGATGATGGGGTGGATGATTTGGGGGAAAGGTGTGGGTGGAAAAGGTGTGGGCGGGCGTTGTGTGATATGATGGGTGAGATAGATGAGATGAAACGAGGGGCTAATTGGGGATTTTACCTGGCCTAGATGGATTGGTTTGTTAGCTAATCTTCTTCTTCTTCTTCTTCTTCCTCCTTCTCCTCTTCTTCTTCCTCCTCCTCCTCCTGTTCCTCCTCCTTCTCCTCATCGAAATCAGATCCCACAAAGAAACAAACAAACAAGCAAGCATCTTCCCTCCAATCCCAATCTCAACCCGATCTCTAACACAAGACCAAGACCAAGACCAGACAAGTCTTCTCGATAGATAGGAATTCCCATACAGTACAATAGAATACAATAGAACAGAACAAACTCCAGTCCAGCAAGACGCGATTACCAGATTGCAACTTCACTTCACTTGACTTGACTTGACTAGACTTGACTTACCTGCCAAAATCTCCGCACGTATCCGGTTACAT
>JANPYM010000012.1:863943-895283 GCA_025890175.1 Ciborinia camelliae
ACCTCGTGGTTTCTGGCAGCGGTTCTGATCTGGCGAGCTGTATGGCTTGCATGGAGTTTGGAGGGAGCATCTTACCTTGCTCAAAGTCACTTTTTCTTTTTAACATCTCACGAATGTTTCTAAAGTCTGCCTGTATTTTCGACTCTCGATCACTTTGATCAAGGTCTCTTTATGAAGACTGCACCTTTGCAGGTCTTTCTAATAGTCTATGGCAATAATACCCCAAAAAGGGAATGAATGAATGGCTCTTTCACAAATACATCACTTCTCAGTCTCCTCTTTCTCATCCGTGCTTGTAACCCTCTTGAGCTCATGATCTATAATCTTTGTGTGACATGCTTCTGCTTCGACACCTACTTGCCTCTCAGCTATCTTCCGAACCCTATCTGCCAGGTCCTTGACATGCTCATCGCCACTCTCAGGACTCAGCTCATCCACTAGATACATCAGCATAATGATTCTTCGGAATAAACCCACTCTCCGCTCAACCATCACTAACAACCTTCGGCGTCAAGCAAGCCCTCCCTCCACCTTCGCTGGGGACCAGACTATATATTATAATACAACAACGGGGATTGAGAAGAGAAAGAGAAAGGGGAAGGGGAAAGAAAGTATAATATAATATAAGAAGGACTACCTAGGTAGGTAGGTATCTATGTAGTTCTCCATCTCCATCTCCATTCTCCCAAGCTTTTTAACGGGGAAGAAAAAGAAAGGGGGATCACCTACACGCGACATCCAAACACCAGAGATAATCCCGGTTCGGGCCGCTGGGACCCTCGCTCTTCCAGATGTGCTCGGCTAGCGCCTGCGGCTCTTGCGGGCCGGTAAATTGCGCGTTCGTCGGGGTTCCGATGTAGACGAGGGTTTGGATGGGGGTGGAGGAAGGGGTGGAGGAGGAGGAGGAGGGGGAGGGGGAAGAGGGGTAAAAAGATGTATAGTGGATGCTATATCCATTGATCTCGCGGATGTCGAGATACGCGCGCACTTCGGCGATCTTGGAGGCGTGGATTCGATACGCGGTTCCCCATACTTTGGGGGTGGTCGTGATGGTCGTGATGGGCGTGCTGGTACTGGTGCTGGTACGGGTGCTGGTTGTTTCCGAGGGGAGCGGGTGCGGATCTTCAAGCGTGAGCCAGTAGGTGTGTGGGATGAGGGTTACGACGCGCCCGGGGGAGCGGGGCGTTCCTCGGTGGTCTTCGCTGGTGGGGGAGGGGCGCGGTTAGATGATGTGATGGATTGGGGTGGGGTGAGGTTTGGGGTGAGGTTCGGGGTGGATGATGGGGTGGATGATTTGGGGGAAAGGTGTGGGTGGAAAAGGTGTGGGCGGGCGTTGTGTGATATGATGGGTGAGATAGATGAGATGAAACGAGGGGCTAATTGGGGATTTTACCTGGCCTAGATGGATTGGTTTGTTAGCTAATCTTCTTCTTCTTCTTCTTCTTCCTCCTTCTCCTCTTCTTCTTCCTCCTCCTCCTCCTGTTCCTCCTCCTTCTCCTCATCGAAATCAGATCCCACAAAGAAACAAACAAACAAGCAAGCATCTTCCCTCCAATCCCAATCTCAACCCGATCTCTAACACAAGACCAAGACCAAGACCAGACAAGTCTTCTCGATAGATAGGAATTCCCATACAGTACAATAGAATACAATAGAACAGAACAAACTCCAGTCCAGCAAGACGCGATTACCAGATTGCAACTTCACTTCACTTGACTTGACTTGACTAGACTTGACTTACCTGCCAAAATCTCCGCACGTATCCGGTTACATAGCCCGGGATTCGACGATCTGTTTTTTTATATTGTTTTGTTATTATGGGTTGGGTTGGGTTGGTTATAGAGATTGAGATGGAGATTGAGATTGAGATTGAGATTTTTATTGAGATTTTATTGGGGGAGGTGGTGGTGGTGTGGTGTGGTGTGGGTGGAAGGATGTATTATAGGAGGGAGGGAGGCAGGTACTATGTAGGTACTATGTAGGTAGGAGGTAGATAGATACCTAGATACCTACATACCTACATAGGTAGCTCTGGAGGTACCTACTCGAGTAGATAGATGAAAGAGAGAGGGAGAGGGAGAGGAGGGGAGGAAAGGAGAGGGACAAAATTTACCGAAATGCGGTGGAGGTTTCCAGATTAAACTTCTGTGGTTTGGGGAAATGAATTAGTTTTCTTGTATATAATATTAATGGTAAATTTTAAATATGTGTACTGTATGATTTTGTATTTGTATTTGTATCTGTAGGTAGGTATCTGTAGGTAGAGTAGGGGGTTGGGCGGGAGAAAGAAAGAAAGAAAGAAAGATGGTATGAAAATATTCTATCTTTACCCATATCCAAAGATCCAAAACTCATTCTCCGAGTTGCTGTAATCATGATCATTAAGTGCGTTGTCGTTGTCGCTCATGATTATATCGTTGGGTTTGAATTGCGTATATGGTATATATATGGTGTAGGTAGGTATCAAATGTATGTATGACAGATACTAGTCGCGTACGTATTGAAGGTATTTAGGTATTTTATTTGACCGAGGGGTAAAAATTAGGTTTCAGATTCTTTATGATGGACGCCGTAGGACGGAAAATCATTTATTAAAAGACCGATGGGTATTTTTATCTGGACTTGACAAGTTGAGTCTTGACCTATCTAGGTACCCGTGGACCCTTATTACTGGTATTATCCAATTACTTCGTTGCTAATTAATTAAAGCTTTCAATTTACCTAGATGGGCCCACTCTTTTCTCCAGATGAACTAGACCTAGACTTGATATATTGAAATTTGATAGGGTTATTTTTAAATGTAACATTTATTACCTTACCTTCTTACTATTGTACTGCGTTTACCCGATTACAAGAGTTTGTACAGGATCAGAGCTAGGCGTGATGGTGAATGATATTTGTATGTGGTGATCAAGTTTGCTGAGGCTCACCGGGGCGCAAGAATTGGCACATTGGGCTACTGTCCCCAAATGGTTTGGGTTTCGATAGAACAGGTGGTGGGTGCGTGGGTGAACGGTGAATGGTGAAGGGTGAATCAATAATAAGATCCATCCTCTAATGACCTCAGCCCCTCCATGAATAATATAAAGGGTCTCGTTTCTTCCCAGATACGGCTCTCTTGCTTTTATTTTACTTCCCTCTTAACCATCTTCGTGATATCAAATTAAAAATTCATTGGAATTTGTATTTGATACTCTCGGAGAATCTACCTCCCTAGTACCGCGACCTACTGAGCCGGACGTACCTGAAATTAGATCCACTTCTACCGTATCGTTTTTACGTATTCGCGTCTCAGTGACATTGATAGTTACACGGCCCCTCTACCTGCTCGAGCTCAAGACTCGAGACTTTAAGATCTACACTACACTAGCAATAAACATTTACAACTTCATACATACTTTTCAACTCAATCACGCTTTATTGCAAGGTGTATCCTACAATCGATATATTCTTAAATAATCAAGATGGCTTATAATAAGGCTTTCAACCCAGATTCGCTGCCTGCGTAAGTTAATCCTCCCTCTCCAAACATAGAAACACAGCTGAACCCTCAACCACAGATTCGCAGAGCCAGAACGAGTACCTCCTCCCGCCCTTCAAATCGCATCGCACAATCAAAACTAACCCGCAGAATAGAAACACGCGCATTCCCCCGTTAACCATACCCAAACCCAATCCCCCATGCATAGCCAGGCGCAACAAGCAATGCACAGCGCGCAATATGAAAACCGACCTTCCCCAGCCCACCCACCTCAAAATATGCATCCCAATGACCGAAGACCAAATGAACGCAAACCCTCTCCACAAATGCATCCCCCTGCCAATTATGGCGCTTCTGCCCCAGGACGCGGATATTCATCTCCACCCCCAGGTCAATTCCAATCCGGTAGAGTTCCGTCCCAGACTCGACCGGCGCAACAATCAAGACTTCCTCTCTCTCCTGCTCCCCCTGGCGCAGATCCGCAGTTATGGCCACTGTTTCAGGCGGTTGATAAAGATAGTATGTTCTTCCACTACCCTCCATCCTTCAATCCCGAAATTCAAGAATCTAATGCTAATATCTCCCACCTTCCAGGAACCGGCGCCCTCACCGAAAAGGAACTTCGCGCCGCCCTCGTGAACGGTGACTGGACCGCCTTCGACCCCTATACTGTAAAAATGATGATCCGCATGTTCGACACGGACCGCAGCAACACAATCAATTTTCAAGAATTCTGTGGGCTCTGGGGGTTCCTCGCCCAATGGCGTTCCTTATTTGATCGTTTCGACAAAGATCGCAGTGGGAATATCAGTCTGAATGAATATTCTGAGGCATTAGTGGCTTTTGGATATAGATTGAGTGATAGTTTTGTGGGGACGCTGTTTAAGACGTATGATAAGAGGGGGGAGGGTGCTATTAGTTTTGATCTGTTTGTGCAGAGTTGTATTAGTTTGAGGAGAATGACGGATATGTAGGTTTTGTGTTTTTCCTTGTGATGGAATTGGAGTGCTATTGGGGCTCTGGGTTCCCCATTTTCCCTTTCCCTTGAATATCCACAGATTGGATTTGCTAACACGCTGGTTTGAAATAGCTTCAAACGTTACGATGATGACCGCGATGGTAAGACTTTTCCACTATTCTCCTAGCTACAAACTTCTAACCATATTCAATCAGGTTACATAACGCTCTCCTTTGAGGACTTCCTCTTAGAGATCCTTCGACAGAAGTACTAAGCGGATTGAAAATTAATGGCTGGTGGAATACCTCTGGGGGTGTCTGGTGGATTGGTGAGCGGCACTTTTTAACCTCGAAAGGAAAGGAGAAGAGAAAATCCTTGAGGGTTAAAACTTGCCCTCACAAGTAATGGCTAATGGTAGGAGAGGTGTGGGAGGGCGTGAAGTAATGTTTCTGCAGTATGGATGGATATAGATAAGATGCTCATAATACCGGTAAATATGATACCCATGGATTTTTCAATCTGTTTGTTCAATGCCATGTAATGTAAACCATGAGGATTTTTGATGGTTTATTTATATTGATGGAGGGAGGATCACGTATGCAGGATTTTTTTTCTGAACTTTCTGAACCTTTCTGAACGTTCTGCACTTTCTGAACTTTCTTGTGGAGGTGATGATTACCTAGGTTAGCTGGAGGTTCCAATTAGATTGCTAATGGGGAGGGAGCAGGGATTACGGTACGTGGAAAGGGAAAGGGAGCATCTCGTTTAATATTAGGGAGGTCGGGTAGGTCATATAGGTAGGTAATATGGGATGTAAATATTCCAAGAGAGGGAAACATAAAGTTTCTATATTAATAGAGGTTATTGAGATTTAAGATTTAAGGATCGGGAGTTGGTCGGGATATATATGCGATTTTTTGGAAAGGGGAAGGAAGGGAGGGGAGGAGAGGGGGGGAAGAGAAGGGGGGAGAAGAGGGGAGGGGAGGAGGTGTAGATAGATTGATTGATACGTAGATACATAGATTGATACATAGGTATTTAAGAAGATGAATAGATGGATGGATACATAGATGGATAGATGGATACTCAAAGGGTTGCGGTGTAATAATAACATAACATAACATAACATAACATGATGCGTGACTTGGAGATTTGGAGATTTGGAGATTTGGAGATTTGGAGATTTGGAGATTTGGAGATTTGGAGATTTGGAGATTTGGAGATTTGGAGATTTGGAGATGGATGTTAACTTGATTCTTTGGTTGTGGGTGGTGGGTGGTGGGTGTACACCTGGGCATGGTAGTACCTAGATGAGTAGATGGGTATTATTTTCTTCATATTTTATTTATTGCTCGGTTGAGGTTTTGGAAGCGGGAATTGGGAAGCGGGAATTGGGAAGCGGGAATTGGGAAGCGGGAATCGGAAATCTGGAGTGGTTTATTTGTGGATTTATTTGGAGGTTCTTAGATGAATGGATGGAGGTATGGATACCTATTATATATATCATGATCGTTTAACTTAACCTTAACTTAACTACCTATCTACCTACCTATCTATGATTAGGTATATTGTATTGTATTGAAACATCCAAGTGCTAGCTAACCAACTAACTAACTGGGTTATCTATGTATTCCAAGGTTGTTTTAATACTCATCTTCTACCTAGGTAATCTCTTTCTTTCTGTATGTCTTTTCCTTTTCCTTTCCCGATTCCGCGTCTGCTGCGTGCGTGCTGAAATTATTGACTCGGAAGAAGGAGTTTGAAGTTTGTTGTTGTAGGTAGGTAGATTTCTTTTTTGGGGGGGAGAAGAGGGGGAAGAGGGGGGGTTTTATCGATGTGATGTGATTTGATTTGATGCGTTTTTTTGGATATTGGAGTTTGGAGTTTGGATATTCGATAGGTATTTTGGATATGGAATAGTATTTGGAATAGTGTTATATCTAAAGTCTTCTTCTTGTATGTAGAGTAGGGAAGGGTAGGTAGGAAATTTCAAGCTTCGATTTCCTTAGGGTTGGATATCTAGTAGATGTCTATCTGATGAATTCTCCAACTCCAACTCCTCCTATACCTCTATATACAACCACCAAACTCCTCCTATACCTCAATATACAACCACCAAACACCTCCTATACCTCAATATACAACCACCAAACCCCTCCACTTAACCCCCTTTCCCTTAATCCCTCCCTCTCTACTATTTAATAAACATAAACCCCCGGCCCCTATAAAATTATGAGACTATAAAATTACCAAAAATTAGTTGTGGAGTTGCGAAGGAATCGAGTCTAATGTTATAGGTAGGTAGGTAGGTACCTACTATGCTCATTCATAAATATACCTAGGTCTCGAGCGAGCGAGAGAGAGAGAGAGCGGTCCCTAACCTAAACACGATGTTTATATATCCCTGCAATCAGGATGCCGAGGGCTGCGATTCCCAAGAGTGCTAAGGAGATGACTAGGACGTCGGTTGTTGACATGGTTTTTTTGGTGGAGGTGGGAGGAGGGGGTGTGGGGGGGGTTGCGTTTGTGTATGCGTGTCGTTTGGTTTGGTTGGTTTGGTTGGGGAGAGGAAGAGGAATTTGGTGGTGGAGGCGGAAAGTCGAGGTGGATTTGAGGTGGAGGGAGGGAGTTTGTTCGTGAGTTGGGGGGAGGCCGGTGGGAGTTGAGAGAGATGGGAGTCGAGAGAGATGGGAGTCGAGAGAGATGGGAGTCGAGAGAGATGGGAGTCGAGAGAGATGGGAGTCGAGAGAGATGGGAGTCGAGAGAGATGGGAGTCGAGAGAGATGGTGAGCAGAAAGGTGGAAGGCGTCAGGATCAAATGTGCTGAGTAGGGTTTGCACTTTGAAGTGAGGAGAGGCGAGGCGATGGCAGGTGAGGTGATGAATTTTGGATTTTGGATTTTGGATTTTTGGAGTACCAGGTTTGATTGTTGGGGTGAGATATTTTTAAGTGATGTTGACGTTGATGTTGACGTTGAGAGTAGGTAAACAGCCCGTCTCTTGATGATTTTTTTGTGTTGCTGAGTATCCAAAATATCTTTCTTAGAACAAAAACGACGAATTAAACGATGGAAAAAATTCATCTACTCTAGTCCTTTTATATTCATTTCCTTCCGATATATATAACGTTTTGATTATTTTGGCGAAAAACGGCACATTCACGGGGAAATTGGAAATGAATGAATGCAATCACACCCAGCTACAAAATTCACTTCACACATGGAGTTTTGATTTATATGGACTCAAATTCCTTTATATTCAAGAACAGCTTGTGTATCTGGAGTGTAAGGAATCTATGAGTTCCAGTTTGATAACGTCAACGCATGCAGAAGTTGTCTTCGACTGCACATGGTGCTCTCCGTCCAGCATCAGAGCCATAAATATCAAGGGGATTCCAGCCCTACTATCCACCCAACATCAACCTTATATACCCATCCTCCCATCTCCCGCAATCTCCAATCCCCAATTGAAACCATCCAGGCTCAGTATGATCAAACCACAGAGTACGAAAAGGCGAGTGGCCGACAAATAGGTAGGTGTATAGCTAACCCTGAGGATTATTCGTCCTTGGCAAGGCCTGATTTGCCATATCTTTATTCTTTCTCTTATTAATGCGATCAAACAATAGATATCCGCCAAATCCAAGAACTATGGGTACTACAATCAACGCTATAACTCCCGGGTGTACTACCGATGACATGTTGCTGTTTTTCTACGTCAGCATTGTGTTGAATTTGAGGGTGTGGGTGATGAATACCTGGAGTTATCGGGAATGTGTGATAGTGGTAGAGATGAGGTTAAGTCGTGGGGATGTGATGGTATTGTCGAAGAGAAGCGTGGTGAGCGTTGATGGTGTGGTGAAGAGGGTGGAAGGAGTAGCGATGGTGACTTGCGAAACTGTGAAGTTGGAGCTGTATGAGCAGAGAAGCGAAGGTAAACGGTAAACGGTGAACTGTAGAATGTAGACTGTAGACTGTAGGCAGGTGAAGACTTTTGTGAAAGTAAAGGAGATCTTCGAGAATCAAAGTATCTGCACTGTATCTAAAAGGTACTGGTTGAACTTATTATGGATTTGAACTTTGAACTTAAAGGTGTTTGTTGTGTTGTAGTTCTGAAGTCAACTTGAAGAGTTCAATCGCTTTTAAAGTCATTACTTTAGATAGCCCTAAGCTTCGATGACTCCTCCTATGATTCAGAAGGTCCTTCATCCAATATATACCAGCTATATTTAGAACTCTAAAAATATCGATGTAGGTATTGAAGCAATCGCCTGATTGACTGTTTATGTGAATCAGGATTGGTATGGGGCTCAAATTCCTTGATATTCAAATACAGCCTGTGTATCTAGGTAGAGTATAAGGAATCTATAAGTTACAGTGTGAATAACGTCAACGCATACAGGGTTATCTTCGACTTGACATCCATCATCAGAGCTACAAATAAGGTGATTCCAGCTCTGTTGATATCCAATTAACCACCCAATTATCAATTATCAACCCAATTATCCACCCATCTAGCCATCCATCCATCCACCCATCTCCCTCAATCCCCAACGAAAGAAAGCCACCCAGACTCAACATAACCAAACCCCACAATACGAAAAGACGGATGGCCGACAAATAGGCGTATAACTAATCGTGGGGGTTATTCGTAAGATCGAAGGCCGGGTCTGCTGTCTCTCCGTGTCTATGACGATTCCCTCGCTGCTCTTCCATTCTCTTTCTATTCTTCAAATATGATATTCTAAGCCAGAGACCAGAAAGTATGAATGCAAGCGTCACAATAACCACAACTAGCACAATCCCTTGAGTCGTACCCGCCATGCCTTTTTTATATATATCAGCATTATGTGCTGGATTTGGGTTTTTGGGATATGGATTGAATACCTGGAAACACTAAATTTGAGTCGTGGAGACGTGATTTTATTGTGAGTGAGAAGGCGGTGGAGATCGATAGTGTAATAGAAACTGGGGAAGAATGTGGAGGGATTGTTGTAGTGAAGTTTGAAGTTGTGGTTGTGGGGTTTTGGGGTTTTGTGAGTTGAAGAGCGATAGTAGATGGGAGTAAACTGTGGATTGTGGACTGTGGAAGGAGGTCGATAGGCTGTAGACTGTAGGTAGTTGAAAATGCTTGTGAAGGCAGAAAATCTGCAGGAATAAAAGTATCTGTAGTGTGGTGTGGTGTGGTGTATCTAAGGTACTGGTTGAATGTATCATGGACTTGAGAGTGTTTTGTTGTATCTCTAACTCAACGTGGTGGGGGAGAGTTTGATTATCTCTAAAGTCATTCATTACCTGACCAAGAGCTTCAATGACTCCTACTACGACTCAAAAGTCCTCCACCCAAAATTTAACATACCAGCCACACTTAGAACTCTAAAAAATCACCATATTGAAGCAGTTACCTGATTAATAGTTCATGTAAATTTGGATTGGTATGAAAATTTGTATTTGAGTACAACAACCCATGAGTTCCAGTAATAACGTCAATGTTGGCAAATAGTCTTCAACTACTTGTTCAAACCAGGAATTTCCTATACAACCACAGCTAAAAATGTAAAAGGACTTCCGACTCCATAAATATCCATTTAACCAATCGCCCGTAACTCCACCATTTCCAGAAATACACCAACAATACCGACCTCCCTATATGGGCTTATTTTCTCTAGCAGGGCCTACTAGTAATTAAACAGATGAGTCTTAGACCACTTCATGGCCATACAGGGCCCGATAATCGCAACCAAGATGAGCCCAAGAATGCACCCTACAACACCCCCCACAATAGCTGGTACGACGCATTGCATAATGTATTTGATATCTTGCTGCTTTGAAGTTAGAGTTTGCTTTGGGTTTGTGAGAGCTGGTAGATCGATGGGATACCTGTAATATACTCGGGAATGTATGGTGCAAGGCAAGGTAAAAAAAACGGGGATGTTATTGTGCTGTGAATGAAAATCTGGCCGTCTCGGAGAATGTACGGGGAGAGCGATAGATATTGCGGTGGAGGCAGAGGGAAAGCTGGGATAGAGTTGCTGTAGGTAGGTAGTCGCTTTCGAAATTGTGAAAATGCGATTCTGTGAGTTGAGGAAGAAATGGAAGGAGTTGCTGTACGTAGAGGAACGACCGGGACGAGTTACTATACGTCGTAGTTTTCAAATTGCGGAAGATGCAGTTCTGCGAGTCGAAGAGGACAAATGAGGCTTACTGAATGTAGAAGAAGAAGCAAAGACCTTTGGTAAAGTTTTGATATTGACAGAACTTGACTTGAACTTTCGAGGATGCTTGTGGTATCTATCTTCATGCCCACATTGAGGGAGGTTCTGCCCATCTTTAAAAGGAAAACTTGCCCGGAAGTCTCGATAACTCCTGCTACGACTCAAAAAGTCCAAGTCCAACATATGACACGGTGTGCCTCTGACAGAGATCCTTTCTGCTGAGTGATTATGATATTCACTTGAATATAGCATCGTTTGAATATATCTTCACTTGAATATAGCATCACTCCAACTCAAAAACTCAGTTTCCCACCATATCTTTCTTCCCAAGACCTCCGTCCCACACCCAATATCCGTGATGGGAGAAGCGAGGAACGAGGAACTCAAGAATCAAAAAATGAACTTCCATTTTCTCACCCTATAGCCTACGTTATCATCAGTTCGCATGCCATCTGTATATCTACCTTACACCGTTATTGTCTCATCCCACCCCTAAAGGAGTGAATCGAAGTCATGTCATTCCACCCCGCAAGAGTGAATTGGCCATCCCACCCCATTCATACACAAAAAAAAGAAAAGAAAAGAGTAAACAAACCTCCATACAGTGCCAGCACCTCCCAGCCAGTACCTCCCCCTTCCCTTTACCTTTTCCATCTCATCTCATCTCATCCCCATCAGAAGAAACCAACCAACCAACCGCCTTCTTTTTCATTGCATCCCAGCCCAGCTATGCATCCCAGCTATGCATTCCCGCCATCCATTCACTTAAAACGTCCAAACCAAACCGCATATAAAAACCATGCAAGCAAGCAAGCACGAACCCCCCCAAAAATAAAAAATAATTCGTTTCGGTTCGTTTCTCCAGTCGGGTATCCCAGAAACCCAGGAAAACTCTTTTAGGAAGAAAAGGGGAAGCTTGGAATAAAAGGGGGAAGCGGGTGGAAAAACTATGTTCCTTGGGTTATATAGGTATGTACCTACTACCTAGTACCTATGTACCGTCTAAACTCACGTGTAAGAATACCTACACACTAGTAGATACCTAGGTAGGTAGGTATGATTGGAGTGGAGGGAAGGAAAGGAAAGGAAAGGAAAGGAAAGGGAAAGCAAGCAAAGATTCGCTGGAGTAAGCAGGGAAGTATGTAAGTAAGTATTAAGGAGGTATAATAAAAATAATTTCCACCTCAATATCATCATCATCATCATCATCATTACTGTATGTATGAATATAGTATATGCGATACGGTCTGTAGTATCTAACCACATATAACTATCAAGATAGGTGAATGTATATATGCAAGAAATCCCATAAATAACACTCCCTTCTCTCTTCTCCCCCTCATGCTCACGGCTCTTTCTTATTCTGTATCGTCTTTCTGTAATTCTTTTCAATATGAATTGTCCCGCTGCTGATATGTTGATATGCCGATATGTAGATATGAAACCCAAAACGCCGTGCTAAAGAACTCCAAATGCTATGTTATGTCCATCCAAATTATTCCATCTTCGTAGTTTCTCGTGTGTGTTTGGATCGGATCGAATCGGTAGGTGGGTATTTGGGAGATTAAAGGGTTGATCCGAGAATACCTAGGTAGTGCTGGATTTGCTGAATCATTCTAGATTCATGCATTACTCGTGGGAAATCTCGATGTCGAATGTTGTTTGGAGGTAAGGTGTATGATGTCGTGATGTGTACGAATTCTCATGCGTAAGTCTGCCGTCTTTCCATGATATATATCCATTTGTCCCATGTTCTCCTACACCCTCTATCATTCTCCCTTCTAACCTCTCCTCTCAATTATCGAGCCCACCTTTCTCCCCCCCCTCTCCCCATCAACCCAATCCACTTACTCCAATTCCCCCTCGAACCTCTCTTCCGCGCACCACCACCCAACCAACGACCTCGCCCCAACGACATCCCCCATGACCTTCAACTTAGCAACCTCGACATTCAACGGGCTCGTCTCATCTCCGCCCCCAGCCACCAAACTAGCCACCGACTCCAACGCACCCACGACCTTCAGCAGCGGAGTCCACTTCTCGCCCAAAACATCGAGACAGATCTCGCCCGTCTCCCATTTAACATTGGGATGACAGATCCGCGTCACAAATTTTATTTTCGGCGCCCCGATGGGATAGTTGGGAGGGAGGCTGATGGAGAGAAGCCAGCGGCCGCCGAGGTAGCCGAGGGAAGGGGGCGAGGAAGACGGACATTGGAGGATGGCCGAGAGGGTAAAGAGGGAGGAGGGGGACGCGGCGAGCGACACCACCCCGGTTTCCGTCGGGTTTGGGGGGGAGTTGTTGTAGGCGGCGAGTTCGGCGAGGATTCTTTTGGTTGGGGACCGCGACATGCTGGTTGTGTATGCGATGTGGCGGGGTGGTGTGTGGTCGATATATGTATTCTGAAGTCCGAATGTAGATTTCGCGGTCGAGTAAAGACGGTGGCGGTGGAAGTGGAAGTGGAAACTATCGTAGACCGATAGATAAAGCTCTTGAGTTGGCAACGCCAGCAGTCTAACGCACAAACTTAGACAGTTTATGCTAAATTCCTCATAAGCTCGTGGTAGGTGTATTTTAGCAGTAAAGTATTGATATCCCTATATGAGTTAAGGTTGGATATTCGAGGGACTTGGAGCTTAAGCCCATCATTTTTGGGGGGGTTGCCGAGGTCAAGGCTCGCTCGTGCAACGCGAGGCTGAATTTAGATCTCTTTCAAGAGTACCTAATTGGAAAGGGGGATCATTTTGACAAACTGGAGAAAATTTTGCTCCTCACTAATGGATATATATATATATATATGGAAATTATATTCTTCATGGGAGATTTCGTATAGATAGTTCTTTGTTTTAGAAATACGGATGAATTATCAGAAAATCACAAATTCACTTAGACAACATATCAACATTTTTTTTTGGCATAAAAAGAATGTATATTTTTCTAATTTCAGTATATTCATTATGTTAGTTGCATCAACCATACTTGAGTATGAGTGCTCTCGCAGTCTACTGGTTACAGACCATGCCACCCTTCCTCAATCCCATCATTCCACTCTATCACTCATGATGATGAAGATGATGAGAAATACGTTTCCTATCAGAGATAGATATTTACGCCCCACACCAGCAGATGTAACCACTCATCCCTTTAAATTCCCGTTTGTGAAATTCCCATGATCGAAATGAAAGTTTACTCTTCCTTCCCGCACACCCGGGGGCCAAAGCAAATGAAGCCAAATCCAAAGCAAACCTAAATCATCTTCATGCTACCCCATACCCAGCTTTATCATTAAAATAAGAGAACGTTTCGAAAGTAACCACCCGCACATCTTGTCCTAAATGCAAGAGTCTTTCCAAATCCCGGAGAGAAAATTTAGCTGCATATGCATGAGTGTAGTAAAGTTATTCTGTATCGCGCCTGTTCAAATATGAAGAACGCCGGAATCTCGCTCAAAAGTGCAAAGTGCTCTGCCCAGGTATAAAACCAAAGAAGCTGAAAAAAAAAGGATACCAATCTAATTTCGAGTGGTCCTAAGATATGGAAAGATGCGCATAAAACCCGTCCATGATCAATCATATGCATATCAATGGGGACAGATTATCGTTCCAGTCATATGTACCGAGTTCGCATCAAAGGGTTGAATTCGATACTACCGCGCGATGTGTAGAACTGTGTATAGTTAAGATGATGAGGCATGGGCAAAAATTAAATTGTACAGCACAAGCAACGATCAAGTACATTCTTTTACCCCCTTGGGCTTCCAGAATTGTATCATACGACCGAATCGTTTGCTCTTGCTTCCTTTATCCTTTCTCTCCATTTCAGAATTGCTGGGGGCACGAGATTCGATAGATAATTTGCTTCTCTCCCCATGAGAACTGCTTATCAAGCGGGACAAGCTGGCCATGCTAGAGCGTTTGCGAGTTGGACCACTAGCAGAAGAAACAGAGACTGAACGTTGGCCATCCCGAAAGACGTAACCTGGATTCGCACCGCTTTCTCTTGTCATGGTAGAATTACTACTTGTCAGCGATGGAACATCATCAACAGACATTCTCAATTCTGGACCGGGCTCGCCAAGTAGCAACGACTGAAAGGGATTTTCATCTGCAATGGACGATGGAGCCGTGGATATCCGCTGCGTATCATATGAAAATGGAGATCTGGGAGATGGAAATGAGGAATGGCCGGTTGAATTAGGACTATTTGATGTAAGATATGCAGCCTGTAGCGAGAACGGGTTGATCTCAACGGGTGCTAAATCTTTGGCAGGTCGTGGGCGAAAAGGTGGAGTGGCAGTAGAGTCCGAGGATTGTGCGCCCGAATCGGGTCTAGGAGGAATGGAGTCATCTGCAATCTCGATTGGACTAACAGATTCTTCTTCCATAATCGGCTCATCCTTCAAAGATGTACTAGAGTGGTCTGATTTCAGACTCGCAGTGATGTTCTTACGTTCACTTTCACTGAGTCCACTACCCTTCCTCTTTACACCTCGTGTTTCGTCAATTGTCCAATCCATGTTGTTATCGCTATTTGATGCTTCCGCCTCAATGACCTTGATGTCAATACCGAGGGCGTTTTGATCATCATCTTCGGTCCTGGCCAAAGAATCCTTGTCTGAAGATGCCTTGGTGTCCTCCCACTCATCGTCTTCCTCGTCTTCTTCAAATACGTCAGCCATGGTGGAGCTGCTACCAAGACGATGTATACCGAATCGATTTTCAAATGGAACCATCTCAGGGGCACTCTCGGCTCGTCTATGATAATGCATACCCGGTCCTATGAATCCTCCCATGCCTGCTGCACTATGCATTCGTCTCTTGGATGATGTCTTTTGTGATGACTCCCATTCGGCACCATAGGATGAAGGGGTGTTAAAAGGACCAAGAGCGGCATCTAGGTCAATAATCGGACTCATAGCATCGTCATCAGGCGGAGAAGTCTGTCTTGGTTTCCATGATGCAAAATCGTTTTGCTCGGCGGCGGGAGATTCTTCAACATGAATAGGCATGGGTTGAATATCAAGTGCTGCAGAATCACTCATTGCCGTGTATGGACGCATAGGAGGCGTCGCGGAACGGCGGCCCCCTTTCTTTTTCTGACTCCGGCTGCGAGATTTCCTTGACAATATTGATCCTGCCCACGATTTGACCTTCTTCTGTTTCTTGCCGGATTTCCTCGAGATTGAAGACCTACGTGAACTTGAAGGTTCGATGAATGGCATGTCGTGAATATCTATAATGTCAATTTTAGGAGTTGAAGGTGAGGAATTAGATGCAGTAGTCTCTGGCACTCTATCCATGGATGTCGAGCTAACGGGGCGTGATCGGTTTGGCGAAGAGCCACCAGACGCTGGCTCGTGTCCGAAAAGTGTCCACTTTTTCCTAGGGCTCGGAGGGGCAATAGCGTGAATATCATCAAGTAAAGGCATGGATCCACGCCGTTTGGAAGATGGGCAGGTATCTCCTGGTTGAGTGGTATCTGTAATTGGGTCTAAAATGGCGCTTGCAGTTCTTGGCCGGTCATCTGC
Source organism: Ciborinia camelliae (assembly GCA_025890175.1). Taxonomy (NCBI): domain Eukaryota; kingdom Fungi; phylum Ascomycota; class Leotiomycetes; order Helotiales; family Sclerotiniaceae; genus Ciborinia; species Ciborinia camelliae. The sequence continues at coordinate 880,123 of JANPYM010000012.1, forward strand.
TCCACGAATATTGGGCGATGGCAAGCTGAGAAGATCCTTATTTGGCGGGCCGAGGTTTTTTGGAGGAGTGATAGTTCCGCCAGACACGATTGAGCTCAGAGAATTTGATACTGAGTGAGATGGTCGCAGGGTGACTGTGCTAGATGCATCGCTAGAAACCACGCTCACTGGTCTAGGTATGAACTCCACGTTATCCGAGAAGCCCACGCGAGTACGATTGAAGGCTTTGATGAGAGAAGCGTCGTCATTGTTAGCAGATTTGGCTAGACCAAGTACACCTTGTTGATTCTCATATCTTGATGGAGAAGTTGGCGCAGATCCTCCCGGTGAAATTGACGGTGTGCTTGGAGTATGGTTCAAAATCATTTTGATATCATGTGCCGATACAGCAGCGGAACGTCGATGTGCATGCCCACGTCTTCCCGGATTAGGCGGAGGTAAAGCATTGTCTCCTTGAGTTGGACTTGTGCTCATCAAGCCAGTGCTCGAGCCTACTTTGCCATCGCCACCTATGAATTCACTCGTACCTCTGCGATGGCCAGCCGCTCTAGGAGAGTTTGATAGATCAAAATTTGCGAAACATGGAGAAATTGGTGGAGAAAGTGTAGGGCTTGCGGGAGATGGTGTCGTTGTCGTCGAAGAATTGAAGGAGAAACTTGGCAATTCTGCAGGTATAGACATTGGACGTCGACCCGAGGTTCTCACAATTGACGCGGGAGCAGATGATGGGGATGTTCTTGCGGGAAACACGAAGGTTGGAAGTGGTGAAGGGCTGCTGACTTCATTTTGTGCAGTTGTTGATATGGTAGCCATGTTGCCTAAAATCGGGTTGACAACCAACAATAAACCCTTCGAAGAATACCATATGGTTTAATTGAAATATAAAACTTTATTGAAGAAGAAACCGCTCGCAGTTCCAAAATGTAAGTTGAGATGTATGGTGATTCGAGAGAATTATTCGATTCAAATGGGAAAATGGGAATACGGCGACACAACGACAACGATCCAATCTGCGATGGTTAATTAGCATGTACACCCTTCAATCCATCCAAAGAAATGCGAAAAGGTCGGATGAATGCAATCGCGATTGTAAAAATGGAGAGATTCTCAAGATCAGTCTTACATTCGGAGGTTGCAAAGATGAGGTCTCGGAAATACTGGCTGAAATTGATGAAATTCGATGAATAACTGATTCGTAAATTCGCACGCAATGAGAAAGGATTGATAAAATGGGGTTAGTATTAAAGGAATGGACGGTAGAGATCAGAAGCAAAGCCCTTTCATATGGACATGCAACTGAATCTACTACCAAGAAAAAAGGTTTAGAAGGGTTGGTTGTTGGGAGGGGAGGGGAGTGGGAGTTGGTATTTTGAGGTGTCCAAAAAACCAGAGAGAGAATCGTAGAAAGACAAGAAGGTGGTATGTGAGTTGAAATGGTCCCCAGCTAGCCAGGCTGGTGTAGGACGCTAAATTATTCAGAGGTTAGAAAAAGTGGAGATAAGAAATTAAGAAATTAAGAAATTAAGAAAGTTGATATTTACCAACCTAATTAAATTTTTGCTAAAAGAGAGAGGTATGGTATTTATTGTATTTGATATTTGAGGAGAAGGTACCGGTACTGTAATTTAACTCTGAATTTGAAGACTGTAATCATCTATTATATCTTCTTGTTCATTCCCCATCCCAATTTCCATCATCATCATCATCCTTTCTTCTTTGACGAGTCTTATTCCTGAGGTCCGCGGGTAGGTAGGTAGCTGGAGGTAGGAGGTAATGTGTATCTGTGTCGACCTATCCACCCAATGAATTGATAGGTCTCTCGATATCCATGATACCTACGTAGAGAGGTAGGTAGCCTCTCAGCCCCCAATTCCCTGAGAGTCAGACTGAGAGATTTCGAAATACTAGGTAATTTCCCTCCTTCATTCTTATTTGATATCAAGATTGATCAAGATACCGACTCCAGGGCTGTGCCTACGTACCTCCCCTAGGCACCGTACCTTATTCACTCCCTTGATTAAAAATCCATTACCCTATCTTAATTTTGATCAAGTTTGCCTCTTCCACTCAGAGAGAACGTGGACCTTCCATTTCTCGAGCGCCCAGGATCAAATTTACAGATTCGTACCTGCTACCTATAGTACCTAGGTACCTACCACAACCTGGAAGTGTGCAATACGATGTACAATCAGACTAACAATGCGGTACACAGCAACCGGTACCTTTCGAGCTAGGTAGGAGGTAGTGACTCGTGAGAGGGAGGGATTCATCGGAAGAATATCTGAGACTTTGTCACCCTGGAGAATCATCACTTAAAAGTCCTTTTTACTTCCTCAACTTCCAGGTTCCCTCCCACTTCCTCATGATGGGTTACACGTTGTACAGTGAGCACTCTATCTTGCATCTTTAAATCACCAATTTACACATCTCATAAGAACCATTGTATAGCGAAAAGAGTACAGGGTAACAGCGTAGCATCACAACAAAATTCGACATAGCAACTGTACGAATTTACGAGATTTATGAGTGATGAAGGGGGAAAGGGGAAATTGGGAAATACTCTCTCAGTAGGTACCTAGGTACCTATGGCCTATGGTATTCTAATAAGTACTGTATGGAGCTGGAGTAGTAGGTATACCCAGTAGGTAAGGAATTGATACTAACCTTTTGATTGTTGGGTCGAATGAAACTTGGAGTAGCAGCCAGCTGACCTTCACGGCTCAAGCCTTCATCACATCAAGATTTCATATTGAAAAGGCCCTGGAGAGATAAGATGTACCTACCTACTTTTTTGCGGGGGGGTACTCTAATAAGGATGTCCTTCTAATGAGCCGTGAGTTATTAGTTGAGTTACCTACCCAGATGGAGTAGTGAAGTGTCAATGTTCTGCATTATTAAGCTTCATGAGGATTAAAAATAGATTACTCCTGGGTCAGTTCCTGGCTAAGTTCCTGGCGAAGTTCCTGGCTAGGTTCCTGGTAAAGTACTCCATCGTCCGTCCATACGTCGGCATACGAACACTACAAGCACTCAAAATCATGGAATCCCCTACTAAAAAATCAAATATTGACTTCTTTCTTTTCTACACGACAATAAAACTCCGACAATATCAAATTTTAAGAAATTCGATACAATAATAATAACCTTGGAATAATAATAATATGATGATGCCGAATATACTTCAATTTTATGTTTCGGAAATATGCAATTTTCCACTTACAACTCACTACCTACAAAGATAACTACAGTACACCTGGGCAGTACTAGCCATCATAGGTACAACGGTATGTGCATGATTAAAGTTGTAGGTATTCTCCCGGTATTCCTGCCTCCCTCTGGCATTATTGGTACAGCAGAAGATTCCAAAAAGAGTACATGCTCCGGTACATGAACTATGTCGATTCCCTTTTTTGTATGTCTAACCTTTCCTTTCTCTACCTATTTCCGGGGTGACCGAGGAAAGGCGCTGCTAGAATTCAATGCACAACTCATCAACTGCTTTGGAGATTTGGTACCCTTTTCCTTGCATATGCAGATATATATCGTTCTACGCTGGCTGACGACAGGAATAATCAATCCTCTGTGGTTGCATCCGAGGCATTCTCAATTATCCAACATTCATTCATCCGTCCATCCGTCCATCCATCCATCCATTCATTCATTCATTATTCACACCGTCGGATGCCCTGCTTATTATCACCTACCTACCTATTGACCATTATCTGACAGTCCCGAATCCCGAGTCATTTGATTAAAAGCTCACATGCCGTACGAACTATTACAATCCATAGTGCCATACCCGAATCCATTATATGCAGGGCCTTTCACAGCTCAATCAATCCACCATAAGATTTGATCACAATTTTCAACCCGCAACCTTTTCGCTAGAGTATGAAATCTTAGGAGGAACAGGCTTAATCCTTCAGCCGCGTAAGGCGAAAGAAGTTAGAACACATCACTTTGGAAGTTTGTAAGGACAAGACGAGCAATATCCAGCATGGATCTCCAAAGTCTTCCAATCAATATTATCACATATGATGTTAATAATAATAACTTAATTATTGTTCCTTTTGTTGAGACAAAACACCACGTCTCACCTTATAACTAATCCACTCTCGCTCGAGAGTCAAAACATACTCCGTAGGTAGGTAGGTAAATAATCATATAATCATATAATCATAATCTCCATCTTTCAAGGGCGGCGTATCATCGTATTATATTATTATTATGGAGTATTATGGAGTACCGTTTACTCCGTATTAATTTACCACGAGGAGTTCAAGGACCAAGACCAAACAAAAAAGATCCAAACACGAAGATCGTTGGATCTCGGATATTGATATGATTTGATTGTTCATTCCTGGCGGTCGGTTCTCTCTGCCGTGTCCTCCCTACTAGGTAGGTTCGCTAGGTTGGTAGGTCTGGTCTGGTACCTTTCTTTAACCCCTCAAAGTGCTCTCCCCCTCATTGTTTTGGTAACATGTTGGTAAAGATCGTTCACCCGGGGCCAGACTTAAACCCACCTATTTCTACTCGATTGGGAAATCAAGGAGCGATTCAAAATTTGATTATTGCCATACCAACAGCCCAATTGGGAGTCATTGACCACTTTTACTTAGCTTGGACCATTCATCAACCATTAATCATTATTATGAACGAACGAACGAACCGAACCATCCACTTGATCCATTTTCCCCCTACCCAGCTACATACATACCTTACCATTTCTCCATCTCTCATTCAAAAATTCGCCATGCATACATACATACATGCATGCATCAAAATCCATCAATCATGAATCAGAAATAATGCACCTCCTCTTCTGCAAGTCCAACAGGTCCAGGTCCCATCCCCTCAAACCATGCGATATCTGGTCAAGTATGTTTTAGATTCCCCAGCGCAAAATCGCATGCGCATCTCTCATTGGCGAATCTCAATCTCAATCTCAATCTCTGGCGGTCGAGCCTCTTTTCCTTTCCTTTCTGCATCACTCGCTTTTCTTAAATGGTGGAATATGATATGCAGCTGCATATTGGATTTGGATCATCTCCAGCTGGATGGGTGCTGTAGATTATGAATTGCTTGAATTGTTTGATCGTCCAGTGCGGGCGGTCTGGGGGAAAGAAAGCCATATTGATGCGCCTGTGATGGAATACCTACGTCCCTATCTACCTACTTTATTAGTAGAGGTTTTCGAATGAAAGAAGCAGGAGCGGTCTGAACTGAACGGAAAACCAGAAGGAATATGAATGAATCAATAAGGAATGTAAGCGAAGCTTTCTAAGGTTCTGTTCCGCATATTTACGATCATTTTGCTTTTAATAATACCATTTATCTACTATCTAGATATATTTAAAAGAAAGAAATATTTTATTGTTATTTAGATATATCATCTACATACTAAATAATCGAAAAAATCTATTTAATTTACTAATATTACCTTATATAAATATATAATCTTTTGAAAAATATTAAGATGGAGATTATTAAATCAATTAATTAATATCATTGTATACTTTAAGATGTATACAGCTATAAATCCTAAGAATCAATAGAAATAGAAATCTAAGAGGCTCTAAACCATGCGCATGCGATAGATAGCTCGCCTTCGATAAAAATGAGTGAACCCCAATCTCTCAATCTCTAACTAGTCTATGATCACGTGATATGCGATGACTAAGGTCAGGCCGTTTTGACTTCGCTTCGCTTCATTTGTCCAAAGGAAAAGAAAAACATTCACATGACTCTCCCGATATGGGGTATCAAATGCTACATTTCTCGTATCGACGAGTGATGATATCGAGCAGAATTATTCATAATGTGAGTCGGTCCCCAAGTCGACAAAGAATAACCAAGCGCGTGTTTTCGCAAACTGCCAGAGCTGGCAACATTGACAAAGATGAAGAGCACGGAAATGGATTCAAGATATCTCGAATTTCATCAAGTCGACAGAAACTCGTGAGGTCTGTCACTGTACCCGCATATAACCCCACTGTTGCTGGTGAGACAGTCGTTGAGAACCTGGGTGATAATACCAAATCGGGTCCACAACTGGCGTTGCAGCCCAAGATGAAGATTTTCACCAAAGATTCGTGTCAATCTAGCACCGAATCCCAAGATGACAACTCTAACAAGAATATCAATGATGGTCATTCTGATTCCACCACGTCAAAAGTCGTTCTTAAGTCGAAATCTATGCCGATCCCTCGCCAATTTAGCATCTCCTCTCCGGATCCCAAGCGCACTGTAAGTCACATTGGTAGTCTCAAGATGCAACTAACACTCATATCATACAGACTAAAGAAGAGGTTTTAAAACTCATTAAGAGCCGTTCCCGCATGTCAAAAGCTCAATACTTTGGAGACTATACTAGCTTCGGATCCGAGGAAGCAGTTGTTATTCTAGTCACTCCAGCGTTTGCAAAATGGCTTGAAGATGACGAAAATTTCATCAAAGGTGTCTTGGAATGTTTAACACATCATCACGTAGACAACAAGCCGAACTATGTTGTCGTTGTCGCTGCCGTGGTTGATGGACTTGCTCCTTCACCTGGCGATATTCCAATTGCGGAGCGTGCTGGGCCACTTGAGGGATTTTCATTCTTGTATGGTGTACGGACTCAGTTATTGAGCCCCAAAAATGTGTGGGAGCCTGAATCATATAAGAATGACTTGACAAATCCTGCTAAATTGTCACATCTCATATTTTCAGGGAAATCCTGTAGTAAACAGAGCGAACAATCATTGGCCACTACCATAAGCCTACCTTTGGCAAATACTTTATTCGTAAACGGAAAGCACTCAACCCTCGAAACATCTCAATGGACCCGTAGAAATATGGGCGAGTATAAATGCCTACAATCTGTAGAGAAACAATATCAGCGTATCAAAGTTTTTCATCATGAAAGTACCACGATTCCACCAATATTTGTACCGGCAGTTCCTCTCACTTTACCTCGGCCCATTGCAAATGGGCTAGGTAATATTATTCGGCAACTATCCTTCGGGCCAGAGGATACAGATAATAGACCGGCTTCTTCAGAGCTAGAATCTCAAGTCACACGATATATGGCGTTTAGTGAACGGCATGCAACGATTGGAGTGTGGGCCTTAATATATCGAAAGGAGATCCTGGATCCAAACCTTAAGGCAACAACACTTGAAATGACAGAACAGCTCGAGTCAACTTGGGGCAATGACGACCAGAATTTAAGATTTGTTGGTACTCAGATAGCTCTTGGAGCCATTCTTTGTCGCGTTGGTAAGTGACTTCATGTTATTTTAGCCTTTTATATTCCCATCGGTGCATGCAGAGGACTAAAACTTTTTAAGTGAGCGGTGGCGGTGGCTGGGGTTCTAAACAAGGACTCTTATCCTTAGATCCCCAATTGACATACGAAGACATTGCTTCGGCGAGGTTTGACTATACTCCCCATTCAATTGAAGAAGGGCAAGATTCAAAATTGGGCAATCTCGCTCGACGCGGTGATCACATACAATTTTTCACCATCAATCCAAACAAGCTAAAGGAATACGAAACTCCAATGGAGCATCCAACATCAACCGATATCCTCGGCGTAGATCACAACGTCAGTGATGACAGGGTAGCGGTGGAAAAGTATATTACAAAAGAACCGGAGAAGACTGGACTAACCATGCTTGAAGCTATTGATCTCAGTTGGTCGAACAAAGTTGTATTTGGAGTGGTTCCTAGTACAATTGATAAACTGCCCCAAAGCGAAATCAATGACGCGTCAACTGCTCTCAAAGACAAAGTGCCTTTTCTCAACTTTCGAAAAGGCGAGTTTGGTGCCGTAACCGAGTCGGGAATTTACCTCCACTCTTCGCATCAAAAGCGAGTAACTGACAAGGCATTCGAACTCATCAATACAAAAATCGACATGCCATATTCATACCTATATCGCGATCAACCGGGAACTTCGCCCCAGGAGATTGCCGAACATGAGGAGAAATTGTTGCTTGGTTCAGAGGCTGCTTCACTTCCTGAAGGCGGTTCTAGCAAATTATCTTTGGAGGGCAATGATACTCCGAAAACCCACCCCCTAATCAGGAAGTGGAGGGTAGGACATACGCGGTGGCCGAAGTTTTCGCCGCAGCCGGAGACTAAATCTCCTATTAGGAGGGTCAATGTGGGCACTTCGGAGACTAAATCTCCTATTAGGAGGGTCAATGTGGGCACTACGGAGATAAAGTTGAGGTTTCTGCCTGTCTAGCCTCCTGCTGCTCAGATACTGAGGTACAAGGAGGGGAGGAGAGCGGGCGGGGGCGGTCCCCGGTTTAGTACATTGCTTGATGTTCCGTCAATTTTGGTTCGGCGGATGACTATGGAGTGAGTGGATTGATTATTGGACTAGTACCCGCTCACTCTATTTTCAAAAGAAACTTGGGGGGAACGGGGAGAATGAGCGGAATCGTAGAGGGTATGTCTTGCAAAAGAAAGAAATAAAGGAGCACCTAAGCGAGTTGAAACAGTACCTAGGTAGAAATACCTACTGTATTAATAATTAGGTATATACATGTATTTATTATATGTATAAACGAGTATCTCAATCAACACATCAACACGCAAGAAAATCCATATCCCACAAGTTAAAGTCCCCAAGATAATCTTACAAAATATTATCGTACCCGATACTACAATACTCAAGAAAATATCACACGTAACGCAACGTAACCTAACATCTCATCTTCTTCCACTCCAAACAAATATTTATTCCCACGTTGTTGAATCTCTTCCTATATTTTCGTAAATATACTTAGAAGTACCTCAATACCGGTATACCTACCCAATATCTTTAATACTTTACCCCCCCTCCTTTATATATACCATAATATCTATTATCTCCGCCCCCCCTTTTGTCCTCAAAATTAACGAACTCACTCTATCGCTTCACCTCCCTTCAATTACACTCCTTAATTTCTAATTTCTTAATTTCTCCATCCCTCCTCTCCGTCCCCCTTCCAATCCCCCTTAACCACAAAACTTTAATACTTTAAAACTCAAAACTACCTAGTATATATACCTACCTACCTACCTACCCGCAAGTGCAAGTGCAAGAACCAAACGCGAAAGAACCCAACCCCTAAACCCCGTATATAAAATCGAGTAAGATGGTGTGGTATCCAAGATCCGCACCCCATTTATACAAATAAGGTAACAAATATTGAAATTCTTGAAAATTCTGAAAAGGTAAAAGAAGTATCGACACCCCTACAGGAGGAGAAGAAAAAGACATGTCGAGTAACTAAATTCGCTGGAAATGTCTTTTATAGCTGGGCTAGTGTTCAACAATGCGATGAGAACCAGAGATGCGTTCGATTACATGTAGCAACCAATATAGTTTATGCGTGCATTGGTTTGCTAACACTCTATAAGAAAAATCCGATACATCCGCTGAACAATCTAATCCATAAGCCATAGATAGCCAGATGCAATTCCCTCCTATTGTACTATACATCACCTACTCAACCATCTCAATGTCATCCCCAGTCTGAACAGGCTCTTGAGCTGCAACTGGAGCTTCATCTGTAGTGCCATTAACATTCTCCTCCTGCTTGGATCCAAGCCCAAAGTAATCGTCCATCTCAGCATCGAGTTCTTCTTGTGTTTTCTTTGGTCTACCATCTCTCGTAGGTTTCTCTCCACCACGGGGAGCATTACGCTCGCCTCTCTCTCTTCTTGCACCAGGTCTGCGACCATCCCTTCCTCGGCGTGGTAATGGACTACGTGAGCGCCTCCTTCGGTCTCCTCGGTCTCCTCGGTCTCCTGGAACATATCGATCAACGTTTTCAGGTGGTGGTTTGCTGACATCAGAATGTCTGATTGGAGGAGACAAAGAACGAGAACGAGGAAGAGTCATGCGATCGGCAAGGGAACGACCTGATGATTCGATTTGGTTTCTACCCCCACGACCTCTGGATGGACCCTCTGGGACAGACCTTAGACGAATTGGTTGACCTAGGAAATATTAGAAATGTTATATGACTTGTATGTAACTCTTACCATTTGCATTTGCACCATGGAACTCAGCAATGGCTCTCTGGGCGTCCCTTGGATCCTCATACGTTACATGCGCGATTCCCTCTGAACGTCCAGCTCGGTCATAAATGAGCTTCAAATGAGCAACACGGCCAATGCGCTCGAAAAGACCCTAACGACATTCTTAGCGAAAGAAACTTTTTATATTCCTTCTCATATTCCATACCTCCAATTCTTCTTCTGTCAAATCGTAGTGTACATTCTCGACCAAAACCTTGGCACTGTTTCTATTTTTTTGTCAGCATAGAATGCCAACTGAGGGAGTATACACTGCATACAATGGTCGTTCATCATCGTAATTGCGTCTTTCAGGGCGATTCGAAGAACGGGCGTCTGGATATTTGTGAGCTAGAGGGTAGAGAAGGTATAAGATTGTGCGTACTTCGATCATCGAATTTGTCATGAACCCATTCCCTAATAATGTTAGTTGCTTTCAAATGTGATTGAAAGTTTAAGACTTACGAGTCTATGTTTCTAGAATCATCTCCTCGATTTGGCTACCAAAGGAGAGGAGGCGTGGGTTAGCTATGTATTCTACGTACGTACTATACATGAACCGTCGAGGCCTCATGCGCTGATTGAAGCAGCGATGCGATCTGAGAACATTCGGGGAGGAAGCAAGTATATGAGGATTGAGGAGGAGGAGGTGTATGCACCTGGAGCGGTGAAATGTTAGCCAAGTGAACTCGGGGCTCGGGGCTCGGGACTCGAGAGTTGTCGAGAAGATTCGAAAGGAATTCTTACCTTTCTTACACCGTCACGAGGGTAATCATTGCGATTGTTTCTGCGACCATTTCGACCTCGATTTCCACCGTTTCTCTGCTGTAGAAAACGTCAGTGTTATGCCGTGTTGCAAGGCTGAGACAACATTTTCGAGGCGTCGAGTTTTGACGGGGCTTACCTGGCGGTCACCACTGATTTCATCAAGACTTCGATCCATTTTTAAAATATTGGAAAGAGTATAATCTGGGTAGAGTTCGTTTTCTTTGATATGCTGTTGGCTTGGAGAAGCCGATTTATCATGTATCTTACAAGTATTCTTTTCTATGAAAGCAATACGTCAACTTTTGGAGTCGCGACGAGGATTGATATGGTCTGTGCGCTTGGATCATGTGATAAATGCATACCGTCTGCTGCCATTCCTTCTCCGAAGTTGAGAGCACCCTCAGTTCACAACAACCTAGAGTTCAGATTTCATGTTTTTGAACCTCTTCATATCAACTCTTCTAAACCAAGCTTCTCAAAATGTCACCACTTGCCACTGTTGGTATTATCTCCATTGGAGAAATGGGTATGGGTGTCGCAAAGTTGCTTATTGCCCATAATTATCGTGTTGTGACGAATATTGAGGGTCGAAGGTTGGTTGTGTTATCTTTTATAATTCATGTTGTCAATTCTCATCTCGGAAAACTACAATGTCCATCGGAAATTCGTTATTGCACACTGCTCTTATCGAAAGAGCATATCGGAGAGAATAAACCGATAGACTATTTGGGCGAGAAGATATGAACAACCGAGGTAATGCTATATGATATTTGGGATGGGATTGGAAAAACATACACAGTCAAGGCGCAACAAGTTGTTCTACTTTTTGAAAGCAGACCACAGTGAAACGAGGAGTTAATACATCTCTTAAAACATCAAAGTCGATGATTCAACACTACTGCAGATACTTGTTCATATAGAATCTCCTCTCCCACTATTCGTTATTTTGCATTGAACTCACCTTTTTTTTTTACCCAGCGAAGATACACATCAACGTGCTCAACAATCCAACATCGAACTCCTACCTACAGACACATCCTTAGTCTCACAATCGGACTACATTCTCTCCATTGTTCCCCCTCGTGATGCACTATCAACTGCCATTCGGATAACCACCGCTTTTAACTCACTCTCTCCTCCAAAATCATCTCCCCTCTACTATCTCGACCTCAACGCGATAGCCCCTGTCACCGCCCGCTCAATAGACACTCATATCAACACCACATCACCATCCATCAAATTGATCGACGGTGGAATCATCGGCGGTGCACCGAGACTCAAAAATGACACCACCAGTCCAAATACTGCTGCATCCATTGATCCAAACCTAGAGCACTCATGGAGTCGGCCTTCAATCCCTATCTCCGGACCTCACCAACTTTCCAAAGCTCCCATATCCGGTGCTCATTTGGCAGATCTTCTAAATACTAATTATCTAGGTGAGGAAATTGGCAAGGCATCTGGTCTTAAATGTTGTTTTGCCAGTACAGCGAAGGGCTTTACAGCCTTGTGTATCCAAGCATTTACGTCGGCTCAAAGAATGGGAGTTTTAGAAGAATTGGAAAAGGAAATGAGTGAGAGGGTACCGGGATTGTGGAAATATATAGGTGGTGGAATAACAAGTATGCCACCGAAAGCTTATAGGTGGGTAAGGGAAATGGAGGAAATCGGTATGTGTCATGAGGAAACCGGATTTTCTGGCGGAGAATCTAAAGAAGGAGAGGGAGAGGAGGGAAAGGGAATTTTCGGGGAAATCGCCGACGTATACCGAATCTTAGCGGATGAAACGGTTCTCGGAGAGGAGAAAACCGAAAAGAGAAAAAGAGGAACGACGGTAGAAGATGTGGCTCAATGTATGAATGAGGGTTTGGCAGCCAAGAGGGCAAAGAAGGAATAGGTTCATTTAACTCTCTACGGAATTAATTTTCCTCCTTTTGTTTTGTTTCATTTCGTCTCACTCGTTCATCCTAGTTTTAGAAATGTGGAGGAATAAACGAGTATACAACCTTGGAAGGGATTGTAATCCTTCATTGAAATCCCTCGATACAACCTTATACATAGATAGGCGATTCGAGACAATTGTAATCTACTTTGCTACAATCCATAACTTAGAATACTTTCTCATTCATCCGAAACCAGGTATATATTGACCATAAAACGAAAGCAAGGAAAGATCAAAAATGCCCCGTTTTATGTAAAGATTCAGGATCCAAGAGCCTAAATGAATCTTCGTTCGCAAACTCCTCAATAATATACCCATCCATCCATCCCTTCATCAAAACTTCAAAACGCACTGTATCCTCGCCTCAGCGGCACAGAAATCCAGCGTCGCATTCCTTTTTTCATCTCGGATGGGATCATGAAATTGTCTCGTGCATTTATTTGGTTCATGGGGAATCTTCTTGCGTGTATTTTATGTCATTGGTATTGGATAATGGTATGGTATGGTATGGTATGGGGTTTATAGTATAGTGGAATATTAGAATAATCCTCGAGCGTTTCATTTCGGAAGGTATCGATTTTTATTGTTTGATCCCTACTTGGAGAATCTACCTACCTGGGGTATCGTAACGTATTGTAACGTATTGTAACGTATTGTAACGTATTGTAACGTATTGTAATATCCAGAGAAGATAATATCTAAGTGCTTGCTTGCTTGCTTGCTTGCTTGCTTGCTTCCAAGGCCCTTCTTCTTTCGACATATATACTGTATTGGGAGTGGGATTGGGGATTGGGATTGGGATTGGGATTGCATTGTAGGTTATAATTATTTGCATTATTTGCATTATTTTCATAATTTATATGCTCGGGATTTCATGATCAATTTGTGGATGTAGGTATTTATGTATGTATGCAATATCATTACGATTTATATTACTGTATACATTTCTCTACACTCGACTTTTAGATATGTATGTAGATGTTTGAATAATCTTATACTATAATACTCCCACACAACCTTCAATCCCTTTCCCTTCCCTTCCTTTCCTTATACTCCATCCTCCATCTGATCATCCATAATACCATAATATATAAATAAATACAAAAATCGTGAAGATACATAGGAATATTATGTTATGTTTTGTTATGTTATGTAGTAAAAAAGGTGTAAAAATACAGAATCGGAGAAGGGTAAAAGAAAGCTAAAAAATGAATATACATACTGTATCCACCCGATCTTCTGAACTTTTCGCTCAACACATACGGTATGTATGATTATCCTGTCTGTCTGTTTGTCTGTATGTTTGTTCTTCGACAAATTTCCCTCCCTTCCTCATCCGTCATCTCCTTAAATAGAAAAATATAATAACACAGATCCCCTCCTTCCCCCTCCTCGACCCCAAACTTCCCAATCTCATTGTCGAATATTCACAACCACAAAGCCAAAAGCACAAAAGAAACCTGTAAATACACCATTCCCCACCCACCAATCCCCATCCCCGCATTCCTCACCCCCGCACTCTTTTTCTTCCCCGTCGCAGTTGGCCCCCCCAGCCCCAACCGTCATAGTCCCCACCACCACGATACCCGTCCCTCCAGCCGCCAAACTCAATATATCACCGCCCTCCGTCACCGTCCCACCAATCGTCAACGTCTTCCCGGCCATAACGTAGCTACTCACGGGTGGCACACTCCTGACCAAACTCGCCGTACTGGTCACGAACCCCGAATTGGCATTGACGATGACGGCATCGCCTGTAGGGGACAGAGAAACGGTCGAGCCGTCGACGGTGATGGCGGACCCGGGTTTGAGCGTCTGGCTCGCAAAGACGATGCCAGAGGCGGAGTTTTTGGTGTAGGTTGATGCGCCGATTACGATGACTCCTGAGGGGAGGGAAGTGGTTGTTTTGGGCGGGAGAGTGATGACGGTGGATCCTTGGGTAATATCACCTCCCAATGTCAAGGTGGCGCTTCCAATCAGAAATCCCGAATTCCTGAAATCAGCCGTGACGCTTGAAGTTCCAACCATAACAACATTGGGGAGCGGTTCAGTGGTAGTTGATAAAGCGACACTAACACCACTGGATGTAGGTGATGGTGCGGGTGTAGTACTTGTAGTCGCGCCGTTGATGATAATCGCAGATCCGGATGGGGCGACGGATATACGTTCGCCGCTCACCGTGGCTTCGGAACCAGGTTGGATGGTTTGGGAACCGATTACAAAATCAGAGCTTTTTTGGCTGAGGGTTAGGGAATTAACTACAACAGGGGCGATGGTTGTTTGACCTGGTGAAGGCTGAATGGTTGTGGGTGTGATGATTGGGCTTAAGATTGCGCTGGTTACATCGGGATTGGTTTTTATGCCACTGGCAGATACTTGGATGCTGGGAATTGGG
>JANPYM010000012.1:895293-925379 GCA_025890175.1 Ciborinia camelliae
CGTATTGTAACGTATTGTAACGTATTGTAACGTATTGTAATATCCAGAGAAGATAATATCTAAGTGCTTGCTTGCTTGCTTGCTTGCTTGCTTGCTTCCAAGGCCCTTCTTCTTTCGACATATATACTGTATTGGGAGTGGGATTGGGGATTGGGATTGGGATTGGGATTGCATTGTAGGTTATAATTATTTGCATTATTTGCATTATTTTCATAATTTATATGCTCGGGATTTCATGATCAATTTGTGGATGTAGGTATTTATGTATGTATGCAATATCATTACGATTTATATTACTGTATACATTTCTCTACACTCGACTTTTAGATATGTATGTAGATGTTTGAATAATCTTATACTATAATACTCCCACACAACCTTCAATCCCTTTCCCTTCCCTTCCTTTCCTTATACTCCATCCTCCATCTGATCATCCATAATACCATAATATATAAATAAATACAAAAATCGTGAAGATACATAGGAATATTATGTTATGTTTTGTTATGTTATGTAGTAAAAAAGGTGTAAAAATACAGAATCGGAGAAGGGTAAAAGAAAGCTAAAAAATGAATATACATACTGTATCCACCCGATCTTCTGAACTTTTCGCTCAACACATACGGTATGTATGATTATCCTGTCTGTCTGTTTGTCTGTATGTTTGTTCTTCGACAAATTTCCCTCCCTTCCTCATCCGTCATCTCCTTAAATAGAAAAATATAATAACACAGATCCCCTCCTTCCCCCTCCTCGACCCCAAACTTCCCAATCTCATTGTCGAATATTCACAACCACAAAGCCAAAAGCACAAAAGAAACCTGTAAATACACCATTCCCCACCCACCAATCCCCATCCCCGCATTCCTCACCCCCGCACTCTTTTTCTTCCCCGTCGCAGTTGGCCCCCCAGCCCCAACCGTCATAGTCCCCACCACCACGATACCCGTCCCTCCAGCCGCCAAACTCAATATATCACCGCCCTCCGTCACCGTCCCACCAATCGTCAACGTCTTCCCGGCCATAACGTAGCTACTCACGGGTGGCACACTCCTGACCAAACTCGCCGTACTGGTCACGAACCCCGAATTGGCATTGACGATGACGGCATCGCCTGTAGGGGACAGAGAAACGGTCGAGCCGTCGACGGTGATGGCGGACCCGGGTTTGAGCGTCTGGCTCGCAAAGACGATGCCAGAGGCGGAGTTTTTGGTGTAGGTTGATGCGCCGATTACGATGACTCCTGAGGGGAGGGAAGTGGTTGTTTTGGGCGGGAGAGTGATGACGGTGGATCCTTGGGTAATATCACCTCCCAATGTCAAGGTGGCGCTTCCAATCAGAAATCCCGAATTCCTGAAATCAGCCGTGACGCTTGAAGTTCCAACCATAACAACATTGGGGAGCGGTTCAGTGGTAGTTGATAAAGCGACACTAACACCACTGGATGTAGGTGATGGTGCGGGTGTAGTACTTGTAGTCGCGCCGTTGATGATAATCGCAGATCCGGATGGGGCGACGGATATACGTTCGCCGCTCACCGTGGCTTCGGAACCAGGTTGGATGGTTTGGGAACCGATTACAAAATCAGAGCTTTTTTGGCTGAGGGTTAGGGAATTAACTACAACAGGGGCGATGGTTGTTTGACCTGGTGAAGGCTGAATGGTTGTGGGTGTGATGATTGGGCTTAAGATTGCGCTGGTTACATCGGGATTGGTTTTTATGCCACTGGCAGATACTTGGATGCTGGGAATTGGGGCGCCGGTGTCGGATGCTAGGGGGGCTTTTTCTGTAGTGCCTGTTTGGAGACCAGGGTTACTGGCTATGGGTTGAGTCCCAATTATATCATCCGTTCCAGTAGAACCAGGAAGGACTGTACTTTTGTTTGTGGGAAGGCCAACTGGAATTCCTAAGGCTGATGTAGTCTTTCCAGAATTTCCAGTAGATGAAGGTGTGGATGCAGGATTTCCAATTTCAGTATTAGTTGGATTGCTTACAGGTGCGGTGTCTGCTGGTTTTGTCCCAGGAATTGGTACAGGGTTTGTGGACACAGAGCTAACTGCTGTCGATCCAGGAACTGTAGATTCTGAAGGGGCTAAGTTGTTTGTGGTGGTATCAGGTTGTTTAGTCCCGGGCACAGATACGGGGTTTGTTGTCCCTGGTGGTGGCGATACATTGGTCGTTGTGCCAGCTGGATTGGACACAGATGGTGATGCAACCGATGGGGAAACTGTGGATCCTGGCGGTGGTGCATTTGTTGTCTCCTCGGCTGGCTTGGTCCCCGGCACAGATACAGGATTTGTAGCCGATGGGGGAGAAGCATTGTCCGTTGCTGTACTAGCTGTACTAGCTGTACTGCTTACAGGTGGTGCTACAGATGGAGAAACTATAGACCCTGGTGGTGCCACATTAGTCACAGTATCAGTAGGCTTTGCTTCTGGAATAGACACAGGATTTGAAATGGCCTGTGGAGTTGATATAGCCTTAACGGTTTCAGTAGGAACTTGACTAGTAGGTGCGGTTGTTGGGGCTATTTCAGAAGTATCTCCTCCACCATCACTCGCCTTGGGAATGACAGGACTGGTAGCAGGAGTGCCAGGTGAGTCTGGTAACTTTGTGGTGACTGGGACCGGAATAGGAGTTTCAGGTGACTTGGTCGTTGGTTGTGCAGATATGGGAACATCTGGAAATTTACTTGTAGCTGGGATGATTGGAGCAGTAGTTGGTTGTACAGAAGTCGGAACATCAGGTGATTGAGTCGTAATTAGATTGGAAGTAGGACCTTCAGGTGACTTAGTCGTGACCGGATTAGACGTGGGAGCATCGGGTGACTTGTTCGTGACTGGGTTAACGGTAGGACTATCAGGTGACTTGGGCGTTGATTGCACAGATGTGGGAATATCTGGCAATTTACTTGTAGTTGGAATAATCGGAGCGCTAGTTGTTGGGTCGGAGATTGGAGCGTCAGGTGATTTAGTCGTGACCGGATTGAGGGTTGAAGCATCAGGTAATTTAGTCGTTGGTTGTAAAGAGGCAGGAGTATCGGGCAACTTAGTTGTATCGGGAATAATTGGAGCACTGGTTGTTTGTACAGAGATGGGAGTGCCAGGTGATTTAGTCGTGACTGAAATAATCGGTGCGCTAGTCTCTGTCTGGGAAGGAGGTACATCTGGTAACTTGGTCGTCACGGGATTAGAAGGAGGTAACGCCGTAAAGGCAGGACCTGTAGATCCTGGAGGTTGGACATTGGTTGCTGTATCGGTCGGTTTACTCTCAGGTACAGATACAGGATTTGTTGGATTGTTAGTCACAGGGACTGATGTAGGTGTATCAGGTGATTTGCTAGCTGAGTTGGTAGTTGGCGCACTGGTTTTAGAGACAGGCGTAGGCGGATCTGGAGACTTGGTAGCTGGATTAGACGGAGCCTGATTAGACGGAGCTGGATTAGATGGGACCGGATTAGACGTAGCCTGTTCAGATGGAGCCGGATTAGATAGAGCGGGATTAGACGTAGCGGGACGAGGCTTATCCGGATTAGACGTAAAAGGACTAGATGTAGCACTAGGAGCCTCTGGTAATTTTAAGCTAGTATGATCAGCCACCTTTGAAGTAGCAGGACCACTTGTCGATACTATGACACTTGTAGGTGAGATCAAAACCGGTGTTTTCGAAGAGGCAAAAAATGAATCAAGGGTGATAGTAAGTGGGCATGCCGGTAAGACTTGTCCGACAACAGAAAGGGTTGCCGTACAACCCGAAATAACACTAGTATTCATGTCTGAAGATGATGGCTTCGAAACAGAGGTTTGAGATGGAGTAGCTTTCGTACTTGTTTCACCCAGAACCGATGCAGATGTCTTTTCTGAGTGCGACTGCGTAAATTCTGATTTAGAGCTTTTAATAGAGGTTTGAACCTCACTAGTAGGTAATGCAGGAGGTTCAGTTACTTCTTTCACTGGCCCTGTATTAGAAATAACTTCGGAAGTTGGAAGCTTTATACTTTGAGAGGTAAAGTCTGAAGATTTGCCTGGAATGGGTGCCTCGGTAGTTTTGCTTGTTATTTTTGACTCCGATGTACTTTGTCCATGTATACTCGAGCTATGAGATGTAGTCTCTGGTGACTTGATCGTCGTTGATGTGTGTACTGGGGAAGTACCAACAGCGCCAGGAATTGGGTTGAAAGTGCTTGGCTGTTTTCCCGATGATAACTCTTGAGTAGTCTGACTTTGGCTGTTGGAAGATACTGAAGTTTGTTGAGATCCACTTGTGGAAAGACTAGGTTTCGACTCGTGATTTGATTGAATTTGACTTGATTGAGTTTGAATTAACTGAGGTTGACTTGATTGGTCAGGTGCTTTGGAAGTTAATGGACCTAGAGCCGATGAAGTCGATTTGCTTGAGTCTGATTTACTTTCTCGTGTCTCTTGAGGAGAGGAGGGCTCAGGTATCCAAGTACTTGAAAATGCTGACGATAACGCCGATGAAGCCGCGGAGCTTGGTTCTGATTTGTTTTCACGTGTAATCTGAATAGAAGACTCAGATCCTTTGGAGGTCAAGGCAGCAGTTGTAGACACTTCAGGAGAAGATGTTAAACTGGATTCCGATTTGAATTCCCGTGTTGTCTGAACAAAGGAAGATCCAGGCGTCTTGGAACTTAAAATAGTTGACAATACTTTTGAAGGCTCTAAATTGGTCTCCGATTTGAATTCGCGTGTCGATTGAACGGAAGTCTCAGATGGTCTTGAATGGAAGCCAAGTGCAGAAGAAAATGTCGATTGCACCGAGGCAGACCCAGAATTAGACTCGTGTGTTGATTGAATAGAAGATTCGGGTATTTTTGACGTCGAGATTGGCGTCGAGATAGTTGATGATGGATTTGAAGATATAGAATTGAAATTAGAGCTAGATTCTGGGTTTGGAGCAAGATCAGCTGGAACAATGGTTTCGGGGATTCTTGCTTCTGAAGACGATCGAGAGAGTAGTGTCGTTTGTGAAGCAGAATTAGAATTCTTGGACGTAATCAATTCTCCTATACTTGTATGTGAAACAGCAGATGTGGCATCGATAATAGATGGTGAGTTGTAATCACTAAGTAGCTTTGAAGTCAGAGAACTTGTTGGCTCAGTTGACTTTGAGGTAATTAAACTAGAAATAGAGACAGCAGTGCTTGAGACTTTACTCAAAGCTTCAACCGAAGGTTTTGAGGACTCAGGTAATGTGGCGACTGAGTGAGAGCTGGCAAGGCTCGGCTTGACTTCTGTGGTGGCAGCAGTGGTATGTCCGGAGGTCTTTAAGGTCGATGCTTCGTCCGAAGTATAAATGGCGGCCTTTTCAAAACTAGATTCCTCGACGGCAGCTTTGTTATTGTTTGCAACTGGTGAAGGTGTATAAATTATAGTGACAGTGATAGGACAAGCTTCTCTTGCAGCTATGATAGGCTGGCCACTTGTTGAAGTGACTGTTGTCGTACAAGAGATAGGCAATGTGCTGGATGAAATGAGTGTGGTGATCGGAGAATCTTTTGATAATATGGTTGAAGAAGTTGTATGCGACAATGAGGTTTCATTAGTAAACCTTCGAAATAATACACCGTCTATGGAGGAAGAATTCATCAGCAAATGTAACGCTTAACGCCACAAGATGTAAGAAACAGACGAATCAATATTGATTAATCTTACCATGGCTTAGGTTGGGAAATGCAGTTACTGAATGTAGAAGATACAAGGTGCATAGAAGACCTGACAAAACTTTCATGTTGAAAATGGGACAATACTCCGGGCATTAACCCATCGATAAAGTCTTATGAGAAGATAGAACCAAAAATACAAACGACGAGAGAAGGAGGAAAAGAACAAAAACATAAGGAGGACGAGGTTCCTATATTCTTCTTGAATCAAATAAAACTTTGGGGCTGAGTACAAGATTTCTCACCCACAAGCCTGCATCACGAAACAATCTCATGATGAAAACATATTAAACAGTTGGGTTTGTAGGTCAAGTCACTTGGTAGTTTGGAGGTAACAATTTGGTTCCCCATCCCAAAAATTACCAGGGCATTTCCCCCTTCACCATTACCGTAGAATGAAAGGCTGGTCAAGACTCAAAACTATTCATTAAATTATTGCTTATTGCTGATGCAAGAGCCGATGCTGTGCCTGACACTAATGAGTTCGCAACATAAATAGAGAGCTACTTGCTCGATTCGGTAACTTTATCCATCGTAAGCAATGCATCCGTAGGCCAAATATAGAGCCTTATACCTCGTAAACAAATGAGTGGAAGGTTGAAGGATTGAGAAATATCAAGAGAGGTTGCGAAAGCGGCTGTGCCGGTTTGTGATGGATGAATAAGACTCGGTTGAACCAAAATACAGTAATCCTAGTGGTCACCGAGAAAGTTCGATACTCCAGGTACTGTACATACAATCAATAGGTGTGGCCCCCTGCAGAAAAAGGTACACGGCGTGAAAAAGAACGAAGCACCTACATATAACGATAGTACGTACGATATAGACCGTTTTCGATCAATTTGGTATAGATAACTAGGTGTGGGTGGGTGGGATGCAGCAGTACAGTATACTGGCTGTGCATTCTTCTCTCTTTTTTTCCGGGTTATTTTTGGAGGCGGAGATAGTTAAGGTAACATCGCTGAATGTTGCTAGAAACCTTTGGAGTAAGACGGAATTTCTAGAGATACACCTAAATAGGTAGAGGGGTACCTTGGTGCGATCATATGATAAATTACATGAGCAGTACGATGTCAGGATCAGAATTGTAAAGGATAGGGTAGCACAGTTGTAGATGTATAACAAATCCATCATTTCCTAACGTTCAAGATGTTGATAAAAGTGATACCGGTACGAGGAGAGTTCTTTTCTCCAACAACGAGAGTATCTGATACCTACTCGTTGTACTCGTATTACAACGTCCATACATGGGTGGTCTAGACTGACTCCTAAGGGTACTTGCCTGCGTATGAGTGAGTGGGTAGCACACATAGTACTCGAAAAGTCGAACGCGAATGATCAATCGATGGCTGGGTTTTTGGGGGAGGCTCCTTTTCAAAGATTTTGTTATGGTTTAGAGTATTTTGTTGTAGTATGTAGGTGACGTGCCGTTTGTGACAAGTTTTTATTTGGTGAAGGGGGTGTTTGGGGGGAGATGGGGGTTTGTAGCAGCGTACCTACCCGAGGACCTAGATGATTATAGGTAGCCTTACCTACCTAGGCTTTACGCTTTCATCGGCCTCACTAATCTGCCTACCTAGGTATAGAAAACTTGAGACACGATGATACTGAACTGATACAGATACAGATACCTATACCGTAAAAAACAGTTCATCGTACGTTATTCTCATTAAAAGTGGCTTATTATTCTGTACCGGCATCGTTTGCCAAAATTGTAATCTTGGTAAGTTTTTGGATGAAATCTTGAGACACCATCATACTCTAAAAGCGGCAACTATTATCACTAAAAGCGGCGCGAATATTCCTTCCCTTCCTCTTTCACCACCTGGGCATAGAATGATATTAGCAAATCATTCATTCATTCATCCCATCTTTCTTATTTTTCTCAATCTCAATCCCAATCCCAATTACCACCAAAAATCAACCGTCTTACATTCTCACTCATCATCATCCCTTTTCCACGTTTTCGTAAGGATTCAACGTCGATTGATCCGATCCTTAGGAACAGGGGAGCATGGTTTTTATGTGGAAATCAAATCACACCAAGATACCACTAGGTTATTCAGGTTATCGTTACATCGTCCCGGATTTGAAGAATCAACCTCCTGAATTTGAAAGAAGGAAGTCGATATGCAAGTAGAGTACAGTGCTGCGTTCTTTTCGATTGAATGTTTGAGAGCTTCAATCAGGATTTTAATTCCAAATTCAATAGATCAAATGGCATTTTAACTTGGTGGCAGTGTCATAAAGAGAGCCTTGTTCTACCCCAGGTTTACGTTACCTAGGTATTCAATTCAAATTCAAATTTGTTCTGCTACATCTCTCTTGATCCTGTACAGTATGGGGACCTCGGAAGTTCATCCAAGTTTTTCAAAGCTACACAAAGTTTCATACAGGCCTTGACTACTACTGTACCCTTTTTGGGACCTCGAGATAGATTTCGGCCCCCCAAGTTATCTTCCACTTCTGCAAAATCGCGGTTGAAGATTGCCTAGCCATATGCCACATATAGGTCATGACAAAGCCAAAGATGAATCCTTCTCACTAAGTCATGCTAACTATCAAATCTCGCCCCTCTTTGTTTGTAGCCATTCTAAGCTCTAAGCAAACCTGATAGAAACTGGTATTCTTTCCTTCCACCCATCCGCAGACCCTGGCACTTGAAATTATCTGACACACGAGATAAGTAATACATATCATATAGGTGCGAGGCATGCACAGCACGTTTTTTGATCCTCCAAGTTCTCGACCTTTCCTACATACATTGCTTTTCTTTGGACTTTTCCGTCGTGGTGCAGATCTTGTCGGAAGCTTGTGTTCCAAGTTACACACTTTTTGTGCGTTTGAACTCGTCTCCGTCTTTTCTCTTTCTTGTCTTTCCTTGCAAGCTACTGTATCATAGCCAGCATGTTCTGTCTGTTCAACAATTATTAATTCATGAAACTCTCCTTAATGATATTTTCCAATGCCAATGTCTTCATGGAGATATCTGGTCTCCGTTCTATTCCCTATCCTCGGCCTTCTTAATCAGACTTTGGCCTCAACAACTTCATCAACCCCTGTTCCTCCTCTCACAATTCTTCCAAGTGGTAATTGGTAAGTTATTGTCGATCTCTAATGTCTAATCTCAGCATGTCACTTGTTAACTATATCATTAGGAATGGTATTGACGGAAATTGGTCAAGCTTCTGGCTTACAGTGGGAACACCTCCTCAGTTCGTCTTGGTCTTTATATCAACAGCAAGCAATCAACCTTGGGTAATATCACCAGATGGGTGTACTCCACCAGATCCAGGAAATTGTCTTGGCTCACGAGGGTTGAACTTTAATTCAAACACGTCAACAACATGGTACGTGGACTGCATGAAATGTGTTGTATCATCATGAAATTAACAAAAACTTCAGGGTACCGAACACCATCAATCCAGGAGGAGTGTTTGCTTTGGAAGTCGAGTCTAGCCTTGGTCTTGCTAGCAATGGAAACTATGGCAATGATATCATTATGCTGGGATCCCCAGATAGTGATTCTACCTCCCTGAGCTCACAAATCCTAGCAACTATCACCACGCATGACTTTTGGTTTGGTCTCTTTGGTCTCAATCCGGCACCTACAAACTTTTCAAGCAAAACCGAGCTTGCTCCAAGTTATATGTCCAATCTCAAGTCCCAAGGTCACATTCCATCATTGTCATATGGCTACACTGCAGGAGCTTATTATCGCAATGGCGGGGGAGCAAATGAGGGAGGAGTGTTTGGTAATCTTACTTTGGGAGGTTATGAAGAATCTCTCTTTGTACCAAATAATCTTACAGTCGACTTTGCCACTAATGGTAACGACCTAATGATTGATGTCAACACGATCACGATTACCTCTTCCGGTGGTAAATCTCAAGTCGTCTCATCACCATCATCGTCTTTTCCAGCTTTCATTGATTCATCAATGCCATTTATATATCTTGACGTCAGAATATGCAAACAGTTTGAAGAAGCTCTCGGTCTTACTTACGATTCAAATTCAGAACTATATTTACTCAACGACGCACAATATACTACACTTGTCGCTAAAAATGCGTCTGTGATTTTCACACTCACGAATTCTACTTCTAGTGCCATGGTAAACATTACACTCCCATACGCCGCTTTCGATTTGTGGGCGGATTATCCTCTTGTTCAGAACCGTACTCGCTATTTCCCTCTCAAACAAGCAGCCGATAGCTCTCAAATAACACTTGGACGAACATTTTTACAAGAGGCTTACCTAATTGCCGACTATGAGCGTTCTCAATTCTCCATCCATCAACGCAATTGGAGCACATTCTATCCCGCGTCAAATCCAACCACAATTCTCCCCCTGAATACTCCCGCACCGACATCTTCCTCTTCAAAGTCCAAAATCTCAACTCCAGGCATAGCAGCTATTGTTCTCGCGATTCTTGCTTTTATAGCCTTAACCCTCTGCCTCACAATCTTTATTCTCCGCCACGCTCACCAGCGCAAAAAAGCTCCGGAGCGGTCAACTTCTGCATCTACTTCGCGGAGCCTCTCAAAAAAAGAGTCATTCCGCTCCGCTCCCTCTTCTCCACTTCCTCTTCCTTTCATCTCCAGCAAAGACAAAGCGGATAAAAAGTCCAAACACGTCTCGGATTTGAGTTTCTTCGACAAGGGCACCAACTCTGTCCTCCTTACGCCCTCCAATCGCTCACTCGTCTCCCTAAACATCGGTAAAGCCATTGGAAGCCCCAACCTCACCCCTCAATACACTACATCCGGTACCTCCATCACCCAAAGTCATAGCCATAACAACGCAACCAACGCCATCCTCAACAAAAACCTCAATTTGGTTCCCACCGTACCTAAACCCACATTCCATCTCGCAAGTCTCTCAACGCGCCGCAAAGAGCGGAAGAAAAAGCGAAAAGAAAAGGCACTGGAGATTTATGAGTTGAGTGGTGGTAATGATGTATTATGTTGGGCAGAAATGGATGAAATGGATGAAGAACTAGAGGAAATGGAAATGGATAGTCGACCCAGTAGTCCCGCATTAAGTGCGTTAAGCTTTGCGAGCGATGCCGTTTTGATTGCTTCTAATCCCGAGAAACCAAAACCATGGATGAATACCGAGCGTGAAGTTCGTGGGAGCGGAAGTATTTTGCATATGGGTCTGAATAGGGATAGTGGCCTGGAACGCATGGATCGAATGGACAAAGAAGCAGAAGCGTATCGGGAAAGAAGCGGTGGGAATAATCCTCCTGGGGGTGGAAATGATACAGTAGCTACGAACAATAGTCGTGGGAGAGAATCCCATTTTACGAATACAACGATGGGCTTGGATACGCCCACTGAAGGTGGAACGGGGACGTGGGAATTAGAAAAGTATTTGGATGCGGGTAAGATGCCGTGGGTGCAGGGGAGAAGTGGGTTGGGGGTGGCAATTGAACCTCCTCCGCCTGTTGCTGTTGCAGCGATACCGGCGTTGAGGGATGGATCTCAGGCGCCGGAGAAGAGGGTGGAGATTGTGAGGGATTCAATGAGCAGTCCGGGGCAGAAGAGAGAAAGTGAGAGTGGGATTATTGGGGGGAGATCTCTCTAAATCTCATCCCCCATTCTCGTTAGTGTCTATGTCTTCTACTGGTGCCAGTACTAGAATATCTGTATAAGTTAAGATTGGGGAAAGAAAGTCGAGTGGAATATGAGTTACGAATGGGAGGTATTTATGTATTCGCATATCATGTCATAGGAAATAGGAAGTAGGGGTAGAAGAGAGAAAAAATATGAAGGCAAGGAAAGGTAAAGCGTGGGATATTGACCTCCTATGATTTGATTTGATTTGATACCTGGTTTAAGAAGGAAAGAGGGGGGAAGGGGGGAGTTATCATTATTTCATTGTATCGATATCAAGTTAACAATCAAGTGGAATCATATGCATGGCAATCTATAGTTAAAAGTCTCGCATTTCTTCTCTCTCAATGTCCTCCTGTCAATACCCAACTATCATACACTTCAAGACTATCCGCCGGCTACCCATAAACCCTTTGTTTCTTCCAATCCATTATCAAAAATGTAACTCATACACGTCCTAACCCTTCCCACCCATATGAAAAATGCGCCCCCGAAAACGAAATATTATATTATACCACGGCCCGAGATCTGCCATCACCGGAGGCAGTTTCTCGAGTCTCTCAAATGTCCCAAACTCAAATATCACCCTCTCAAACAACCCCTTCAAATCGTTCACATCCTTCACTCCATCTCCAACCCGATGAATCGCCGCGAGAGGATCGCTGCAGACCGGACGTGACGTAAACGGTTGGAAGTAGAATTCTACTCCGTCTTCTTTCGTACCAGAGCTGCAGATACATTGGACCTCCCGCTGAGAACGAGATACGTCCACATAAATGCCATGCATCCAAATATGGCTATGTACGTATTCACCAGGACGGATTCGACGGTGGTGGGTACCGGCGTGCCGGTGGATGTCGGTGCGCTTGCCATGGTGAGAGGGTGTGCGTTGTGTGGTTTGTGTGGATGGGGTTGATGGGGGGTGTGTTGTTTTGAGAAGCTGGTTGGTTGGTTGGTTGGTTGGTTGGTTGGATGGATAGATGGATGGATGGATGTTTCGTTCGTAAAGCTATGTAGTTGATGAAGATGGACTCGTAGATGAAGTTGAGTAGAGATGTGCTGTATAGCAATGTGTTTTTTGGGTGCGGGTTGAAAAGGGTGTAGGGTTATGGCGATACGAACGTGCGATTATGAGGAGGCGAGGAGGAGTTTTGCTGAAGGTAGTGTATTGTAGTACGAAGCTTGAAGAGCGGGAGTAGAAATAATGTAGATTAAACCGGTGATGGATGTAGTTTGATTTACACTGATCAAGGTTGTTTGCTGGCAAAAGTATCAAGATTTAGAAAACTGTTGGGGTTTTCAGAAAACTTTTGAGATTTGGAGAGTTGAAAATGATAAAGCACTTGGGAATTCGAATGTTTTATTAACTGTCTGCCTGACTAGCTCGATAGATAGATAGTCATTGCAATTATGAATCATAATCAATCAGTCATCATGTGCTCATCATGCGCACAGAAAGTGCTAGATTAGATGAAAAGTGATAAGCAACCTTCATATCCGAATTCCCATGTACCAAAAACCATGATAATGTACCAACGGAGTCGACGAGCTCACCCCCTTCGCCAAATTTCTTCTCCTTCCCCCTTTCCACCATCTCCACTAAAACCAACGCAGCATAAAGTAAAATACCATATCCAAACACCAAAGCCACCCAGTCCACACCCCCTCAGATCCAGCTCCAAACTCCCAAAATAGCAAATGCGATATCGAAAGGCTTGGCTAGAGCCTAGTAGTAATATGGAGGAGGGGGGTCGAACGTATATTGAGAATTGCTGTCCCTGAAACGACCACCGATTTGAGCGCACGGCGGGGGAAATGTTAGAGTGGATTCGGTAGGAATAACGGTAATAGCTGTGAGATAAGGTTCGTGATGCAAATCCATAGCATTTTCACGAATAGAAGATGGTGGATGGATATTCGGAGTAGCTTTGGGTGGGGTGTTGGTCGTAGGAAGTTGGTCCAAGGCTGTATTCTTGCGATTAAGCAAAAGCCCAGGCCATTTTCTTAGAGCCCAACGCTGGAGCGGGCGAAAGACGAAGTTCAGGACAATGGAAACTGCATCCAAAAATGCTAATATGCATATGCCGAAGACGAATATGGGAAATGTAATGGTCAACATGGTAAAGATCAAAGGTTCCATGGCCCAGATGGCCAGAGGGCTTCTGGCCTCGTAATCCAAGAAATCACCCAAAGTCATTGCTGATACAGTCGAAAGGTGTGAATGGAAGAGCATGGAGAGCTTATAGCGTTGGATCTTGGTCAGGAAGTTGTGATCGAAGTTGAATATTGCCAGTATGGATATCGAAACATGCAAATCTTTGCGTCTGTAGAATATTACGGGAGCTTGGATTGTGGAGAGAAATCTTAGTAGAAATAATCAGTCTAGAATAATGCTGGTACATGTGGTATGATATGATGCATTCACTCTCACTTTCGATGAAATCTCATGATATATGAAAATAATCGTGATGGAATACGAAGGTTAATGTGGTCATATTTCCTGCAAAATCCATTTCCCCATTTTCCCATGTCCATGAAAATTCCAACCCCCTTTCTCCATAAACGAATCAAGATTTTTCCGGCGAGTAAATCTTCGACGGAACTTTGATCATGGCAAATTCCTCTAAGCGACGTGCTTTAATTTCCATTTTTGCTTCCCTTCTGATCTGAGCCTGTCGTTTCCTCTTTTTCAAGCACCCATATCCACAGCATACGAATATCAATATGACAACCAAAACTGCCCCCGAGACGCAGAAAACAAGATTGAATAATGAACTGTTTCTAGAGTCCGAATATGTGATGGATGTATTGTTGGCCATGGCCTGACTCTCCTCCAAATATAAGTGAAGTTCTTTTTCGATTGTAGAGTATTTGAGGGTGTCGAGCTCGTTTCAATGGTAAGTTTGTTCGATTTCCAGGGTCGATTATCAGAAATGGCAAACTAAAGGATACTAAATTAGTTCTCGGATTTTTTAACTTTGCTGAAGTTCATTGGCGGCAAAGCAACGAGCGTACAGAAAAGGAGGGCAGAAATGTAAAATATGCAGAAAATTAAGTAAAAGACTGAAGAACCTAACAAGACCTCAATAATTGAAGAACATAATCAATTCAGAGCAAAAAAAAGGGAAAAAGAATATGCAATCGCGGTGACTCGAACACCGACCTCCACCTTGGAAGGGTGGAATCCTAACCCTCTATTGCTTGTTAGATGATGAATACTCGGAAATCAGACAGGAAATCAACTTACTGGACCACGAAAGCTGTTTGTTTTATTTGTGGTTTTACTCAAAAGAACTTCAAGTATATAACAAAGAACGAGAGGTTGAGGTTACGGAGGGCGAAAGGGGAAGGAATGAGGATGCGCCTTCCAAATGGGTTATGTGGGAGCTTACGGTAAGTTTCAATTTCAACATTCGAGAGTCAGATAATAGATGCAAAATATATATTCTAAGTTGACATGAGGAAGTTAAGATGGGGTTTTGAAGGAATTAGTATCTACTCTTTGCAATCAAATACTTTACAGGTCGTCGCTCCCAGCCACATTCATTCCTCATCATCCAAACATACATTCCAAAGCAACACAGCCATACGAACAAATTTTCATGGAAATGTCAAAATCTCCCAACTAACAAAGTCCACTATTTAAAACATATCCAGACTATTGTGAACAGAAAGATCCTGTTGTCCCTAGAGTCTGACATAAGAATTTCCCGGATGGCAGCAGAGCCGAGAGTCGACGGGCCGTTTTTTGATGCCACTAATTGCATTCCCTTGCTTTCTTCTGCGATATTTCTTCCACCCTTGCGTGTTATATTTCGTTGAGAATCTCTTCATCCTTCAAATATTTGATTTTAGTGGAAATAAAATCGATAGAAGAACCCAAAGACACCGAGAAGAAAATAAAGATGGCAATAGCACTGCCTGTTGCAACAGCACCCCCACGAACTTTTACTGGGCTATAGGGGCCATAGGAGTTATAGAAGCCATACGGTTGAAGGTCATTTTCAAGAAGTAGATTAGGAATTTCGAGGTCAAATCGTGGATGAGAAGTCAAGATGTATTTCTAGAAAACTTGGTTTCTATAGTACTTCGTCCAAGCACTACTCTCAAAATATCCAGCATGCTGCCTTTCCCAAATATACATCCTGACCCAACCCCGCCCTCAAACGCAACGCAAACGATACAAGCAATAAGAGAAAAGAAATGTGGTCTCCACCAAATATCCAACTCAGAAGTCCGCCGGCCAAAATGTATCAAAGCCTCCTCGTCCATGGGTGTTCGTAATGGAAGTGAAGGATCGATTTGACGGCTAGGAAAGAGACTCTCAGGGCCAACTAAACGCTGGTATGTGCTGCTCTAATAGCCCGTTTCTGACCTCCGTGCCATAGGTAATAGAGGATTCCGCACATCGCAAATGCAGCAACACAGAACCCGACAGCATAAACGCCCGCAATAATCTCAGTAGGTGTGCCGTTAACCGGGGCATTTGTGTCGTTATCCATAGCGTTTGTATGGTTAACTATGATCTCGGGTTGCTTGTTGAACATAACGTAGTCCGCACGAAGGTTTGAGAAATGTATTCGGACTCTATGTTGTGGGATGTTGACTCGAGCTTTCGATGTAGCTACGGTGCAGCGAGGTATAGCGAAGTGTAGTGTGGTGTTGTTGAGATCTTGGTGTAAAGATTCGTGAAGGCGTAAGAGTCGAGAATGTAATGGCGTGGAGATATGAGACGGCAGATGTTGAGGAAGTTGAGGATGTAGAAGGTGTGAGGACGTAGACTATATGAGGACGCGAAGGACGTGGGGACGTGAGGATTTGAAGACGTGAGGACTCGAAGACGCAAAGACACGAGGATATGATGAAAATCGACGAGACTTTAGAATCCAGGAACGTCCTAATTTCAGGCGAAGCTAACTTGACTATCGAGGTTGATATTAACCAAAGGCAGTATGACAAGCTACAATACCGAAATTTTGGACCCGAAAGTCGGAATGCTGATAGAGGCATCGAAATGTCGACGAAGAATTTAGAAGTCGAGGAGCTTCGATAAACCAAAAAGCCCTCTACGAACAAATAATAATCCAATGACTCCCAAACCCCTCGCTTGCTAGGGCAGGGTAAATTGTTATGTTGGTATCGCCGACTTATGATTCACAGGAGTGCAGCGATTCGAATTCACAATCTTCGTGTATCGTTGGAAGAACCTCCATTTCTTTCCTTCTCCTCCATTTTCTATATTGCTCAATGACAAAGACCGTGAATATGGCGATGGAAATTCCAACGAGCACACTCCCCAGTCCTACCAAAAATTCTTGGAATGGGTGTTCTCTTCTCAAGTATTTTGAGAATGCGGCGAAATTCGTACACTCGGGCTGGTTGCAGTGAGCGGGCATGATGTAGGGTAATGAGTACGATACGAGGGTTGGAGACTGCAAAGTGTTGACTTGGCTTTTGATGCGTGGCGAAGTATGGTTGGAATCCTGGTGTGTTGGGATGTGTGAGACTTGAGGATGGTAAAGAGGTGAGGAGGTGGGGGAATGAGGATTTGTGTATTTGATTTTTATTAGGCTAGGTAATCTGGGTTTGGATTGATATCTGGAGATGAAAACAAATAGCTAAGGCTAGTGTGTGGTAGCGTGGTGATGCAATATTGAAGTTTTGGACTTTAATACTGCAAGTTGTAATGTTGGAAGAAATTCTGGATATTGTTGGAAACTTTCTTTTGCAACATTGGTAAGGAAAGTTTGGGAACTCGAGAACTATATCAAGTCAAACGACCCACCTAACGATACCTAATGATTCCCAACATTTCGATTCGGCTACAAATAAGTGGTATCATTCACATTTATTCTTAGGAAAAATATTTCGTGAATCCAGTCACCACGATGAAGATTCCACTGCAATCAGAGATAATGAAGTGCAAATAAATGCCTTCTATCAGTTTACGGATGACATTAGATTTGGCAAACGGTTCCAGATCATGATATCCAGATGAGAATTCACGCTCTAGGCTAAATACCAAGGCGGCAAAGATACATACATTATGAAGAGATTATTTTCGAGGTACTTAGTACAAACAAGATCACGCATCCCTCCCATACTATACCAACTCGCTCGCACTCTCTATCCCTACACATAAAATCCATTCCCAGGAAACCCGTATTAACCCCCCCTCTCCCCCCAAGCCCCCCAAAACTACCAATCCTAAAGTAGATCACCAGCCAAACTCCCTTGGCGATAAAATCACCCCTGAAAATGCCCGCCATATAGTAAAGATACATCAGCATCGCCTTCAACAACAGCCATGCTAAAATTTTGAACCAGAGGGAAATTCTTGAAAGGGAAATTGGTGAAAGGGAAGACTACTCAACGGCCGACCAAAAGCCGAACGTTGGTCTGCAGGCCACACGCTGATTGTTTCGAGGGGGGTTGGCTCTTCCTTGTTCTCCTTCCTCCATAACCATGATTTGAGGTACTCGTAGGTCAGGAAGGCAACTAGGCCTACAAAAGTTATGGCAAAGCATGCGATAAAGACGATTGTGAATGGTTGAAGCATCGTAGTCTCGAGAAGGGAAAGGCTTTCCGCGAATGAAGTGTTATTGTGGAGATCGAATTACGAGATTCGAATGTGCGCCGTGAACGCTTATGATGGTATTGCGAAAATACGAAAAATCGCCGAGTGATGTTTTGAGACAACGAGAAAGCCGAGTTTTCGAGAGTACAAAATGGAGGATCTGCAGGGGGTGTGGTATGATTTCCGTGGAGTTTTGTTGTATAGAAAGCGAAGAGGGTTTGAAAGAGGTTGGTTGCAACGGTGTCAGAAAGTTATGCGCGTTGGTAAAAGTTTAGAGATTCGAGAAATTGTGATGAACTCAGACCGAGTCCGCGCCCATGAAAATTCGTTGATTCTTACTACACTGTCTCGACTACCTAGGGCACTCGGCTAGGAACAAAATTCGCCCTGACGACTCATACTTATGATTCACGATTTTACTACATAGTACCTAGCCATCGAGATATTCACCATGAAATAGACCCAGCAGTTGATTGTAGAAAGAAATGTAGATTATCCAAATTCTGATATCTATGCAACCCCAGAAACTATTCTCCTCAATCCCAGCCTTTAAAACCACGTACCTACCTACACATTCCCAGGAAATCTATCACTGGATTAGTATTTCCACAAAGTTCCCAACACTAATGTGCGACCGTAAAGAGATTCTGCTTCCCGTCACCATACTACATAGCCTTAACCTCAACCTCGAAATTTGCGAAATGGTTTATCAGTGGTGGCCAATGGTTGGGCACTTGTTAGAGTCGTTGTGGAAACCCGGCTGATGTTGGACATCGAAGTAGAGTTTGACATTGGGTTTGACGACGGAGTCGCGGAGCTTT
The DNA here is from genome assembly GCA_025890175.1 of Ciborinia camelliae. Lineage (NCBI taxonomy): Eukaryota > Fungi > Ascomycota > Leotiomycetes > Helotiales > Sclerotiniaceae > Ciborinia > Ciborinia camelliae. Next base: position 913,994 of record JANPYM010000012.1, read on the forward strand.
GAAACACTCCCGCGGCTGTCAAGGTAGTCGATGTCCCCATGGTCAAAGATGAGTAGATATCGACAGATGAGGTAATATTATTACCAGGAGTAGCCAACGGTTGCGCACTCGATGAAGTAGTTGCGGGAGATGAACTGGTTATAAAGTAACTAACCGGATTACCAACATCTTTCTCCGCATTAAACGAACTAGAGTGTCCAACAGCCACAGCTTTTGCAGGATTTTGATGCTGATTATGGGGGTGGAGGTGGGTAACAAAAAAAGCAACGAGGCTGCCTCCGCAAACAAGTATGATGGCAGAGAATACATAACGATCTTTGTGATTTCGATGCATCTTTGAGGTTGGATGGAGACTTGATGTGATTATTTCTCTCTATCTTCGGGACTACTTGATGATTGTCTAGGATGTCGAATGTGTGCTGAATGTGAGCGACTTGTATGTCGAGTGTGTGTTGAATATGAATCTCTTGGATGTCGGGTACGTGTTGTATGCGTTAAATGTGAATGTCTCCGTGAGTGTCTTGATTGCCGAGTATGTTCTGTATGTGTTGAACATGTATGTCTTCGTAGCCTCGTATGCTCTGCTAGTAGACGTCTTGGAGCTTGACCTAATTCCTGAAGGTTTGAAATAGAATTACCTCTGATACCAAAAGGTTTCCGAAAAGAGCAGTAAAGAACAAGAGCAAGTATAACTATAAAGCATGCGCCTGTGATTGCAAATATATTACCCGAGCTAAATTTCATTGACGTGTGTGAATGTCTTCTTTGTTCAGCCGAATGATATCGAGGCCAGATGAAGCGCTCAAAAGAGAGATGGCTGCAATAGTGATTGTGTTTCAGCTCGAAAAATTTAACTTGTTGAATATAAAGCTTCTCGAGATTGTAATTGAGATCAAGTTAAAGAACGATTCGGCTATTCTCGTGTTTTGTATTGAAGATGTTGTTGCAATTGATCTATCTCGGAATGGCAAGGGAGACCAAATAAATACCTGATGCAGTAGAAGAGGTTTGTCGACAGATACCTGCATGGGGTGCTTAAACAATTTCTGAATGATTGTGATTGTAATATTCATCAACAAGTCTACTGTATATCTCTCAACAGGATTTTTTAATCAAACCGAGACTCGCAAGATTCACAGTTAGGAGGTCTTTACATATGTATATATAACACAGTTTATAGAAATAGGTGAATGGCCACTTTACATGCTTGAAAGAAAATAGCTGACCGCTAGCCATGATCACAACTTAAGAATCACTGAACGGAAGCTCTTGTTGATCATGTTAATCTTAATTACTGAAGACAGATGATTCCAAGGTGCAATTCTGGTCTAAACAACGCGGGCGACACTTACAGTCAACACGTACTCTGACGAAGACAGCCTATACAAAACAGAAGAACTTTCCCCGTGTAGCTATGTCAATCTAATTGCACTATACAAGATTAGCGAGACAGAGCTCGAGGAGTAGGCAGTCTAAACTGTTAAGACTCCTTCAAAGCAGAATTGAAATTTCGAACCCGTTGAGGTTTGCAAATACAGCTCAGATGTAACAGTTTGCAGCCATATCAATTTTATTCGCCACGCAGAGTGGCACAAATGTAGCCGCTTCTAAACTAGAAAAAACTGACATGTAAAATCATTTGCTTGTTCATTCCTCTTGCGTGTAAGCTTGTTCATAGTCAAGTCTGCTCTGTCTGCACTTGATATCTGCTCGTTCTATCAAGCTTCGAACTGTGACATGTAAAGCCAAAGAATGGTTGAACGGAGAATAAAAACCCAACGCCAGTTATTATCATTATTGTCGTAAATTTCGTGCGCCCATATTCATTATCATCATCACCATGGTAGTTGTAAAGGAGTAGGTAGATCCGTTCCGATCGTTACATCCGCGGTACCAATATCTCTAGGACCTCTAGGTGCCCAGTATTGCCCTGACTTACTGATGTCTAACTTTTCTGCCCATTCTACTAAGCTTTTTGCCGCTTCATCGGGAGTAACTGCCCCTCCATCGTCCCAATATTTATCGAATCCGACGCCTTTGGTCATTTCTGTTCGCATGAATCCAGGATGCAAGATCGATATAATTATTCCATGTTCCTTCAAATCTAGGGAAAGTAACTTTCCAACCATATTAAGCGCAGATTTCGAGGCGTGGTGTCCATAGTTGCCGCCACCTTCTTTCTCATGACGTAACGTAATTGAGCCGGACTCGGACGATATGAGGAGGATTTTGGAACCTTTAATTATGTTCTTGGCGCGAAATAATGTTTGAACTATGAAGGGCGGGGAGATCGCTGATGTTGCTGGAGAAAAAGATGTTAGTAGGCGCAATTTGTATTTTTGAGATGCTGGAAAGTACTTACTATACATCTTCACCTGTTCATCCCATTTTGGACCATTGACAAAGTCTTCTGTAGCAAAGTATCCAGCTGTGATAATCTAAAGATCAATCAGTCACTGTATGTTGATGTAATAAGCCCTAATGCAGCAGCTGTCCACGCAATCATTGGGCAAGTAAGACGGGCGGACATACAACAACATCAAATGTTACTCGTCCACCCTCAACCATTCCACCTCCACCTCCAAGCATACCCAACTGATTCACCAACTTTCTGCCTACGCCCTCTTCTGCAACATCAATATTAGGGATCCATACAATCTTCTCGTTCAGATTGGACGGGCCAGCCGCAGCACGAGTGGTTCCGTAGACGGTTGTTGATTCTTGCGATGCGTAGTTGTTGGCAAGAGATGCCCCTAAACCACGAGTGGCGCCTACAATTAGGATATTGGCCATGTCTATTGAACGGTTGATTTTCTTTGAGATATTTTAAAGAAGATGGCAAGCCAAGTATCTGAGGGAGGTCATTAAATAAATGTACGCGGAATGCTATTCTTGATTTAGGTGTAGAAATGACGTCTTTGGACCGCTGAATGATGACAAACACAGCGCCTTCGACCCCACCTCAACCTAGAATTCAGGGTCCAAATCGCTAAGGTTGACATGTCACATAGTGGTAGGTATGGTGATCAAAAATTAAAAATACCTACCGCAACGAAACCAGGGTCGACTCTAGAAGACCTTATATTACAGTACCCGAGGTAGGTACCCAGGTAGGTGTTATTGATGTTTCCAGGTTACACTTGTCTTTCGGCTACCTCCCATTCTATCGAGAAGGAAGATACTGTAGATATCTAGATGTACAGTATCCGAGTGAGTGGAGTGAAGGGTGTATATTATATAAGATTTGATTACAGTACCTATTTCTATATTAAAACGTTGAAGGAACAGTCTAAGTGGAGTGTCCTGCATAATATGGCTATTTTAACGTAGTAGCTGGAGGTATCGACTATCGAGGGCTACTAAGCCTGTGCCCCCCTTTTGATCCTCTATCTATAAACGGTCGAGACTCGAGAGGGAAGGACATGGATGGAACACCTGCAGGTGGGCATACCTAGTCATCTCTTACCTACTACTGGGTACGGAGTGGGGAATCCAACATTCAAAACGCCCATCTTATCGAAATATGAGTCTTGGTACGGAAATAGTGTGCCGGTTCACAGAAATTACATGGGATGAAACAGGGAGGGAGAGAGTCCAAGGGACCTGGGACAATGATGCCGCGCACCCATCGAACCTGTAACTGGACCATTGATAGAAAGAAACTCAAAATATCGAACTCATCCATTTCGAATCTTCGATCCTAATTTCACAATACCTACCCTTCCTTACCCTTCCTAGTTACCCTTCCTAGGTAGTAGGTCTCTACAGTACACATACGCATGATAGCATAATGCCATCATGCCATAATCTAATGCCAGCATTATCATCACATCAGATTGGCTTGTTTTACAAAGATTTTCAGGCCACAATGCCACATTCATATTTTGGTGTGAAGATTACTCACTACCTACCTAGTACCTACCTAGTACACTTCTACTCAGCCAAGAGACAAATTTCCTTCCTTTCCGATCTCCGTACTAATAATAATTAATCTCTCTGCTCTTGTTTCTTCCACGATGTCTTCTTGATACATCACGTAACGAGTTTTCCCTTCATCTTCTCAGAACCGCGAGTTCATAAATCATTGTATATTTTTTGTCGGCCCTGTACTTACCGTCTCGACAAAAGATTGCAATCACGGCCCCCTAATATTTTCACTATGGCGTCGTCACACGAATCGACGTCTTTTCCATGGCACAATCGGAGGATGCACAGGAGTTTCATTTTCGCTATTTGTATTTTGTATGTCCGTTGTTTCCCTTAGATCCAGGAAAGGTTGTGCGCTCAGCGAGATAAGAATCAACCCTGTCTGGGGAATTCTGACCCATATTTTGACCCCGGAAATTTGGCTCTCTGCTGTCGATGGTTTTGGTGTTATATCGTTTAGACATTCATTCTAATACTTCGCAGAAGTTTGCTTATGTTAATCGTTTACCACCAATACGACTTATCGTCAATATCAGATTTCCGTTTAGACAACCTCGCAACTGGAGGGTCGGGTGCAGTCAGCGATTCTGTGACAAAAGAACCGAAGCCTTCAACTGCGACAATTGAGAATGGACATGGTAATGGGAAATTGAATCTTGGTGGAGCGACATTGAAGACGGCGGACCACCCAATGACTAGCGTAGCCTCTACGGACTCCCCAAAGACAACCGTAGCCTCTACAGACTCCCCAAAGACTAGCGTAGCCTCTACGAATTCCCCAAAGACTAGCGCAGCCTCTACGGACTCGAAAGGAAGTTTGGCTACCACGAATGCAGGATTGGATCCGACCCGAGTTGCTCTCCTCCTCGAGACCCGCCCCTTACCTCATCTCCCCGCACTTTTGTCTCATTTCATATCTGTTTTACCGGCGCCATGGGTTTTCCGCTTTGTTGGATCATCGGAAGCTAACTCTCTAATTTCCTCCTCCAAATCTCTTTCCGCGCACATTAAGACCGGAAAACTAGTCATCACCGAGCTTCCCAAAAAATATGCCATCACAAGCCAAGAGACTATAAGCATGACTCTTACCGACCCGACCTTCTATAAAGACTTTCTCGCCCCTGCAGAATGGCTTCTTATGTTTCAAAGCGATTCCATGATATGCGCAGCTTCCGAGCGTAATATTGAAGAATGGATTTCCGCAAAGTATTCCTGGGTAGGTGCTCCATGGAATATGGACGTAAAAGGTGGAAATGGAGGATTAAGTCTCAGACATGTTCCTCCTATTATGAAAGTGCTAGAAAAAGAAGTTCGCAAGGAAGGTGAACCGTGGGAAGATCGCTGGATATGTGATCGCCTGTTAAAGTTGGAAGGTGCAAAGATGCCAGGACCGGATATAGAAGCGACATTCAGCGTCGAAAGTCAATGGCATGATAAACCTTTTGGTTATCATCTGATGGGAAGTGGTAAAAACTTGGTACCGGGGATTTGGGACAATAAGGAGCTCAAAGACCGTATCTTGCAATATTGTCCAGAGATTAAAATCGTCCTGGATATGGATCTGGTCAGAGAAACACAGAAACTAACCAAAGAACTGGAGAAGCTAAAATCTCCAAAAGTCGATGCAGAAAAGGAGAAGGAAACGGCGAAAAAGGAAAAGGGGACTTAATTCGCCAAATCAGGAGCGGGGAAGGCGGTATCAAAACCGACCATGCCATATAACAATGCAAATGTAAATAACACCCGCGACATAGTGATATGCCAGTTGGTAATTCATAGATAGAATTATAGGTATATCCAAATTCATATTAAATGGCAGGAGGTCAGACTATCCAAACAGTGCTGGCGAGCTGGTGTAAGGACTCGCAATGCAAATGTATAAACTGGTGGTGTATCGACCTACCTTCGACATCAATCCAGTACAGAGCTTTGCCACCGGAAACTATAGAAGCTTTTTCCGGATTTCAAATGTATATAGTCAAGGCCTTCATACTTGTCAACCATTTCTTTAATGCGCATGATATTACATGCAAATATCAGGTCGGGGTAAAACTCTAAAATGTTTCAATGTTAGGTTACAGCGCTTATAACGCTGTAGAGCCACGCTAAGCCTTATTCGCGTAGCTATAATTTTTCAGAACGTAAAAAGCTTCCCTAAATCTGTGAACTTTCCAACTACGGATTTTTAATTTCTAATTCCGATAGGGCGACCACACTTTCGATACTTTCGGAGTGAAAAGAAATTGCCTAGCCAAAGGTAAATTGACAACATTTGTACCAAATCCATCAACCATGGCCGAATCTCAACCCACGACCTCCTCCACTACCCCGCCAACTGCGTCGCCCGCAGCAGCACCGGATTCTTCACTTTTCTCACAACGATCACGGCGTCAATTTGGTCTCTTCATGGGTGGTGCAGGATTTGTTGCCCTTTCGGCTTTCGTCACTCGCAGAGCACTCGTAAGAAAGTATCGGGCGATGTTGCCAAAATTCTATACGCCCAGCAATCGTGTTCACGAAGTCGATGGATCTATGGAGGCATTGGAAGCATTGAGTGTAGCGACTATAAATGTGGCTAGCATCAGCGTAATGCTCAGCGGAGGACTGCTGTGGGCTCTCGATATTTCGACCGTCGCCGACATGAGAGAAAGATATCGGGCGAAGATGGGATTGCTCGCTCAAGAAACGAACCCAGAGGATGAAAAACAAATGGAGGAGTGGGTTGCTACGATGATGGCTAGGTTGAATATTGATCCAAAGGAGTATACGGCTGAGAAGGGTGAGAATGCTCCTGGAGGAACCGAAGAACAAACAGATGACGTTACGGACCGGGCGAAGAAGCTATAGAGGCTAGAGCCCGTTCAATTTAGAACATTCGGCGACTATAGAGAGATGCTGGAATGACCGCAGGGATAACCTTCACAATCAAGACAACGATCAGAAAGCCAGAGTGACAGAGTCAAAACGACCCTGGTTCAAAATCATGAATATGGCACGCCAGGGTTATTTGATTGCTAATAGGTGCAATTTGCATTTCGGGGCTGAGATACATTTGCGGTAATTCGCGCGAATGCATAAATCAATCATTACACAACCCATCAACTTTGCTTTTCCAGAGCTTACTTTGGTGCACATCCCTTCAATCTTTCTTTTGCCGCGCATTCTGCGGTGAAGCCATGAGTTTCTTCCAGCTCTTCACCCGAGACTATTTCATTGGCGTAAAGGAAACGCGTGGGGAGAATTTCAGCCACATGCAAGGGCCACCCGTGAAAATGGGCTTGTGAAGGTTATCCGGCAATGAATATGGCAAGAAGTCAAAACTCGACGATGCCCAAAAGTTTGTCAAGTGGTTATGCAGCTCCAATATTACCTTTGTACTCGGCTTTTTTAAGCTTGAGTACAGAATTTCTACTGGCAGTAGTCTCTATGGATTGCAAAGTTCCAATACGCAAGTATGTTTTGATAGCGCGGCCCTCAAAATGGGCACAGAAAGGTGATCGAGTTGTCGTTCAATCTCCGGTTCAGAATATCACAAATGAGTCAGCTATACCTGTGAGACGATTCAATGGCGATGACGAAAATTCAGTTTGTTTTATGCCCGTACAAGATATCGAAAAGGATGAAAGTAATGCTTACACGGGGGCGATGGTCACTAGCAAGGCCATACAGATCGACACTCATGGCGTAGCATTATCCAAAAGCGAAAGCGACTCTGACTTTGAGTATCAACCTGGTGATAAATTTTGGCTATTCATTGCTGCTAAAAGAGGTGGCTATGAAAATGACGTTCCTGTTATTAACCTACGAACCATGGCAACGGGATCGGTGCCGATTTCCCATGTATGTTGGTTTCCAAAGATGCGTGGACCAGGCAATGAAGTGTGGACATTTGGGGGCAGCATTCGGAAGCTTAAACGGTACGGGAGGAATCAATTCACTTTCTGGACTTGGGGCATATGCCAATATTTGGACGGAAAGCCAGCAACGACTAAGGACATCCAAATACCCGAAAGAAATACCAGTACCGATGAACAGCGGTGGTTATCATCTGCCGATGCCCGGCCACTATTCTCAGAAATCTATAAGATGATGACCAAAGATCATGAACTCCTTTCCCCAATGTTGCCTTCACCTCAGTTATCTTTGGCAGAACGCTGCAGATTGCTATCCAGAGGCTTGTACACGCCACCCACATCTCCAAGTACGGATGGTTTGAAGTTATCAGATGAAGCTGGCAGTTTCGCGCCGACGCCGATGTTTAACAAACCGGACATGGCTAGCTGGAAATCTATCGTGGACTTGGCGTCGAAAGGAACATTAAGACCACCGCAGAGTAGTCTCATACACCCGCAGCGAACGCCATCCTCTCCCGATCGCAAGAAATATCGTCGTACGGAATTTGATATTGATACTCGAAGTAGTTCGGGCTGTTCACATAACGACGGTTTAAGGAAACCAATATTGAATCAAGATGGAGGAGCAGAAGTCGCCAAGCAGTTGGACCGTGACATGGAATTGCCAGTACTTTCCGCTGCCCATCCGCTCCTTAGGAATAACCCTACGATATTATCAGAAAGATATCAAATCAAGAAGAATACGCCGACCATAGAATTTCTCACCTCGAAAAGGAACTATGGCGCAGAATTGTGCGATCGTGGAAAAGACGACTGCGAGTGGTCATTTCGTTTCACTTCAAAGCATTACCACCCCGACCATACGAAATGCCTTATCGCGAAGGATATGCCAGACCACGAGCATTGCGTATCAGCAGAACGAGCACTTCCTTGGGTTGCAGGACCCTGTCTTCTCAACGAAGGTGCACGCGAGCATGAATGTTGTATTTGGAAGGAAGAGGATATGGAAGACTGGCCCATTCCTACCAAGAAAGAATTCGACACGGAGAAGATAGTGGAAGCCAGAAAGTATCACATGGCTAGTTGCGACATGAGTCTTCAGATTGAAGATGAGAGTCTTCAGATTAAAGATGAGAGTCAGAAGATTATGGAAGAGATGCCCTGTCCTATCGTACCGGATAAGGTTTATAATGGACCTGGGAAATGGTTGAGAGATGAAATTCGCAAGGAGATTTATTTCAACGATATCTTAAGGTTGGGGGGGATGGAAGAGGATCATCGACATCATGCAGCGTAATTCATTGTTTTGTTTTGTTTTGTTTTGATATGAAATATGATATAGATACCCCCGCTTCCCCAATCACGTCACACAAAAGTCAATACATGATGCTCGAGGTGCATCACGAACGAGGTTCTAGGTTCTTGAACATATTAACATTGCCATCTCCCTCGCCACACATATCATGCTATTCACATATCCATATCCTCACATTTCCATCTGTCCAAATATAATCCTCGTGCGTTTTCTTTTTGGTCGTTGACTCTGAATCGCCCATCTCAGGCTATCCTATCTACAACCACATGATCCATGAAGCCGTGCTACGACTCCACGAGCCGTTTTTTCTTTTCTTTTCACCCGAATCTTTCATCTTTCTTTCTAGCGGTCTGGAACTTACCAATTTTTTTTTAAAACAAACTTCCCAGTCGTCTGATCGATTGGCTTCTGCATTTGTGAATATGAATTGAGTACCTGGGTAGGTAGGTAGTTGGTTGGGCAGTAGGTAAGGATACATCGGATCTCAACTCATCAAATTGCATCTCATCGCCAATCTCACACGACCTCGCGATCATAGCCTCATCAAGATTCTCCTGCATTGATATCGTATGATTCGTAAGATTGTTAGTTATCATTTACTTCTGCATGTACGTTTAAATCGCATCGGTATCGGTATCCCAAAGGAGTCGCGGAGTCGGGGGTTTGATATTAGGTATGATATATGAATCGGGAGATGGTTGCGAAGGATGTTTATTGAGGTGTTTGTGTTTTGTCATTTGTTTGGTGTTTGGTGTTTGGTAGGTGTGTGATGGGTGTGTGATGGGTGTATGGTAGGTGTATGGTAGGTGTACCAGGTCGGTAGGTATGATAGGTGTACCGGGTGGGTGGGTAGGTATGATATGTAGGTGGGTAGGTATTTGAAATGAACGGATAATCACCTACCTAGGGATGAGCAATGGGGAGATGGTTGCGAAGGATATGGGAATATGAATTAGACGCATGATGTATGGTGTATCCAATTTCCAATTTTCAACGAGCCCCCGCTCGTCTCGTCGGACTATGGCATAGGACAGGATTTGTTTTGGTCTCTGAAGGGTTGGGTTGCAGATGGATGGATGGATGGATGTTGATTCTACAGATAGATATCGATTTTACTGCATAGATAATTTATGAACACATGAGGAGGTAAGGAGGTAAGGAGGCAGTGATGATATGTATGGAATACATGTATACGCATCGAGAATGGAAACAGAGAACAGAAATGAGATGCAGGGTGCAGGATGCAAGGTAGATGCAGAACCGATCATGGTTTGGTTTGGTTCGCTGGCGTGCGTGTGATTTCTCCATACTTATCTCCACATCTCCATACCTTATCTTATCTCGTCTCGAGACCCTAGGCTCGAACACGCAACTTGCACGCATGTTGAAGTCGGGATTCAGACTCGGAGAGGAGACTGGGGACATTTCTTTCTTTCTTTCTTTTCCTTTTTTTGTTTTCTTTCTAAAAAGAAAAATCTGAGATTGGAAGTTCGGTCCAGCTCGGTTCACTTCAGTCCGGTCCCGTCCCGTCCCGTCTGCGAAGGTCTACTCCTACTTTCTTTTAGTTAGTTAATTAGTTAGCTAGGGGTTAAAACTTAACTAAAGTAACATTTGAATATTCCTTACCTTACTCAGTACCAAGTAACAAATAACAAGAAATAAGAAGTAACAAGAAGCAAGAAGTAAGAAATGAGTATAAGCCTCAGGTGAGTGAGGAGTTAGAACCTGGAGCTCGCAAGCTTTTCCGGGCACGCCCCCAATTTCGCAATTAATCCTCCTAGCTCCTGGCTCCTAGCTCCTAGCTCCTAGCTCTGAGCTCTGAGCTCCCTATCCTAGTTCGCCACCTCCTAGCCCCTCACGGTTCATCGCATCGCATCGCACCGTACCGCATCGTACCGAACCGTACCGAACACCGGATGGAATGGAATTCCGGGGAATAAATGAATGAATGAATCTTCTTGTGGTTTAGTTTGGGAATGGGGGGATTGGGGAATTGGGGAGTTTGTGAAGGGGGAGTATACATTGTTACTAGGTAATTAGGGCTATCAGATTCATATGATTCATGTCATCATGTCCTCATGTCAGGCTGGAAAGTAGGTTGGTAGGTAGGTTAGGTAGGTTAGGTTAGGAAGTAGGTTTGAGTGTTTTGAAGATTAATGTGCATTGGGGAGAGGTGAGAGGTGAGAAATTATTCGGAAAGTTGGGTTGGGTTGGGTTGGGTGGGTAGTTCAAGGTTGTGTGTGGAGATGCAGATAGAGATGGAGATAATCATAATTCATTAATTTATACT
>JANPYM010000012.1:925389-1042573 GCA_025890175.1 Ciborinia camelliae
TATCATTTACTTCTGCATGTACGTTTAAATCGCATCGGTATCGGTATCCCAAAGGAGTCGCGGAGTCGGGGGTTTGATATTAGGTATGATATATGAATCGGGAGATGGTTGCGAAGGATGTTTATTGAGGTGTTTGTGTTTTGTCATTTGTTTGGTGTTTGGTGTTTGGTAGGTGTGTGATGGGTGTGTGATGGGTGTATGGTAGGTGTATGGTAGGTGTACCAGGTCGGTAGGTATGATAGGTGTACCGGGTGGGTGGGTAGGTATGATATGTAGGTGGGTAGGTATTTGAAATGAACGGATAATCACCTACCTAGGGATGAGCAATGGGGAGATGGTTGCGAAGGATATGGGAATATGAATTAGACGCATGATGTATGGTGTATCCAATTTCCAATTTTCAACGAGCCCCCGCTCGTCTCGTCGGACTATGGCATAGGACAGGATTTGTTTTGGTCTCTGAAGGGTTGGGTTGCAGATGGATGGATGGATGGATGTTGATTCTACAGATAGATATCGATTTTACTGCATAGATAATTTATGAACACATGAGGAGGTAAGGAGGTAAGGAGGCAGTGATGATATGTATGGAATACATGTATACGCATCGAGAATGGAAACAGAGAACAGAAATGAGATGCAGGGTGCAGGATGCAAGGTAGATGCAGAACCGATCATGGTTTGGTTTGGTTCGCTGGCGTGCGTGTGATTTCTCCATACTTATCTCCACATCTCCATACCTTATCTTATCTCGTCTCGAGACCCTAGGCTCGAACACGCAACTTGCACGCATGTTGAAGTCGGGATTCAGACTCGGAGAGGAGACTGGGGACATTTCTTTCTTTCTTTCTTTTTTCCTTTTTTTGTTTTCTTTCTAAAAAGAAAAATCTGAGATTGGAAGTTCGGTCCAGCTCGGTTCACTTCAGTCCGGTCCCGTCCCGTCCCGTCTGCGAAGGTCTACTCCTACTTTCTTTTAGTTAGTTAATTAGTTAGCTAGGGGTTAAAACTTAACTAAAGTAACATTTGAATATTCCTTACCTTACTCAGTACCAAGTAACAAATAACAAGAAATAAGAAGTAACAAGAAGCAAGAAGTAAGAAATGAGTATAAGCCTCAGGTGAGTGAGGAGTTAGAACCTGGAGCTCGCAAGCTTTTCCGGGCACGCCCCCAATTTCGCAATTAATCCTCCTAGCTCCTGGCTCCTAGCTCCTAGCTCCTAGCTCTGAGCTCTGAGCTCCCTATCCTAGTTCGCCACCTCCTAGCCCCTCACGGTTCATCGCATCGCATCGCACCGTACCGCATCGTACCGAACCGTACCGAACACCGGATGGAATGGAATTCCGGGGAATAAATGAATGAATGAATCTTCTTGTGGTTTAGTTTGGGAATGGGGGGATTGGGGAATTGGGGAGTTTGTGAAGGGGGAGTATACATTGTTACTAGGTAATTAGGGCTATCAGATTCATATGATTCATGTCATCATGTCCTCATGTCAGGCTGGAAAGTAGGTTGGTAGGTAGGTTAGGTAGGTTAGGTTAGGAAGTAGGTTTGAGTGTTTTGAAGATTAATGTGCATTGGGGAGAGGTGAGAGGTGAGAAATTATTCGGAAAGTTGGGTTGGGTTGGGTTGGGTGGGTAGTTCAAGGTTGTGTGTGGAGATGCAGATAGAGATGGAGATAATCATAATTCATTAATTTATACTCGTAAATATCCAATACTAGTCCGAGAGTGTGTCCCCCCAAAAAATCCTTCAACATTAAGAATAAGATTGTGTTAATTCCTGCTTTCATAGATAGTTGATACCCTTCCTAGGTTTCCGGCCGTAAACATCATCATTACCATCTCGTAACCTTAACGTATATTTTCATAATTCATCATAGGCAACTTTATCTCCGAAAGATGAAAAAACAAACTCCAAAGAAGAACAAGAATGGATGCCCAAACTTTTGCTCTGCCTCTCGAATGGTACCTGTGTTCCCCGGCCTAGCTCGATACTCGCATATATCATAGATGATGGTGGAGTGGAGGTGATGTGGTGTGGTGTGGTGTGGTGTTACTGTAATCCAATATCAGCCATGAACGAATGGTGTAACGTGAATTTGACGTCTGTGAGACGAGGAAAGAGATATTCTATAAATACCTTCATTCCACAAAGTGAAGCAGAACCCGAAATTTGCTGCCCTGTTTTCTGGAATGGAACGTAGTAGTTCATTCCACCCATTCCATTTGCCCTTCGCTGGGATAAATAGCGTTCTTTCTTCAAGAAATAGGCTCGATTCGATGGGTGATTCCTATTTGGTAGGATTCTTTGTCCGTAAGGACCTGGGTTTCGATAATATTGTGGACAGACCGGCTTCCCAGGCTGCGCTCGCAGATGGCACGTGGGAGGGATTTGATCCGCGGGGTGTATACAATCACTGAGTGTTTGTTTACGCTTCTTGTACCTTTCCTTCGAGTGTGGGTCTTCATAATCCTGATTGGTATCCCATTTGAAACGGGACTCTAAATCGCCTTCGAGGGACTGCTCGTAGTAGTCGAGATGATCACATTCGTCTTCGGGAAAAAGGAGCCTTTGAAATATGATCGAGCAGGTAAAACAAGACCTGAGGTATGCGATGCAACAATCTTTGAACGGCTGGGGCCGCGTTTCGAATTGAGGCTTTCTTTTATCGGTCAGCCTCTCGAATTGGCTAAATGCCTTGTAGATTGTTCTTAAAGCCTCAAGTACTCTATCGCTGGGGCCCGATTGTAAGGTGAAATGTCCAGAAGCCCATGCAATAATCTCCTCGGCAAGACCAGTGGCATGTATTAAGAGAACCACGATAGCATTGCACATTTCCTCTAGATCGTCGTCTTTGACCGTCTCCATTCTCATTACATGCGAGCAAAACATTTTCTCCTTGGGCTCTAACTCTCCGAGTATTTGGATAACTTCCAACTTAGAACGCGGAAGATCCTTTGGATAATTCAACATGGTAGCATTCAGTAGACTCATAACATTGGTTAATGAAGACATTATCTAGAAGTTTTGATTAGTTTACTGTTCTCTATGATGTATAGGAACTTCGAGCTTACTTCTTGATGAACCTGACAAAACGTAAAGCAAGACAGTCCAATAAATTCTTAGAAAGATGTAGAATGAAACTCGGAACTCAACGTAGTAGTTTAGCGCTCGTTTCCGAAGTTTTAACATGTATAGTTGGATGACGTTTTGTAGACGTTTAATGTCAAATGTGCCCAATACGATCAATATGGCCAAGTTGTTCCACGGTAACTTATATGTACTACACAGGTGGGTGTTTGCTTCACGGAAGCGGGGTTGAAGGGAATGTCTGACCCGGTATGTGGAAACGTGCTCACCAGCCAATGATTCCCTTCAAATCATGGATCACTATGTATCAGGACCAAAATGATCGAAGTTAATCAAGGCAGTAAGCTGGATGGAACATAGGCATCCCTCGACACCTCCACTTCAGCGCAGCACCGAAATTAGACGCAAAAGTCGTTGTATAGGAAAAATCTTTAATCGCCGATCTTTCTTACCTATTTTCTCGCATCTGCAGAATTTCCACTGCGGTGTGTATTATACGTGTATACGATATCCCTAGTCATGGTTTCGGGGACCTGAACGGAAGCGAAACCATTCATCAAAGGTATCGGGCAGATCAACCATCCCAGGAGTGAGGACCCTGAAGGCTGAATCTTAGAGGGCTTGGGTATGTTGAAAAGTGCGCGGATGTTGGAATTAAATCAAAATCGTTTACTCATTGGCTAAGATTGTCTGATAACTTTACCAGCAATAAAAGCCATGGCTGGGGTAGGTGTTGAAAATTTGCAACCACCACCGCTCGCTGAAATTTCCCCAAACAGGAGATAGTTGACTTCAATCAATCTCGTGGTAAATGTTTTATTTTTCATAGGATGGATATTCGCGAATGTCGCGGCTATCAAAATATCAAAATATCAAAACAAATCAAGGGATCTCGAAGGCTTTTTGTGGTGGCTTACACAGCTGCACCGGCTGAGGAGTGTAACATCTTTCTATTTCTGTTGAGTTAATTAAGTTGGAATCTGGCGGTCTGAATTTGATCTATCAAGATTCAAATAATGTCAATCAGCAAGGTGATTGAGCTAGTTTTGAACTTTGAAGATCGTGTCAGATTGTCAGTGTGATTCAAGTTAGAGAAGCTTCAAAGACATTGGATAAATTTTAAAGCCAACGTGGTGATCAAACAATCATACCCCGCACTTTGTGATACTGTACTGTAAATCATTCACGTATTGTGTGGTAGAAGATCAATCAATTGATATCTCGATCAAATTCTTGAGGTGTGTAGAGTTTAGACAGACTGTATGTATGTATGATAATGGAAGAATGTATGTATATATGTATATATGTATGTATGTATATATGTATGTATGTATGAGCAAAAAAAAAGGGAGATGTGAGTTGAGAGTTGAGACTTATGAGAGTATGAAACATTCAGCGGGGGTTCGAAATCCACAAGTCTTGGTGCGGGAGGATTTTCAAATCGATTTACCCCACCACACCAGAAAGAAACCACCTGCTGAGCCAGGGTTTGGACTTTGGAGGCTGGAGGCTGGCTGCCATGAGAAAAAAAAAGATTTCTTCCAACGGATTCAAACCGATGATACTCAGGGTAACTCCCCACGCAGGATTCGAACCTGCAGCCTCAAGATTCACCATCGACCGAAGTCATTAATAGAAGTCTTGCGCGCTACCATTGCGCCAGCAGGGAAATCTTATGATATTTGCTTGCCGGCGTCACCATAGGTAAGATTATAATAGGATAGAAATTTCAAATATAAAAAGTGATTGGTTGATTAACGCTGGAGTTCCACCGGTTCCACCGTACCCCCCGAATTTCATCCGATGTCATTTCTAACGAGCAACGCAACGCAACGATGAACAATTGAAAATGCTCGCTTTAGAGACATCACTCTACTTTCTAAGGCTCTAGGAGGACGTTGTCCGATTATCAAGAAGATATGGTTGACATTGTTTGCAAAGGGAGGTACTGAAGGATGCTCCGCCAGTCTTCAGGGTGCTACATATTGCCATTGAGTAGGAAGCTATGGGACAGTCTATCATGGGTCTTTCTGGCCGCATACCACTTCTCTGGCTCTGATGGGGGATTCATTTGTCAAGAAGGGCGAGGTCAACGATTTGCAGTTGTATGAAGAGGATGTTGCATTTGGGATTACAAATAAGGTTTGTCACGAAGGGCAGTAGCTCTTCCCCGAATCAACCAGAATCAGCTACTGGGTTGAGCCAATGGATTAGTTATCCCCATACTGCAGTTTTTATATTTACTTCCGCTATCCTGCAATATATGCTATTGCCAAAGAAATCTTCCGCTTCCCAGATTCCACAAGATTGACATAGATACCTACGAAATGCCTCAAACTTCAACATACGGCAAAGAAAGTGCAGCCAACAAAGCCACCGGTGACATTATTTCGATTTCCAAACCCGGGGTCGAGGCCAAGTAGTTCGATTGTTGCTCATCGATGCGGGGGCTGCGTTTAAAGATATCCGATATGCATTTTCACCATGGCCAGAACATAACAATCATGGGAAGAAAGAGACAGAGATGAGCCCTATGGGAAATACGCCTGCGGGTGAGATGCCAGATGGAAAGATTTCAACACAAAGCTATGCCATTATTAGGCATTGGTCAAGAATGCTAGGTGCTTATGAGGGGAAGACCGAGGACGAGAAATACTGGGCGGATGTAATCTGTGATATTGTTGTTGATTGTAGGCAAACCTCCTTCATTCAATATCTCGTTGGAACATGCTGACAAAATATTCTCACAGGGCGAACACTTTTCATTTCCGCATTCTTTTCCGACAATCGGGAAGAAGATTATCCAAAACATCAAGAAGGTGATCAAAAAAATATATCTTGATTCCATCGAAACACATTTAGAGAGCTCGGAGTTGTCTCAAAAGGGACCTTTTATAAATGGCACAGAGATCACATATGCAGATTTGGCTTTATACCAGTTGCTTCACGACGAGAGTCTGGTTCAAGATGGACGAAGGGAACTGGAAGAATATCCGAGATTGGTGCAATTGGTTGATGCTGTGGAGGGCAGACTGAATATCAAGGAGTTTTTGTGCAGTGATGCTTATCTTGGTTAGATGTTACGCATCTCTTATACTGTACAATAATAAATATTGATATTCCAAGTTTCCGGAGCGTTGGCCAAGAGTGAACCTGAATGTAGACCCCGTTGACTTCATATATACATTAATGATATGAAAACCGAAAGCATACCTAGCTTTCCAAGAGTCTGTTCTGAATTAAAGTGAGACGCTGAAGGCTTTGAGATAACTTGGGCGGAACAGGATTTTATCCACGTTTGAGTTGAAGTAGGAGAGTGAGAATCATAGGCTGGGCATTATAGAACGAGAACGCAGGAGCGTTCGAACTTTATGGGAGAACAAGCTTTACGGAATATTAGACATGAGACGATAATTCATTGATATTCAAATCATGATAATAATCAGTTGGGATAGGACGGAATTGTTTGCTCTCCTCTCCTCTACTAATATTCGCATCGAAGTATTAGAATGGAACCACCGAGGCTCTCATGATATAGAGTAGATTCTTAACCACTTGGCATACTAGGGGTAGATTTGAATGAGAACTTTGTTGTTAAATAGAATGGGTTTGTAATACTCTGTAGGTACCTAGTTAGAGGGGGGCTTTTGATATACCGTAAGAAATTAACCTTAAAAGTTAACAATTGATGAAGAGGAATATATATATCAACCATGTCTTGAGTCTTGTATATTAGTAACTAGATACCTAGGTAGATGTTAATAAATATGAAAGTACTTTTCTACCAATATATATAGAAGCTTATGATGGGCTATCTCTCTCCATCTTGAAGACAACATGTGAAATATTTGATTTGATACCTAGGTACTTGTAGGATGAATGATTTTAAGTGAATTATAATTCGAGATTTATAGGTTACTATTCACGATTTACGATTCACAATTCACGATTCACGTGCTCACACCTTACCCATACCTTTCTACCGAGCTACCTAGTACCTACTATTGCCTCGGCATCGAATGGATAAGTGCTTTTAGATTTTACTATAAGTCTCTTATTGATACCTAAATAGATAGTACCTATAATAAGAGTCGTTTTACTCTCTATTAATGAACTTCAGCTGCTATTCTAGTATTAATATCTAGTATATTCTTTTACTTCGTTTTAGACATATAACCTTTACTCTTTTAAATCAACCACTTAGAGCCTGTTCGGATTAATTTTTTTAACCAATATTGTCTATATTTATAGTTAATATAAGCCAAACCGAATATAAATATTGTTAACAAAATAAATTATAGTAAAATTTAATACCATTGTGGTATTATAGTATACAAACGTAGTTTGCCGAATACTAATATTTATAACATTAGTATTGGAATCACCATGGGCGATGGAGAACAAATGTACTATAGTATACAGTGTATTTGGCTCGAAGCTCTAAAAACTATACTACAGATCAACTATATATGCCCGCTAGCGCATGCTAGCGCCGTAGCGTGGGGGTGCCGTAGGCACGTGATTTATCCAACAATTAGTTTTACAAAATATGGATTTACAATTATTACAAAATATTTAAATTTGTATAATAATTTTGTTAAATCTCTAATAAAGATTTGATTAGCTTTTGCTTATAAAATGTTGCCAATATATATGTGAAGCCATAAATTTAGGCTAAATTAGCCATCACAAAAGCCCACAACCCTATGTTTGCAACAATTTAAAAAATCGATCTAAACGCGCCCTTAGTGTTTGTATCTATTATATGATTTACAATTTTTTTCATTTTTATGGGCTAAAAACCCTTATTGATTTTTTATTAACCAGTTATACCTAGCTAGCATATTCTTAAACCAATCGATAACATTATTAAGGTTTACTTATTGAGGTATAATAAGGGGTACTTATCGCATAAACGTGATTATTTACGCCCTGTTAATCAAGCTCCTGTCACAACTTACAACTTGATATTGTTATACGAACATCTAACTGGGCATCATTTACTGGCAAAGGCTCTATGTACATGCTATAGTACGATATGTCGAGATATATATCTCAAGCAGGTCGTTTTGTTGTGAAGCCTCCGCAGCTTGTCCAGCAGCCAGCTCATGGATGGCTGTTACTTGATCTATGCTAAAGATTTACCTTAAGTTAGCTTCATCATAAATTAAGCTCTTTCCTATGTAGGAGCTATCAATTTATTATACGTCAACTTACATCTTCAATTCACCATGTTCCTGCTTATCAAGTGGTTAACACGGATGTTATCGTTCATTCTTTCGTGTATGCATTTCCGACCTGCCTCATTCAGTATGGCAGCGGGGATCAAAGAGCTAGGGTCTGCAGATCCGAGAGGGGCAATTGCAGCTGTGCCTGCCAAGGACCCAAGATATAAATCGGAGCTTTTATTCTTCAGCCTTTTGAATTGGATCTTTCCATCGCGTCAATAAATTCCTTTCATAATCATGGCGAGGACGAAGATTTCGGGCCTTGTTGCCCTCGTGGCTCTGACACTTCAAGTGAGTGCGATTGTTGTACCGCGCCATTTGGAGGTTCATGAGAAGCGGGAAACTTTACACCCGAGATGGACCAAAAGAGATCGTGTCGAGTCACACATGTTATTGCCAATGCGAATTGGCTTGACACAGAGCAATCTCGACGACGGCTATGATCATTTGATGAGGATGTGAGTTTTTGAGCCTAGATTAACTTGAGGCCGAGCAGAAATTGATTGGCTATACATAGATCTGACCCTGCGTCACCGCACTTCGGACAGCACTGGACTCCAGAAGAAGTCATCGAGACTTTCCGTCCTACCAAGCAAACCGAAGATGAAGTTCGGAAGTGGCTGATTGACTCCGGTATTCCAGCCGGACGAATTACTCACTCAGACAACAAAGGTTGGTTCGCATTTTATGCGACTGCCAAAGAGGCAGAAAATCTGTTATATACCGAGTACCATGAGTATAAAGATTCAGTTACTGGTGGTGTTATGCCCTCATGCGAGGCGTACCATGTTCCCAAGAATATTCGAAAGCACATCGATTACATCAGTCCTGGAATCAAACTCCTTGCACCAATTGAACATCCAAGCAACAAGTTGAAGCGAAACGCTGAAATGGCAGAGCATGAACTCTACAAAAGAAATAGGCTATTAAAAAATGCGAAGCATAGCTACAGCAATTCCAATGCTACAGATTTGAGCACTTGCGATGTTCTTATCACTCCAGCTTGCATCGCTGCTCTTTACAAAATTCCACCTGCGACTTTAGCTCATCCAAACAATTCCATGGGTATCTTCGAATCTGAGTTGCAATTTTATACACAAAACGATCTGGATTTGTTCTTCACAAACTTCACAAAACATATTCCAAATGGTACCCATCCAATTCCAGCAAACATCGATGGTGGAATGCAATCGACGACTGACCCTTACTACGCTGGCGGTGAGGCAAGTCTCGATATTCAGCTTGCTTATCCAATTCTTTATCCACAACAAATTACACTCTATCAAGTTGACGACTACATCGTCCAAGCGAATCAAAATGATACCTACACCTTTGGATTTAACACTTTCTTGGACGCGTTAGACGGGGTAAGTTGACCCTGACCTCGAATGTCAAGAAACAACCAATTAACATCTTTTAGTCATATTGTAACTTCACTGCCTACAACCAGACTGGCAACAATCCAAACTTAGATCAGGCCTATCCTGATCCTCTCATCGGTGGTTGGCAAGGAAACCTCATGTGCGGTACCTTCACCCCCACCAACGTCATTTCTCTATCATATGGTGGACAAGAATCGGACCTCCCAATATCATATCAAAAAAGACAATGTCTCGAGTACATGAAACTAGGACTTCAAGGAGTATCATTCCTTTTCGCATCGGGCGATGCCGGTGTTGCAAGTAAGTAGAAAATATCGGCGCATTCAAGCTAAACTTTCTTTTTGTCCTTCGGAAAAACTAACACAAACCCCAGACTACCCCGACAGCATCGACGGCCCAACCGGTTGTATCGGCCCCGACCTCAACATTTTCAACCCGACCTGGCCCAATACCTGCCCCTACGTAACATCGGTCGGTGCAACAAAACTCTACGCCGGCTATAGCATCCATGATAACGAATCCGCCGTCTACGATCCCGCCGGTTATCCATACTCTGTAAACTACTCCTCTGGTGGTGGTTTCAGCAACATCTATCCGATCCCCGATTATCAAGCCTCCTTTGTTGCAAAATTCTTCGATGAACATAATCCTCCTTATCCTTATTACAGCGCGTTAAGCAATGATACGGATAATGCTAAAACATTACCCGATATCGCGGCGTTGGCGGGAAGTACGGGGGGTATCTATAATAGAATTGGGAGGGGTGTTCCCGATGTGGCTGCTAATGGGGATAATATCGCTGTAAGAATTTTCCTCTTTTCCTCTTTTCTACTCTGATATATTGTTGTTCTTTACTGATGGATTTTAGACGTTCAATGGCAATGTCTATTCTCTCAGCGGTGGTACATCAGCCAGCACACCGATTTTCTCCGCTGTCATTAATCGCATCAATGAGGAGAGACTTCATGTTGGAAAGGGACCACTTGGTTTCTTGAATCCATCGCTGTACGCTAATCCAGGCATGTTGAATGATATTGTCAATGGAACGAATCCGGGTTGTGATACACTTGGATTCTCGGCGGTGCCTGGGTGAGTTTTATTCTTATTTTGTTGTGAACTTGTGATTTGATTGGGTAATGAATGGTATGAGGAATGGATTGCTAATGCCTTTTCTTCACAGATGGGACCCTGTGACTGGACTCGGTACTCCTAATTACCCAAAGATGTTGGAGTATTATATGGGGTTGCCATAGATTTTGGTGTGGCGAGGAGTTTGATGGATGATTGATATCTCGTCATGTGGGGTTGCAATCTGGATAATATGAATGCTGAAGTATATGGTCAAATCCATACGGTCCCTCTATCCGTATTGGGATGCTAGTTGCTAGTGCATTTATATCAAATAATCAACGAATTTAATGAACTATTCTCAATAATCCATCTCATCCGTACATGTTTCGTTCTCGTTTCTTGATTCTTAATTATCTATCAACTTTGGGCTGTTAATAGTGCCTGCAAAGAATCGGTCCACGTGCTATCTTTCCATACAACACTTGTTGCCCTCCAGGATTCGAAAGCGTTCTGTATATGGCTACGATGTGTCCAATGTATCATAATTCAATCATGGAATATGATATCCTGCTTTGGAACATCTTTACGAGGAAAGTGTATGTCAATCTCCTCGCTGTAGGATGGATTAACATCATGGTGACATCCAAATATCAAACCTGATGTTATTCCACATCCTTCCCCAAGAAAAGCCAAACCCTCCTCCTAAAAAGCCCTCCCCAACCTTCCCCCCCAAAAACCCCATCCCACCCCCCCGGCTCCCTTCCCAACCCCCTAAAATCGCCCACCCGCAAACCCTCCTCTCCAACCCTCATCCCATAACGATTATCCACAAGCACCGCCTGCCCATCTCTCAAAACATTCCTCCTCTCCAAATCATCCAATTCCCTCTCCTCCGCCCCATCATCCACTCGAATCCTCATATCGATTCTTTCAATCCCTGCGCCTTGCTCCTCTAACATCCCTTTGATCCGGAAAAATGCCGTGTCCGGCCCTAAGTCCCGGAGATATATGTTACCGATCTGTTGACCGAAGAGATCGTCTCCGATGATGTGGCACACGAGGATGGAGGGGAGATGTGTGGGATGGATACCGGCTATGAGGTGAGGATCGTCGGGACCGGGCTGGAAACCTACGGGGAGATTTAGAGGAGGGGGAGAATAGTAACGAGGAGGTGGAGGAACACGAGGAGGTGCGCCGACTGCTCTCCGAGGAGGCCGTGGAATATGTTGTGCGATACCTCCCATTCTTTGAGGCCCACGTTGGGGTGGAGGCCTGACTTGATCTGGACGTCTTCCTGGGTATTCCGGTAGATCTTCGTAAGCAGGAGGTGGGCGCTCGAGAGGTCCGCCCCAGCCAGGTTGAGGAACTACCCGGCCTGCAGGGGCATGGAATTGATAAGCGGGAAGCTCCTCGTCAGGTTCGGCTTCCACTACTGCTCTGCGATCAAGGATGTCGGCTGGGATTATGTTAGGGTGTGGAGGTGGTGGTGCTTGTTGCTGGACGGGAACTTGAGGGGGTGGACGGCGAGGTGGTGGTGGGTGGACTAGGCGGGGCTCGGCTTGGAGTCCCCAATTTGGTGGTACTCCCAGAGGGTCGAATTCGGGGAGGTTTTGTTGAGGAGGAGGTGCTTGAGGAGGTGCTTGTGCAGGAGGTTGAGCAGGAGGTTGTGGGGCTATTCCAGCCGCAAGAACAGCTCGATCAAGTCCAGACCTTGTCGTTTCAAATAGCTCTGCAGCATTCGGCCGTTGCGACCCCTCAATCAAAAGACACTCCCGGATAGCCGATATCAAAGCTCGACTATATCCAAGAGTCTCTTCTCTTTTGGTTCTGCTCCCGATCGTATGCCCTCCTGCTTGCAGTGTAGGTGTATGGCGATCCCTGATTGCTTCAATGGTGTTCCAATCCACCTCGCTAACAACGTGGATAATACAAAACATTATCAGTCCGACTTGCCAGACGTTCGTTTTCGAAGTGTAGGCGACAGAGCCAAGTGTATTACCTCTTCCGGGCCGATCATCGATTCGGCCATCTTTTAACCATGGTCTCAATTCCCTCATATCAGACGCGCATAATTGTTCTGGGGCACGCGAATTGACACTTCCTACTTGGTGAAATTGACGATGATATAGTTCATCCTGGCGACGCTCGAGTTTAGTCGCTCGTCGAAAAGAACCAGGTTTCACGGCAAAGCCCAGTGAATGTAGTGGATCCGGATGTCTTGCATAATAAATATTTCTTGGATTAAGATCGAAATGGACAATATCCACGGCGTTGAACCCAGGTCGGTCTGAACGATAATGAGTTGGGTCTTCTGTGCCGTGGTTCATTATAAGAAGAGAACGGGCAAGACAGTGGAAAGACTCCCACGCTTCTCTTTCACTCAGTTTCATTCTTCGCCTTAATGCTTGGCTAAAATTAGTTTCGCAAGATTCGAGTATCATTCTCTCTACCTGGCCCACATCCTGGCTCAAAGTATTTTTCCCCTCATCCACCACAGCCCTTCTGTACATTTTAACAATATGATGATTTGCGCCAGGTGGTAGTCGCGATTGCATACTTTCATAAAATTGTGACTCGTCTCGTAAATTCGGTCTAGGTGCTTGCTGCAGTCCCGTTAAACGACGTTGCTTAACAACAATATATTTCTTTCCAAATCGCGTATTCGCTTTCCATTGGCCAACCAAGGAATCAGGCGACGTTGAAAGTATTTTGAACCCCTCATATATCGGATACAATGGCTCCTTCCACATCTGACCCGTCTGAAGCCAAAGTTTTCGTCGACGTTGTAGCCCCGGATCATCCCTTGCAACCCAATCTGGGGGAGGTTCTATTGTCGGTGGCATTCCACCATAGTCGACAGGATGTTGCCATTCGTAAAAATCGAGATCCTGGTCCTCCGGCTCAGGATAATTGGGATTTTCATCTGCCATGGTGTATCGCTCGTATACCAGAAATAATACAGGGAATAATGTAGATGAAGCTCAATTGATGAGCAGGAAAGTAAGAGATTGATTTGCATCCCGGTTTTGCGAGGTTCTGTAGCTTGCTTGGTGAACAAAGAAGCATTTCTGTACAAAAACCAAAAAATGTGAGGATAGTTTTGGTACCCCTTGTAAGGCACCGGAAATGGAATCTTTCATCCTGAGTGGCTGCCCCCAAAGAAAAATATTGAATAGTCATTATACTAGATGGTTAACCATGGAAACTCCCTCCCCTCTCACCCCCAAAATGACTTTCCCACGTAAATTATTCAAGAGGTATTTGTGCTGTGACAGATTACCGTACATTCCCTAACCCAAACAGATGTTCCATAATTATATTTTGACATTCGCAAAATGACGAGTTGTGGGATGGTGTAGAAAATGGTTTGAGAAATTGATGTGGTGAAGACTTGAAGTAAATTTTTTTAAGAAAACCCCAAAGGGGGTTGAAAAGGGGGGAAGGTATCTATGCTTGTTCGTTTTTCCGTAATTCCAACTTCTTTAAATAAACTTTACTCGATTATTTTGATCTTCATTCGTAGTAACCAAACTAAACATCTGAACGATTTTATCATTGCGTCATAACATAGAAAAGCTGTGTCTGTCGGGCAGCTCACCCCTAACATAGATGAAATGAAACAATTTGAATCAAGATAATGTAGTGGTAGAACTCATATATTTTGTACAATCGGCCACTTGACGTAAAAAGGTGGTTCTTGTACACTGACTGGTCTTGATAGGATCTTCTGTAACTTTATCCCTAAGTATTTACCCAATCCTTATCGCATATGCAATTCTACTTAACTATATCCTGTCAAGAAATACAATCTTTGTTTCATAAGGATGCCATGAAACGATGCAGCGAATATATCACATGACACGATCACTCTGTCGTTCTTCTAACCTTGTCTAGCGTTTGGTTGTTGTGATCAAGGATTTGTGGAGAGATTGGAAGAGTTCGGCATGTTTTGAGGCATAGTTGTATCGACCACAACACGTTGAGCCTCGTCGCGCTTCTCAGTGGAGGTGTATTCGTCCAAAAGAGTGGATTTCACTTGTACGTACTTTTCGTCTATAATCGGCGCCGATCGAACAGTAGTTGTCTCTTTCTTGAGTGGTATACCGTTCGTTATATCTACAAGGAGTGAGTCCTACGTTTAGTTAGTATTGCTGATTCAAGAGCTCCATGAATCACAAGACAGAGGTATAATTAAAGGAGTTTTTACCCTATCGGCAGCAATTTCTGCGGGTGGTCTCGTAGGTAGAGCTTCAGGAGCTGGAGGAGGGGGTGTTGGCTTTATAGTTGAGTTTTTCTGGAGAGTGGCGTTCACCCTTTGTGTATGGTTCTCGAAAAGCTTTAATGCTTCGTCAACTTCACCGGTCAGCTTTTCGATGTCTGCCTCAAGGAGTTCGTCTCTTGACATGTTGAGTCTGGCCGCCTCAACCTTTTCAGCTTCCTTCTGCTTTGTATTCCCTCCAACTGAAATCCACATTTCTTCGAGTTCATCTCTCCAGCCCAAGGCATCGGCTAATTTCCTGACGCCACTATCACAGTCACCAAGGACAATCACATCATCCAGCCTACTTCCAAAATCGCCAACCGAAACCATATTGAATAGCAATCTTGGTACCCCTGGAGCTGGATAGGTTGGTAGTGAAGCAAATGGCTGAACACTTAAGCTGGTACCCATCACAATGACTAGATCAGCCTTTTCGGGGAGGTACTTATGAGTGTGGAAGGCTTCCGGAAGCTGTTCACCAAAGAATACAATGTCTGGCTTAACTAAACCACCACATTGTGGAACCAAACAAGTTGCTGGGTCTCCATCCTCCACAGCTTTCTTCATCATATCATCGGGATATTCAGTCTTGCAATCGATGCATCTTTGGGTGGCAAAACTTCCGTGGGCTTCAATGATCTTTTCTGAAGAAACTCCAGCTCGACGTTCCAAACAATCAATGTTTTGTGTAAACAGCATCCTAAGCAATCCTTTCTTTTCTATTAACGCAATGAAAGCATGTGATACTGTAGGGTAGAATTGGCCAGGATAGAGTTCTCTCGCCAGTACATAAAATGGAGCTGGGTTTTCGCGGAAGAAATCGATATCAAAAACGGCTTCTGCATAAGGAAGATCTAGAGCCGCAAGATTGGCGTATATGCCGGTCTCTGGTGAGCGGAAATCTGGTATACCTGCGCTGGTAGATATACCCGCCCCCGTCAAAACAACGATGTTCTTTGCTTTGCCATCTTTGATGAAATTCGCAACCCCTTCGATAGAACGGGCTGGAAGCGTGTGAGGAGGATCATTGGGATTGATTTGAGGATGAGACGCTTCCTGGCCCATCTTGGTGGTATAGGCGATGCTTGTTTGCGTTTATCACGTTTTGAGTTGCCAGAATGGCAAGGACGATGACGTTGATTGCGGCTTTGTGAGTATTTTCTGACTGGCTTATCTAAATACTTTCCAGTCTCGTGAAAGTATGGAGGTTCTAGTAAAGAAATTGGATGATGACACTTTGAGAAACTGTGCTGGTTTTATATACAGACGTACCAGGCAACAGCAATGAGAGTAAAAGTTGAAACACCAAAATATTGAATTGAATAATTCTCGTACCATCCAACCGATTGAATAGAAGAAACCCGATAAGCGATAAGATTATCACGTGAGTAGGTTAAATGAGAAGAGCGTACAACATTAAGAAGAGCGTACAGCATTAGGGCTTACCCTACCAAGAAGTCATATATATTTTCAAGAGCTCTCAATCTTCAAGAGATTCTTATTATCTTTTTCCTCATTTTATTCATTTTTTGGTTCATTTCATAAATTGGTAGAAGCTTATCAGGTGATTCATTCAAATGAAGTCTGTCTTATACTGGTCCCTGGGCTGCTCTCCCCTCGCATTTGGACCAATCAGCGTTTGATCAAAACTTAGTCATTCTTCATTCTCGTGTCTCCTCATAGTCCTCCGTACAGATAGGCAGCCATGCATTGACATGTTGTATGTATTACTACCCAGATGATTCGGATTTACATACATATATTGGATTGGTATGTATGTAAGATTTCAGCTTGACTTACTCCTTGATTGCGAATTGCTTCCAATGAATTTCCAAACCTTCAGCCACCCAGCCTTACTTTTGAAAACGATGAGGTTACAGTGGCGGCGACAATCCTACCTAGGTATTTGTGACAACAGATGACGGGTGACGGATGACGGATGATAAGCTTATTGCCTTTAAGAACGACAACTCTTCTCCCATTCTCATGTACCATAATATCATCCAAGAGAGTTTCTTGATGCATATTTATTGGTAAAAAGTATTCATGCTACTTAGGTTACTAACCCTAACCTACCATTGCCTTGATTTCAAGCCGTTGAATCCATTTTCTTGATTTTCTTCATTTTCTTCGCAAACAGACAAAAGGTCATGCCGGGAATCCCTTTGGCTTCATTGAACAATTCAATAGCCAACAATACCACCGACACAAATGTTACAAGTAACGTCCTGCAAGTTGTATGTGCATGGCCAGTATCTGGTCAATACGGGCCAGGGTCCCGGGTTTTGTAGGTTTCTCCATTTCTCCACAGATTTCCCCAGAAAGCTCCACTCCACTTTACACATACCTATTGCAAGATGGGGGTTAGGCTTCTAACTTCTTGGTTCTTCTTCTCTTTATAGATACTATGTTCTCGTAGCAGCATGTGTCATTCTTCGAAAACAACAGTGGCTAAAAGAAGCTTGTTTGGCGGCTGCATTGCTTTTCCCCGCCGTTGCTGCACTTCATGGCATAGTTCTTGCATCTCTTCACGTGGATGGTGAGTGCCTACCTCATGACAAATATTCCCTTACACTTTGTTTGACGCCTCACAATTAGGTGCGGTTGACATGGATATTTACGGGGCTTTTCAGCTATGTTCGATTGGCATTCTGGCCGCACCGGTAACTGTAAAGTTATCTTCAACATATTTTTTTGAAACCCCTGGTCGAAATACCATATTCTTATGGACTGGCTTAATATTTGCGGGTAAGTATTGGTCTTTGTTGATATCAGTGAGGCACTGCTAATGGTCATTTCCCTTTCAAGGCCTATTGAGCTTAACTGTGGAGTTTATCAGGATAAACACGAGTCCTTGTACAATCGATGGTGACGGCCATCCAGCGTACTTCACCCTAAGCAACTTCACCTATAATTCTTCGTGTGGTCTTACTTGCGATGTTGATTCTGGCCCTTTCTCTCCAATGCGAGGCGGATCGGCCAATAATATCTACGTTATTCCCGCACCAGACAAACTCACTTTTGACACGGCTACGCTTCTCTCAGCCGCATGCTGCATCCCTGCTATACTGTCACTTGTATCCATGTGGAACAAGATTCGTGAGACAAATTGGAACAGTCGTTTCGGGCGTAAAGAAGAGCCAGCCGACGCAAGAATTGAGGGCACCAACAATGCCACTGTTGGGCAAATGAAAGAGGTCAACAGCTTGATTGGGCTCTTCCTGAGCGCTATAGAAGTTCCTGTGTTCGTAGGTGCGGTGTTAGCCATTCTCATCCTCGGTGAGAGAAACTTCTTCAGTCGCCAAGTCTCATATCAAACTGAACCCATAGCAAGTATCGGTATGTACTCACTTTCATCATGGCCATTGTTCATTGCTAACATAATTTGTTGTTGTTTGTAGGTCAGTGGGCACCAATTGTCGGTACTGGGCTTGCTGTTTTCGGGTCCTTTTACCGCCTCTTCGCTGCAAATATGGAAGCTGACGAAGAGGAAGTAAATCAAAATACTTCCAAGCATCATGGTTTATCAAAACGTGGAGTTAGAACAGTCCCAGAATCATCATCGTATGCCACCCCTGAAATGATGCGCCGAAGCCTTTCGAATAACAGCACAACGACGTCTCACGAGATGGGACACGAAATAGCGCAGACTATGAGGGTTCGACCTTCACTTGGCCCAGCCAAGTCGTCCTCAGATGTGGGAAACAGACGCAAAGTGGCCAATATTTTAACCGCAATCGGCAACTATGTCGGTACCGCAGCTCAGTTTCGTCTAGACGATTCCGAATTTAAACATGGAAAAGCAGTTGACTTTCCAGAAATCCCTGGAGAAGATAACCGAAACCCAAATCTGCAACATATTAGGGAAACGTACAACCAACCCCGCGACCCCGATGGAAATACTACGCCCGCTTTTCGCCCTTCCAGAGCACCTAGCATCAATGGCAGTATTATCTCGCGGCTTGACATAGAGGATGGCACGGCAATGGCCGAACCAACATCACCTTGGTCGCCTGCGTCACAACTATCGTCTCCCACTGCAAATGGTGATCGCCCACGACTTCGCCAGGACACCCTGGAAGTTCCTTCGCAGGTTCATCACAATCTTACACGATATGAAATATCCAGATCTGAGAGCCAGAATTCACCTGTTATTGTAGTCTCTTCGGAGACTACAGATATGCCTTCTTTAGTACACACACTTCCAAAACCATCTACACCCCCTTGATCTTCTGAGCAGAACCAGAAACCCAGAAACAAGAGTTCCGATATCCCATACATAGAATCAAAACTTTTGATGAGTAAAGAATATAGACTCTAGGATCAGAGTACTATATCTAAGCTCTTCAAATACGGGAGCTCTACGAAAACTGAGCCATACGGCATCTACAGGGACCATTCCATTTTCTGATGATTACTAGCACGAATATAAGTAATGAAATGAAGCGCAAGATGGTACAACGTTACCGAACTAGAATGAACAAAGTACGAAGCTGATACCGAACTA
Source organism: Ciborinia camelliae (assembly GCA_025890175.1). Taxonomy (NCBI): domain Eukaryota; kingdom Fungi; phylum Ascomycota; class Leotiomycetes; order Helotiales; family Sclerotiniaceae; genus Ciborinia; species Ciborinia camelliae. The sequence goes on from JANPYM010000012.1 coordinate 944,930, forward strand.
CTCTTTAATTAAAGATGGGACGTCGTTGTAACCCGACGTACTAGGTGTGGAGGACAGGAACTATGATTTCGAGGAAATGTCACACAACGACGTAAAATGCTAGTTTAGGAAGGAAACTTTGGCTACGTTTTGTCAAGGCCCTAATACTTTTACCCGTCACAAATCTATTTTTGATTAGCGGCCAGTTCTATGACGGGATGATATGATCTAGAGATGTAATAAGGCTCAACAACTCCGAGGATTTTGTTGACTCGTTCATCCCGTGGCACTGCCCCATTAGAATTGCAAGTCTACTAGGCTACGACGGATCCTCTCCCCCTTCTATCAGACGCCGAGAATTTTCTGATAACTACACAAACCTTATAATTCAACGACCAGGAAACTCAGAATTACCAAACTAAAACACCAAGTAGTGGTGTGCCATCTCGACCATTACATATTTGTCCGTGGGTATGTATGATGCATATGAGATTTTTGCACCGTTTCTTTGAATATCCACGTACATTGTTTCGATGACGGATATTCGCAAGACCTTTGGGGCATCTATTTGTGAAGTGTGGGGCCAGTATACCATCAATACGAGTATATGCAACATATCAAGTTTACGCGAACCGCACCTCGACATATCCCCTGGACCATCGAATCTTTTCTAAATGTCTAGGTTCAATTAAGCATCTTGTATTCCCCACTAGAGCTTTAGAGTATTGTAAATTTTAGTAACCTCCCCGATTACAAAAGAAATCTACAGCTCTGATTCAGTTGGCACCTTGAGCTTCCTACCGACATTAGCCCTCTTATACTAAAGCCGAGATAAACTTTCATCAAATCACAATCATAATAAGCGTGTTGTTGAACATCTTACTTTAGGTGCGAAGGAGATTTTGTCCATTTGTAAGATTTTTTAGCTAAGGCCGCATGTACGATTCACTAGTATCGCGATACTGATGGTCCAAAATATCTATATAACATGAATTTCGTGGCCAGCAAAGAATCTTCCTCATGCAGGGAGTCGAATTCGACATATAAGGCGCTTGATAAGGATTGAGGGCTTCTATTTATACACTCCTACTCCGAGTACGTTCGATGGTGTAAGGAGTTCACGGAGTACGGTGGAGCTGGGGAGGGAGAGAGATATGCTACTATGTGTACGATGAGGGAGGTACTGATGTCGGATTTTGGGATTAGGGAGGTAGATGAGGAGATGGTTTTCGGGGGAGGAGATTGACATCGGAAAAATTTGACAAATTCGATAGAGGGCATGGCGTGGCCATTAAGAATTAAGAGTGATAGCACCAGAACGTTGCCCATTTCGATGATTTCGGCCAGGGGTAGCCGCTTAGGATGGGCAGTGATAGTGTAAGGACTTTGATTAGTTCTGCAGGTTCTTTGGGGTGTCCGAATGGAAATATGGTTTGGGTATTTGGGTATTTGGAACGCTTTTTTCTTAAAATTGCATGAAATTGGCTGGGAAAACGGATCAAGTGGATTTTGGCGTTCTGAGAGGAAGAAGGAAAGGAGTTTAGTTAAAAGGAGTTTTATTCATGGGAATAAAATGTAAGTTCATACATAGAAGGAAGTCAAGAAACTAAAACGAAAGAAAGATGAAGTTGTATACTAGTCGAACAGAAAAAAGAAAATACTTAAATTTTAATACTGTACTCCATTCAGTCTCAGTCATTTACTTAAAGTACCATCTAAAAACACAACAAAATTCCAGAAGCCTGAAAACTTAACAGGTGGGGTCCTTGAAAAGGCTCACCGGGAGCTAATAGATAGATAGAAATACATGGAAAACCCAAACCATCCAATCAATCAATAACCATCCCAACCCCCCCAAAAGCAAATCGATGAATCCATTAAACAGAAATTTCTACCACCGATGCTTAAATGGTGCTTAAAAATCTATGAACTCAAAAGACTATCTAGGTATCTATCTAGTAGGTATCCAACCACGAGAGAAAAATATCAACAGCAACCGAAGATTCCCCAAACTCACTCGCTTATATCGTTAGTGAGTGTCACTAACTGGTAGGTAGGTACCTATGCTACGCACGCTACTCAGAATCTAACGCTCAGATCAAATTATGCTCAGCCTGAAACAAGATGTTGATATTTTCCACATGGATTGAAAGCTAATGAATGAATGAATGAATGCGAAAGCTAGTAAATGCTGAAATGAAACGTGGAGAGTATGAGAGTGCCGAGAGTGCCGAGGGTGATGAGGGGTACTCGGGGCTCTTTTGTTGTTGATACCTAGGGTATAGAAATGCTTTCTTCGAGAAGAACTTGGTGGATGGATGGATTTATGGATAGGAATTTGGGAATGTGGGATGGAGGTAGATATGGGTAGGTGTTGTGCGCAAATAAAGGGTCTGGATTTGGTGTTTAGAGTTTTGGAATGGATGCCAGTGGGAAAGTGGAAAAGTGGTACTGTAGGTATAGGTAGGTAGTATTTGGATTCGAGGATCAATGTATGGGACGGATGAAGATTTGTAGGTCGACCTAATATTTCTCAAATGGTGTATTCACGATAATGGCAAGCCATGCATAGAAATCAGCACGATAGATAAGATCCAATACGTTCTTGCATTACTCATACATCACTACTTAGGTAAGTATTTGTGATAGCCAGCCATAATACTTGATTATATGTAGATAGCCAGCTATCTTATTATCTATCCGTCCCGATTCGAAGGAACCTCTATAATATAACCATCATTCTCATTATTGCACTTATGAAGTATGTAGACTTCTGCACCGCATAATAGGTATTTTTGAATCTCGAATGCCAAAAACGCCACTTCTCTCATTATCCCTCCACATTAACACCCTCTCTAGCATATCAGAAAAGATCTCCATCCCCTTAGAGTGCAAACGCGATAGGAACACCGACGGCGGCGATCATACCACCCCGAGCCAATCTCCTAGTGCTAGAGCCAGTGTATGTCGCAGGTACTCCAGTCGACGTACCATTTAGCCCATTGCTCGTAGTATTTGAATAGCCCTCATTGCTGCTGGCAGCAGGGCCATCCAACGAGGTGAAGTTTGCACAAGTGATCCTCGTCTTGTTCGCAAAGTGCACAGTCACCGAAAGGTTTCCAAAGAAAGATCCCGAAGTAGGGAGTGTGGATGTGAATTCATCGACATAAGCAGTTTGGAAAGGATCGCTACTGATCTTGCCGTGTTTGCCAGCGAGATCGCCGACCTGACATGTTTGTGGGAGAGAAGGGTCGCAGGCGGGCACTTCTCCACGGAGGAAGGGATCCAGGTGGGCGAGGGTGCCGGTGCAGTTTCCGTCGGTGGGGACAGGGTGCGCGTGGATGTGGTAGGCTGGGTGGGGTTAGCGCGGGATGGAGAGAAATGTGCGTGATGGGAAGTACTTACAGAATGGTCCACCACTGGTGGGCAGGTTGGAGAATCCGACGTTAAATTGGATTCCAATACCATCGGGGTTTGCCTTAGCAGAGACGGAGCCTTTGACGTTACCGCGTGGGTCACTTGGGTTGAAGAACTGTGTCTCTGGAAGTGTGGCAACGTAGATTGGAACTACGGGGTTGTTTTCGGGGATGGTGGCATTACCCAAAGTACCGGTTACTGGATCTGTTGTGGTTTGCGCATTGGCAACACCGACTAGAATGGCCGCAAGGACTGATGGGATCACGTTTGAATACATCTTGGTAGAGTGTAGATATTTGAATATATGCGGGACTTTCTTGTAAGATGTCCAGAAATATTCTTAAAGAAATTTGGGAGCGTAGAGATTTGGATATGTGTGAGGCTTTCTTGTAATGACGAGGAAACGATCTTAACAACTTATGTTGAACTGAAGAAGGAACGTTAGTATTCTCAAGGCTTTGTAAACATTCACATTAAAACACAGCCTTGTCTTAAAAAGGGTAGTGACATTAGATGTGAATGGTATTCAAGTGGAAACTTACCACAATCAAAGAGAATATTGAAATTGTTTGAAGAAGTTATTCTTATTCTTGTTCTTCCAAAAAAAAAAACAAAAGTGTATAATAAGTGACTGAATAGCTAGTGCGGAGGGGGTGAACAGAGGGATATATAAATTAGAGAGGCTGTGAATCATTCCAGCCTAAGGATTCACTTTTTCTCGCCTGGGTAAAGATCAACCCATACCTACCAGTGCCTCTGGCTATCTAGGTTACACCGTGGGATGTACCCATGCCAGTGCCACAAAGCTTTTATTATTAGAGGCGTAGAATCGCCATAGGTGCGTATGACTACGTATGACTAGGTATCTGTAAGTGCAAGCGCAAGCGTTGAGAATAGTAAACCTTACCTAGGCTGAGGTTGTACGCGCTCCACTAAGGTTGTACGCCCTCCAAAAGAAACTTTGATTGAAGACCGGAAACTACGGCCATTCCCCGTGAACAAAAAACGATGGGTCCCGAAATATCAGTAATCAACCATTATGCCCGTTTCAATTTCAGTAGAGGGGGGTAAATTGTAAGGGATACAGTATATGCTTTCGGATCTTTCTACTTGATCTACCTACTTGATTCACCGTTTCATCGTTTCGTCGTTTCATCGCTACGGCCCCCTCCTTTCAAAGTTTTGAGGTCGACGACCATATCAAAAGAAGGTGTGGTTGGTAAGTGTAGCATCAACATGTTGGTGATACCTGTAGTGCATAGTACATATCTCCTCCAACTGGTACAAACAATCATTTTTCATCCAGTAGTAACGTGAAATTGGAGATTTGATGTTGGAATTGTGATATTGTCATATTGATGGTATCCAATAGCATTGTGGTTGATATGTTGATCGAAACTCCCTTCATGGCTAAAAGAAGGTTTATACATATGTCGGGATTTGGGGTCAACATTAACTCACTAATTACTAATCAGGTACCTACCTACCTAGAGTAGTTAAGCTGTTCTTATGATTGAAACCCCTGAAAACCCCAAGCGTTTAGAACCCTGCGTCAATCATTCTGGGGCCCTACGAGTATTTGGGGAACGCTTTGATGGATCATGGTTGGTAGGATTATGGTTCCTATTATTTGTTAAGCTAGATGAGAATGTTCGTTGGTCTTAATTTCAAAAATAATGATATGGAAAAGAAATTGCAATATTGCTTTGTGTTTGCAAGTACCGCGCGCTACCTCGCTGTCCTTCTATAATTTCCTTACGAATTGTATTACTTCACATAATTGTATAGTGGTGATATCTGTTGGCTGTCGGTGCCTGTGTTGGTACCACAGTAAGCGAATATGCAAGATGAGAGGCGCAGTCCTCAGTATGTACTATTCATAGTAGATGACTGCATATGCTGCCGCCAATACTACTGAATGAATTTTGGATTGTAAATAATTACCAAAGTTCGATACAAAGAGAGTTCTAAAGATACTGACTAGGCTAATGCCGACTCCCGGGTCGATTCGCCATTAGGTCTTTCGATATATTAGCTTTTCGATACAACCAGTTATCAGACAGAGGCAGCGTTTCACGAACGAACCTTCTATCCGAGCGAATTGCGGGTTACGAGTGATATACGACCGGGCCTTCATCGTTCGAACTTCAAAGTTCGAACAATGGTAGTTTGTGATTCAAGCTTTTGCAAAGTCCGTGTCAATCAATTCGGACTTTTTGACAGGAGGCTTGGCAAATATTTGCAAATCGATTTTATTCCAAGAAATCAGACCGTTTACGCACATTTAAGTGGTTGGTGATATTGGCTGAATAGAAGAACAACATTTGGGGACGCTTACAGCATTAAACTTTTCCTCGGCAAGAAGAAAGGGGGAATCTAGATGGACATCGGAGTTCACCTTACTGACGAGTTGTCATCACAAAACCAGACCTGCGATGTATGGAATTGAAATATATTATGTATCAATAACTACATTACCAATTTGACCCTCTCAGTTCCAACGTGACTCTTCACAGTTTGCCTGTTCTCGATAGAGAAAAGTCTCTTAAAGGGATTTTTAGATTTCTGTTTTAGATTCAACATCAATACATTAATTGCGTAATAAAATCTTAATATTTTGTTTAAATCAAAATTCGAAGAAAAATAAGAATAAAAACATTCTTTATAAAGTTGAACACTTTTCAATTTTTAATTTTAAAGTTTGATATAATCTTAAGTTTCTTTTGATTTTATATCTTTATTAAACCTTTTATAGTTTTAGTGCCTTTGAAATAATTTTTATTAAAAAGGTCAATCTAAGTGGACAAAGGGTAGGTTAGGTAATATGTTTGAATAAATATTACATGATTTTATTAATGATTGTTAAAAAAAGTCAAAAAAGTTAAGAGAAAGAAGAAACCGGTACTGGATGAAGTCCGGCCCGTATAATAATGTGCCAACAAGCCTACCGCAAAAGAGAGGGTGTCGAAAAAGGTTATAAATAAGCTATTAATAGTACCGTAAAAACCTACTTATAATTAAGGTTCGTAGATTCGTAGATTCGTAGGTTCGTAGGATCGGAGGGAGGAGGTAGGATTGGAGGGAGGAGGTAGGTTCGTAGATTCGTAGATTCGTAGATTCGTAGATTCGTAGATTCGTAGATTCGTAGATTCGTAGGATCGGAGGGAGGAGGTAGGATCGGAGGGAGGAGGTAGGTTCGTAGGTTCGTAGATTCGTAGATTCGTAGATTCGTAGGTTCGTAGAATCGGAGGGAGGAGGTAGGATCGGAGGGAGGAGGTAGGATCGGAGGGAGGAGGTAGGTTCGTAGATTCGTAGATTCGTAGATTCGTAGATTCGTAGGTTCGTAGAATTGGAGGGAGGAGGTAGGATCGGAGGGAGGAGGTAGGTTCGTAGATTCGTAGATTCGTAGGTTCGTAGAATCGGAGGGAGGAGGTAGGATCGGAGGGAGGAGGTAGGTTTAGAGGGAGGAGGTAGGTTCGTAGATTCGTAGATTCGTAGGTTCGTAGAATCGGAGGGAGGAGGTAGGATTGGAGGGAGGAGGTAGGTTTAGAGGGAGGAGGTAGGTTCGGAGAAAGGAATTGTACGATTTTTAGGTTTTTAAATTTGTAGGTTCGTAGGTTTGTAGATTTGTAGATTTGTAGGTTCGTAAATTTGTAGGTTCGTAGATTTGTAGATTTGTAGGTTCGTAGGTTTGTAGATTTTAGGTTTTAGGTTTGTAGGTTTGTAGGTTGTAGGTTTGTAGATTTGTAAGTAAAATAGATATATAAATTTTGTTGTTGCTACCCCTATCACCCAATTAAATTATTTAATTTTGAAAATTTTAACAACTTTTTCAAAATTGCTTATTTCGGATTGGGCTTATCAATTTTCCGATCAAAATTTATTACTTTATATATATATATTATAAATTTGAAGAATTTCGAGTTGAAAAATTAACGAAAAAATATACTTAATCAATTACTATTATATTATTTATCATCTACTATTTATTATATTATAATTTATAAACTATAAACTACCATAATAAACTATTATAGTAATCTATAAACTATAACGTTTTTTATTTTTAGTCTAGTTTTTTATAATAGGAAATCTTTTATATTAGGAAATGGAAGCGAGATTCCTTATATAAAATTTTATGCTGAAGTTTATTCATACGGAACCTATATTACTCCGTGGTATCAGGGCCCAGGCCAGGAGATCCTTGAGTAAGCGAATTGATGCTTCCATTCTGTAAGAATTGAAATAAAGGGGGCAAACTTCAAAGAGATAGAGCTAAAGCATTTGAAATAATATAAATAATATCAAGTTGACAAGGTGACAAGTTGATAACTCGATACCTACTAAGTATCTGGTAGGTTAGACATCGTAGGAATTCATTTCCCCGGCAAAATATGTCACGAGGAAGAATTAGATAAAAGAATCCAGTACAGTACTCCCTCCAATGCCTCGGAATTTGGCTCTGCAAACAGAACTTGCGATGGCGTTTAGATACCCTCGTGATGAATGAATGACGTGTCTTTCAATCGCAAATGAATAGAAAGAGGTCGTCTAAACTCCATTTCGAGGATCAAGAAAAGAGAATAGGTAATTACTGTCATGATTTATACATCGTGAGATTCGTGAGGTGAAAAACACGTTGGAAAGTTTCAATCAATTTGACAAGTGTGAATCTTGCCCGGGCGAAGGAGGATTTTGTAGCTTCGCTAGTGCCAAGCCTTATTCTAAGCTCCGACTTGCCGACTTTCAACGACAGCTTCAATTCCATCATCACCAACCACCAACCACCGACTCTCACAACTCTATCGGAACTCCGCAGAGCTCACCCCCTTTCATTCGCCGCACATATTCGCTCGTAAGGAAAACCTCAACAACACCAAGATGAAGCCCGTCGTAGGAGTAATGCAAGCTTGGTCTTGGTTCGTTCCCCCATTTGCTACCTAGTGTTTAGCCTTCATTAATCTCTAACTATTATGCAGTATTGTCATCTCTGTATTTGCTATTGTCATCCTCTCCATTATCGGGGCTCTCTTCAAGAGCAATAACCACGCACTTTTGGGTGGAAAGGAGGACCCTGTAGATGGTGCTGCGGTTGCAGCTACGGTTTTTTCTGCTGTAGTTGTTTATGCGGTATGTTTGTTCAAGACTCTCAATGGTCCCGATGGAGATGGTCATTCGTATATATCGGTTTCTCCCCAATGTGCAAGCTAATTTATGTGCCAATCGTTAGCTTTTCATCGTCGGCTGCGGTTTCCAAGCTTACCTACATTTCCGCGAAAATCGACGCGGAGCGATTTCCCTTTCTTGATAGTCGACTAGCAACCATCGAAGGCATATATGAGATACGCATAGAGTTGCGGGATTGATTGAACGGCGTATGGTGTTCGTTATTTTGGACCATTTGATCGATGGAACGTGTTTGAAGGAGTGCTATGGGGGAGGGGCATGGAATAGAATGATAATTACTGGTAATTGATCATATGAACTTTCACGGAAGACTCATTCGAGGAGCAGATACTGGCAAACTTAATCACGCCCCTGACCTGTCTACGTATTCTCGGCTGCGTCTGGTTGGGTAATTATTGGCGACTTTCATAAAGGCCGTTGATTGGTTTCCCATCAATATGAGATTCACGGATTATAATCGGAGGAATATCCTATGATTTTGCTGCGCGCAATTCTATTCTCTATTCAAGATCTCTTCACAGTCCTACATTTCCGTTATGTGCATTGTCGCAAGACTTCCATTCTATTACAATTCTTATCGTCCCCACTGTGTCGCCGGTACTGCTAGTCACCACTATTGGTATTTTTTCCAGGAGCAATTAGCTGAACTCTTGGCTATCATCATATCCTACGATCAAGTCAATCCTGTCAATTGTTTGGGATATAGTCTATGCTCTCTTGTAGCTAGCATAGCTCTAGTTTTAATCCCAAATTTGGCTCTTCGGAGGACTACATCAATATCAACAATTTGGCATAACCTGCAAGCATATTACCGCAGTCATGTTTCTATATCTCTCGTGCTCTCAAATGATATCAAGCCACCTTCTAGCTAAACTCGAGAATCCAAAGAAGTCGCCAATATGATGGCCACAAAGAGTTGAAAGCTTTGAAGCCTTGCTTTTCTCATCAATTGGGGTGGCCCCAAGTGAAGTGTTTGAGCATATTGGAGTGAATGGATTGATGTTGGCTTGTTCTATTATTAGATACTCATGGGCTTTCACTAAAAATAGTGATTGCGAATCGATTCACATAGGGTATTTTGTGGAATAGGGGTTTGGATTGAATACCCAAAGATCAAATCAAATTCACCAATCTTCTGTTAATATTGTTATATATCTATGGTCTTGCCTGTTGCTTCTCATCTTTACAGCAAGATGATATAAGGACTGATATTTCCAGATCCTTATGGGCCACTTCACTCTGCTGTATGAGGCCATCCTCGACAATCATATCATTGTTATGCCTCATCTCTGTGATTTGATAAGGTCCAATATCTATATTGTTGGCCTGCCTCTGTCCACTTGTATAAGGCTATGCTCAATGATTGTACCATTGCTATCCTTCATCTTTGTAAGTGTTCCAATATCTACCTTGTCGGTGTACCTTCCCTGTCCAATCATTGTTATGCCTCATCTTTATCCCTCATCTTTGCAAGCCGATACGTCTCAATATCTACCTTGATGGCCTACCTCTGTCCAAGTTTTCCTTCACCTAGCTCCATCTCGTCAATAATAATACAAACCGCCCTTCCGATATTCGGAACATAAACAACTTTTCAACTTCTATAAACTCTCTTCTCAAATTCCTCGATCTCTGCTTCCTTTCTTCCCAAAACAACAAACAATCCAACCTCTACCTTTCCACTTCCAGTCAAACAACAACACTCCAAGTCCTTCAAACACACTCTTCCACTCTATTCCACAATTCAAACACCTCAATCCTTCAAAATCCTACCCTTTTCAACTCACCTCACCTACTTTACGGCCAAGATGCATTTCTCAACCGTCATCAAGCTCTCCATCCTCGCTTTTACCTCCTTCTGCATTGCAGCCCCCACTCCTGTTACTGTCCCAATGGGTGCAGCTATTCAGTACGCTCGCGCTGTTCAGGATTCCCCAATCAACCTCATTCAGCTTCCTGAGAAGCGTGATGGTCCTATCGATCTCATTCAACTTCCGTAAGTGTCCATTGGTTCTTTTATCTCACATTCCTCAATCTCAAATTCATACTCCATGTATTTTCAACTTGATAATCTATATTTTTGTTTCCTCGTGTTCTACTGCTGAAAACTGTCTTTGATGCGCGGTTGCTGACTTCGTGATTTTTTTAGTGAGAAGCGTGATGGTCCAATTGACTTGATTCAGCTTCCTGAGAAGCGCGATGGTCCAATCAATCTTTTCCAACTTCCAGAGAAGCGTCAAGATTCCCCAATCAACCTCGTTCAGCTTCCAGAGAAGCGTCAAGACTCCCCAATCAACCTCATCGAGCTCAGCAACCGCGAAACCCTCAAGTACAAGACCATCCGCGCCCGCAATGCTCAAGATGCACCAATCAACCTCATCCAACTTGATGAAGGTGAAGTCTTGGCGGCCAGACAAAATGATTGTGGTTCTTCTCCTTTCCAAAACCCCGATTGCAGTGCCGGTACGGGCTTGAGTGTTCCTACTATTGCTGTTATGGCTATGGCTATGGCTATGGCTGCTATCATGATGGTTTAAGAGGGCTTTTTTGTATTGGGATTTGGGATTGGAGGATGTTTGTGGGGTTTCTTAGGGGTATCGTGAATGGATGGATGAACATTTTAGCGGGATATCTTCACGGATGGATGGTTTAGTTTGAGATTCATGATACGCTCAAGGATTTCATTTCGTTTCTGCTCATTTCTTCTGCTCATAAACATTGCGCTTCTTACACATTGCTTTTTTCGGTATGGGATTCTACTTTTTTCGCATCATCTTTTGAGGGATGGCAGAATAGGTATTAGGGTGGATTACTTTATTTCATGCTTCATCAAATGGATTAGCATTTGGTAGAAAGGGAGATTTAGCGGTAATGCAATGCATGGTTTTCATAATTTTAAGCTTAAAAGGAAGTGACATCTATGCAGTCGTGATTCTATTTGTGTGTATAGAAGAATCATACATATATATGATGGGTTAATTCAAAGTGTTGATCATTGTTGATCATTCTCATCATCCATACCTATGATTAAAGTAAAGTAGGTACTATCAACGGTACATTGATTGATTGCATAGCCAAAATGCAATGCCAAGTGATAAAATGCGGGGTAACCCAATGCATCTCCATCAGCTCTTGCATCTCCCATAACACACAACCAAACCAAGCCAAACCACCATGATTGATCATTCATTCATCAGAATCCAAACTATCCTGCAGAAAATCCGAAAAGCTACTCTCCCAAACAAAAATCCCACTACTCCATCCAGAATATCGAAACACCACCCACTGCACTCCGATGCAGAACAAATTCCCACCTCATCACCCATCACATAGCATCGCATCGCATCACAACACATCATGTGTTATCCAGCCATGTGCGCATTTCCCAATCTGGTATCACCACGCCCGAGCGATTGGATAGCGGCACTACCGCCCCATCTGCCTGGGCCATCCTATATGGTAAATGCTGTCCTATATATTGATACCACTGTAAGCTTACCCCAAGCTTACCCAAATTCCAAATCCATCCCCTGCACCCACAATACTATACCATGACTCCATGAGATAATAACATGATTATCCAAAGCATAAGACTTTTCTTCAAGGAGAATTGCTGGGTGGTTGGTGGAGGTGCGTGGATGGTATGGTACGTATGCGTGGTTAATCGTGGACTGGATTGGATGATATGAATATCCAAGAAATCCGGGAAAAAGCCCAAACCCGAAGCCAACGCTTGTCTTACTCCCGAATACGTATTCTATTCTACAGTATCAATTTGTATGATATGGTATATCCCCTCCCCCCAAAAAGGCTAAAAACACATGAACCGTTGTTTCAATCCCAGCCCGTGTGCGGGTCGGGAATCTCGGGACATAGAAGACGCAGATAGACGGTTTGTGATTTGTGAGCGATTTTTGTCCTCCTGGGAAACTGTGACTGTGGATTGCGAGTCGGTTTCGAGGAATGAGGGGTCGTGGACTCGCGAGGTTTATTGGATTAACATTAACGGGGGACATATAGCAGAGGTGGATGAGGTCAGAGTGACTCTCGGACCTAAGCGTCGTATGCCTCATGTACCTCGTGTGTGCTTCGTAGGATTCGGATATGGATTCGGATTTAGATAAGGATATGCATGAGACTGTGATGGCGAAAACAATTATCAATACATGATGATTGATATAGGTAGGTATGAAACGATACATTCGGCCTTACTATCTTCAACCCAACAGTCAGTCTGGTGATTAATCTTATGCTTTGAAATCCGATTCATCCCAGTCTTTGCCCCCCGAAGATCAAAGCAAAATATCAGTCAGAAACCCGAAGTAGGATTCGGGGACAAGAAAAAACAGAGAAAAGTCCGATTCTAGCATGTTGGACATCGGGAATTAGGTATATATCACATGAAATAATTTACAACGATTTACATACCTAGGTAATATTACGTATGATCGATGGAGTTGCAGCAGCCGTAAGGTTCCTCTCGTACCTACGTACCTACGTACTGAGTCGTGCCTGTACCAGCAAACCAGCAAACTCCGATAGCACATGTATATGCGAGATATACATGTACCTATGTACATCATATGTATCACCAGCTACGAAAACTGAAATCGCAACCAATACCCGGGATTCTGAATCTAGAACGATGTGCAGAACAAGGGGGGAAAAGGGGGGATAACAAACCATACCTATATTATGTGATAACCTTATTTTATGTATAAAGATAGGTATGCATGCCAAAATGCATCGATGCAGGATGATTGGCTCTTCCCCCTCACCTAATATTTCTGCACCCAGTACGATAAAGATCCAGTTACACGTACATACATACTAGGTACCTACGTACATACACGATTTCCAAACATCCGACGGATATTATGTTGGGAGCCTAATGAAAAGAAATCTTGGAACGACCAAATGCCGAAAAAGTACCTATTATTGAGTGTATTATACATGCATTACATGCTAAAACCAACCAGCAGTGATCATGCATATGCAGTCTTCGCCTTCGCAGCACACAACAGCAACCAACCCAACGTACAACAACAAATTTACCACGATACACACGACCATGTACATACATGACGAAGTATCAACGTATCATCTCACCAATAATCCTTCCTCGAAGCGCCTCCCCCATTACCACCCATACCACCCACTCCACCAAAAACTGCAATTGATCTAGCGATATTGCGAAACCACGACTTGGTACCACAACCTTGGGCTGGCCACAACATTCATGCTAAAAATGACCGATCTACGGTTTATTAAAATCACGTCCTAAGTTTACAAAGCATGCTTATATGTCCAAAAACTGTCCCAAAGAAGCATCATATGATCGTTCCAAGCATTCGGAACCGATCCCGAAAATGCAATGCAACCAAGCACGGTATGATCATCACCCCTTGCTCCGGCCCTTTACAACCTTATTCAAGCCCCAAAAACTTTTGGCTTTCGATAACGTCTTTTCCGGTCTTTTCCCCTTTTCCTCCGTCGCCCGTGACTCCGATTTTGCCTTTTCGTTTTCATTTTCATTCGAATGCCTTCGTTCCCGGTTTTCGGGCCAAGTTTCGTGGATGCGTCTCTTGTTAATATCGTCCCAATATTTCAATTCCGTGGCGGACATCACTATTGCGCTATCATTTGATCCGGTTGAAAGATGATGAACTGGCGAATGGTACGTTGTTGAATGACTTGTCCGTGGTCTCTCGCGAGTAATCTCATAATCATACATTTCATGTCGTCGTAGTGGACGGTCCCTCGGGTATTGTTTCAACTCCATGTTGGTGGGAAGAAACTCCCTAATAGGCCAATTCCCAGGAACTTTTACGACAACCGGGCAAACGACCCCCTGACTTCTGACTTTGGATGATTTATTTTGGGGTAGCTCCTTAATGATAGCTGTTTGTCCACCTAGACTCAAGTTTATGTCTTCAATAAATGTTTCCTGCATGAATGCGAGAAATATTTCGACATCAGAAAGGATTGACATGGCTCCTAAGCTGGCTCGCACCACGCCCGTAGGCTTACCATTGATTATCTCAGTGTTGTCAGATTCGCTGCAGCGATGACCGGCTGACCAAGCTCGCTTGAAGTGCCAGGGTGCTACCTTGAGATAACTTGCGATGCCCCCAGGATTGCAAAGCCCCCCAGCTCTTACATAAATGTCTTTCTTGTTGGCTAATTGTTCTACTGTCGTATACGGGACGTAACTACCGTCCGGGCGTAGAATATTGAAGGCTATAGTAGCACCCTGGGTAGTGGCGTCGGTATAAGGTTGGGTATTTGTTGCGTCCTGGTAAATTTCGCAAACAGGCCGGCCATTAGAGTGACGAATATCTGATAAGCCCTCGTAGAGACGCCGAGTAAGGAACATGGTATGCTTGGATATGTTGACCATTGAACCATAAAGATCACGGTGCACATCGATGGCACAGCCAAGTGCAATGATTGAATGGAACGGCAATGTGCCATCCTCTAAGCCATCATGAATCGTGGCATCTTTTCTGTGGTAAGATGCTTCATGGAGTACTGTCAGAGATGACACTGTGCCGCCGCCAAAATATTTACGCCAAGTCAAGATATGCGCTGATTTTCTGCGAACTATCAGAGCTCCTAAATCGGGAAAGCCAAAGATTTTGTAAAATGAAAGGACAGTAAAGTCAGGGGCCGCTTCCGGATCACTGAAGTCAAGTTGGGTTGTTGTCGCGAGGCCTGCAGCATCCAAAAGGGAGTAAGTATTCTGGTGTGAAATGCGAGTAGATCTTCGTAGTTTTTTACTCCAGGAGAGTGGTAATCGACGGCCGGTCATATTTGATTGACCGGGAAATGCAAAGATTCCTGGCGTTTCATCGTCTTCCCGTCTCCCCGGAAGAGATCTGTAACCGAGTAACCAATCCTCCACTTCCTGATCGCTAGTGAAGCAGTGATGTTGTCCATTTGTATGCTCTCGTGGACCAACAAGACTCGTATGAGCATCTTTATGATAGCCGTACCAAAATGACCCTGATGTCGAGCTCTCTAGCGCAAGATCTCTGAAGCTTTCTGCAACCAATTTGATCGCTGCAGTAGCATTTGCGGTGAAGACGAGGTCAAAATGCGCAGGATCGGCTCCAAGAAACTTCAATGCCTTTTCACGGACAGAGTCAACGACAAATCCAGAAAGTTGCGCTGGAGCTGAGGCTGAGTGTGGATTGCCAAAGAGGTTTCCCATCATCTCACTGGAAAATTTGCCAATGAGAGACTTTGCGTGTACAGCTACTCATATGATTAGCACTGCTTAATGTAGATAGTCCCCAAAGACTAAGAGAAAGAGTCTAGCCATCTGAATAACAGAAAGCCCGAATATTAAAAATGATGGCATAGAATCAATGGGAACAGGAATGATGTGGTAACGTCTTACTTGTGCCCGCATGGTCAAGATATGTTTTCCCTGTCCAGATTTAGCGATTGGAAGTTCTATCAGCTCGGAATCTTTGTGTGAACTTACCTCTCAGCATAGGATACTCTTCTTCTCTGAAGGCCTCGACCTGTCGGTTGTATGCCATAGTGTTGAATTTTTGAAAATTCGGTTGTACATAGAGACAGTTACTAAAAAACGATGGTAACTGCCCACTTCTATATGTACAAGTTCGAAGGACTCGGAGCAAGACGGGATAAAAGAAAAAAAGCGCCCAGACTAATGGTAGCCTGTGACCTAAGAGAGCTCTAAACAGCTGATATTGGCAATTCGTTAACTTGGAGGCACAGCTGTGAGCATTCAGATGAGAGTGAACGTTGGCCATGTTGGAGCAGTGGAGCAGGCTCAACGTCATGGAGCTTCTGGAGCGAGCATGGAGGGCTAATATTAGTCATCTAACGTACTGTTTAATCCCATCGTTTTGAACCTGTAAGCAGCTGGGGCGTTGTCTTCAGTAAACTCTAAATGCTTACTGTATTAGAGGTAATAAGCCCAAAGCCATGGTAGAAAACGCTGACGTGCCGTGTGGAAATAGAACCGATAGCAATTGGATGTCCCAAAAGGGTAGTGGACCGATCATGGAATGGCTGTGCACCAGCTATGGGATGATGCCTATCACAAAGTGGTTCCTTTAGCGGATATACCCGCTACCACAAAATTTCTAGGCGGCGCCCGTCACTGGCTGCCATTTGTCCAATTGTCATGTTTCTTGCGAGTACCAACTGTAGTGTGGACCAACGCAATCAATATTGGACAGACCGCGATCTCGTAACCAAACCTGACGATCTGGATTTTTCAACGGGTGACATTCCATTCTAACTATCCCATTTGTTAACCGTGTGAATAATTTGAACGAACCGAGCGCAAAAATTCTGTCCAGCTGAAGGAAATAAGTCCAATTCAATTGTAAACAATGGCACCTTGGAAATTTTTAGTGAACATCGTGATCGATTCATAATTCATTACCCTAGTCATTGAGTAATATTTGTTGATTATAGACCCATGAACAAACTATTGATCTCAGGGATCGAGATATAAATTGGATGTATGACAACTTCGAAACGTCAATATTACACACTAAAAAGCACTTTTGTTGAAGATTAGAACGCCCTTTCGAGCAGATAGTTCCACAACGCTGAAGAATCTCCACTGAGCCGTGCATTCTTCGACGATGATTGATGACGTTTCAGAAATATCTCAGCTTGGTATGCAGTGCCGACATGGTAGTGGATGTTGAGCCAAGGGACATACTCATGATGATGAAAATTCAGCCTTGCTGTGGTAATCAATAGCGTGGTACAAGGGGGTACAAGTGAGAGATAGACGAGTTCGAGGCTCACGATATTTTCGAGTAGGTACCCAGGTATCATTGTTCCTGCGTTTGATCGTTGATAAGCATAAGCGCTTATCAGTGGGGAAAAGCTCCCAACGATACTGTGATTGTCAAGTTCAATAACGCTTCGATGCAAAGCAAGCGCTTGCGATAGACATCAGTCTGCGCTGAATGAAGCTGAATGATGTTGATTGGTCGAAAATAGATAATAGTTTGCGTGAGGTCGGCGACCATGTCATGAGGTCCCCGATTTATAATATATTGTTATCGTATACAAAGAGCTTCTCGGAACATACAAAAAAAAGGAATATGTCGTGACAGTCGAGTGTGAATTAAAGTTTAGGTGTTACACGCCTCAAGCTTGCACCGCAACATCGAGTTTGTGGCGATGTCAATCACGTGGATGTGTGAGCTCCTAAGAATCTTTTTAGACGGAATGAAAGTGCTACAGTGTGGGCACGTCTTTCAAATCTCTCAAAAAATGTCCGACTTGGTTGAACTAAAATCGGTATGTCTCCTTTGGGAATCCAGTACCGATAGAGCAATGCCCAATAAAACACGGCAAGAGAGATATGGTGAGAGGCTCGCCATGTTGATCAAAACCTGTGGTGATCATTTCCACTCATTCAATTCGCATTTAGACGTTGATTATCGGTGTCAATCCATTTGGTGATTCAGTATTGAATATCACCGTAAACGGCAGTAAGGGCGATCAGGCATGCTCTCTGACTGGTAGTAGATTCCCTCTGTCTCTGTAATTAGTGACCAAGACCTTTGCCCACCCAAATCTTACCACCCTCTTCAGACAAGCCATAATCAGTTACCCTACCTCCAAGTACTTTCCGTAAACGGACCTCGTGGAGCACGGGACGGTCTATGTGAAAGTCTGCATACCCAAGATTGGCAAAGGGGATCAGACTCTGCCACAAGACCTTCTAGCAAGGGGAAATCATGGCACTGTCTGTCGTAAGGTCTCCAGTCCGTATTCCAAATACGTGTAGGATCTCCGTGATCATGTATCGGTCGAACATTGAAAGGACTTTCATCTTCCGAAGCTCAGACAGAATCCCAGGACACTGGTCGATGTTGAAAGAGGATTGTTCATCCGATAGTTAATGCTATATGCACCTGATGTGATATCTTCCACTGTAAAACATTTAGTCTCGAGGTCATATACGTTTATTTGAATTGATCTTTGGCATACTCATCTTGCCCAGTCAAACCTTCTTTTATCCTGCTATGCTTTGCGAAGCTTGAACGATTGTTGAATTTGATCTTTAAGAAGGCCCCTCCACTGCGAAGAGATATACAAAAACTACGTGGAGTGCAGTGTGAAAAACGTTGAATCGAATGCCGACATCCATGCTATATGAGAAAACTGCTCCCGCCGGCACTTGGCCTGCATGATATACCTTCGGCGATTGAGTCCGGCGACTCTGATATTCTCGGAAGAATTCTGGATGGTCAAGATGTATTTAGACATCTACGGGACAAGGAAAGCATGCAGGCAGGGTGCATTCTGCGAGGAAGTCGACCTGACAGTCAATTGTTATTTCTGCTGTGTAACAAACATGCAAGAAATTGATATTCGGCCTGAGAAGGCCGCACATTGGCGGCATGAAAGTACATCAACCGACCACCAACTAAGAAGAAGGAAGAGCAATGCGACGCTGCAATTCCAAACGTGCAAATTACAGTGAATTGATCAAGAACTTAATTTATTAGCCTGGTGGTCTACCATGGCCAGTATAGACCGGATATCCCTTGCTAAACACGACAAATGCGGACATGCTGGCGCTGAATATTATGGCAAGAGAATTGGGTAGAGCTGATATGGATAAGAGTTTTGATATACAAAGTAGAACGATATTCAACTGAATATTATATTGATGTTGATTTCGAGCTGCCTGCAAAGCACAAGATCGGTACAGGCAAGAACACGATAAAGATCCAGATATGCGTGAATATCAAGATTGCTACTGCAGCGAACATGACGGGATAGTCCGATAGCACCCCCATTCCAGCTTTTGAGTAATTTGATATGCATGGGAACTTGCATGAAGTCCCTATTCTATGCATCAATCAAATGATATTCAAAAGTTCCTTTTGAAAGTAAATCCGGTCCCTGCTGGCACCACGACGTATGATCGTGAATCGACGACGTGAATGAAATGTCTCATGTTCATGTTTCTCGATGTCTATAAAATTACCTAAGCAAGCTCTGTGTAAGATCCACAGGAGTTATCGTGCGTTAGTTGTGTACCGCATCCTCGTGCTTTTGAAGCAGATGCAGTGTTCCAAATGTGATGACTGCCAATTATTGTCATCTCAAAATAGTGACACTATGCGGTGATTACGTCAAAACGGCCCTGGCATCTATTTACCTTCATTCGTACATGACCGCAGATGTCAATCAGGATGAAACAAATAGTAGTTCAAGGCCCAATTTTTGGCGTCTCACTAAGATTTCCGGCCCTGCGGCATTAAAGAGACTAAATCAAATCGGAAATATACGAAAAGAGCCATGAGGGCTGGGTGAAGATCGTAGCCTGGCCGAAGAATACCCCAAAAAGATGCCAAACGAGGAGGAAGGAATGTCTCACAATGATTCGCACGAGGTATGTAATCGCATCCGGCACTATCATGGATGCAAGGTCCAAGTTCATTTTTAGTGCGGTCGGATATTAGTATCATGCTGGCACTGTTCAGCTTAGTTTCCTCGCAAAGCTAAGACGATCCAGGAACAACAGATGTACAGTCGAGCAAATAAGTTATTAAGTGTGGACGATATGGCTGTCATCCCACCCCTCTAGTTTTCAGTGAGACTTTCTAGATGTTGACGCGTGCGGTTCCTGCAGATATTTTTTTCCAAAACTCCTAATTCTGCGGTCAAAGACTGAGCATCGTGATTGATATCCCCGCCATTAATGGCTGCCTAAGGATGAATTCCGATTGGCACCAAGGTTTTCATCACCGTTAAAGGCTTCATGCATCAAGATTACGTGGAAAATGTTGAAGCATAATGCCCTTAATTATGATCGTCTGAAAATCCATTCTTGACACAAGTCCTCTGGACCTGGAAGGAAAAGATTCAGGCAAGCTAAACCAAGACTTTTGCTTATCAGATTGAAAATCGGATAGATACGACTGTATGCTTCCAAAAATGGCATTGTGATGATAATAAGCTGGAGGAATTTGATTGTTTGTCTGATCGTATTCGCAATAAGCAATTCGGTGGATTTACCTCCAATACGGCCACCACGGAAAGTCCGAGGTGATGTAGTTGACCATCTTCACGAAAAACCAAAGAGCGACATTCGTTGTTGGTGTATGAAAAAGATTGAAGAAGGTATGTCGCATCTGCTCATGTTCTTTAGAAAAAGGTCGTGAATATTGCCGAATCTTCGTCTGCTTTCTGCATTCCCTTGCCCTTTCGTCTGTCATGCTATCCGCGACCCTGCTATGGATCGTCTCGCATCGTCTCAAAATATCAAAGCGAGCCCTGTGCCGTGAGAAATATATATATTCCATTGGTCAATCGGCCCGTCCAGGGGCTTTAGGTCTCGAGCCTTATGGTCAATCCAATCAGTAAACAATAAGCCACAAGACTCAGCGTCGTCAAAATAACCACGGCATTCCCACTGGTCCTAAATTTCTTCCTTCCCATACCATCCCCATCGATTTCGCTGAAGAATTGCCTGTTGCCCTCATACCTCCTATACAAGCTGACCATTAAAACCCCGGCTCCATATGTCGCAAACAATGCCCCGATACTGTAAAATTCGGCCGTAAAGATCTTCAATACCACCAAAGCGAAACTGAATTGTCCCAAAGCGGTCCGTATATATGCTCCC
The DNA here is from genome assembly GCA_025890175.1 of Ciborinia camelliae. Lineage (NCBI taxonomy): Eukaryota > Fungi > Ascomycota > Leotiomycetes > Helotiales > Sclerotiniaceae > Ciborinia > Ciborinia camelliae. Next base: position 966,159 of record JANPYM010000012.1, read on the forward strand.
TCAAAGGTTCTCTGCGCAGCTCGAATTTCCACAAGTCTATATGTTTCCCAGAAAATGTCAGCCAATACGTACAAATAGGGTAGATACATAACGTAACCCCGCATCCCGCCTTTCGAGGCTGCGGAGAATAAAAAGGGGACAAACTCTTGCGCCGTTAGAATGACGGATCGCGCTCGATGTAAGCGTAGATGTAATCTATCTTCCGGATGGGGCTCCAGTACATTCAGCATGGAGTTCATGGTGAAAATAGAGGTTGTAGGGGCGCCGGCAGAGGTAAATGAGATTGGATAAATACCTCGAACATACCGATGAATCGGCCCAATCCGTGAGAAGACATAAGGTTCCAAGGTTACCGCAAGTAATATATACCTAGAACAAGGGCATTTGGTGGAGGCTTTTTCCGAAGAATTCAGAGCGAATGAAGAGGAGTTTAGAGCACGCCACCTCCAGCTGCATTCCAAGGTTTGGAACCCAGGCGGAATGGATTACCTAAGAGCCACTACTTATGCCTGAGGCAAGAAGTAGATGATTCGACGGGAGGTCCAGGTGCTGGTCCACGTGCAGGTGAGGTCCACCACCTACCACCTCGATCTAAATCATGCATTCGATAAATATCCCAATAGATTTCACACATATATAAATACCTAGGTAGGTACATAAAGATATATAAAAGTTATTTTTTGTTTATTTTGATTCTTTTAACTGTGGGTGGGAAAGTAGTCGTATACTAATACTAACTCCCGCTACGGAGTATATATCTGCGGTTTGCTCATACAAAATGAGAAGAGATGAAGCTAGGTACCAATGTATCTGCTTAATCCCCGCTTTTTGGATAATGCATTCATTTCCCTTTCCTTTCGTTTTGTCTAGGCGCCGGCATGAGATTACCTAGGTGCATCCGCTTTGATATCTCCAAAAAGCAAAAAGCGCTCTCTCTTTTTCCTCCTAAAAATTCTAGAAAACCCATTATTCAATCCAATCCATTTCATATCGTTTTCGCATCAGAAGGTCCCGGTTGTTCCGAGGAAAGAAATTCTCAAACTTTCTGTGTTCGGTATATACAAAAAGGCGCTTTCGTCTTGTTGATGTGGTCTTCGGTGAGGTTACATTTACAATCATGCTGGTGAAAAAGCCCTTGTCGCCCTCGCTTTTCCTCCCGCCCTTCCCCCGCTCACATTCTTCCCCAATCGCAAAACTCGCAGGTGTCGATGTATGCTGGAAGAATAACCAATTTTCCATGCGCCAATAGTCCAGAAACGTAACCGTGATCCATGATGTGCTGTTGTTTGATTGAAATAATATATTCCTTGCTCCGCTAACGGCCTGCTGCATGTGGCTGGCTGGCATAATAGACCCCGCCTCCAGAATCTCCATATCCGCCGTACCCTGCCGCACTTTCTTCTTCTTCCATAATACGCTCTCCTCCTTGACCGCCGTTCCAGGAAGCGTATGTATCGACTCCAGCTGAGACCTTTGCATATCCGCCAGGATACGGTTGATTCCAGCCTGTATAAGACCCGGCGGACATTGGAGTTGCGGAATGTGTATATGCTGTTCCTATTGTTGATGCGGATGAAATCTCAGCAGCTGAGTGTGGATGGGTAGTTGTAATATTAGGCGGATACATGGCGCCGTTGTGAGCATGGGTTCTCGCAGAAGTATATGATTGCGTTGGCTGCGGGAGACCATAAGCGGCGTGTTGATTGCTGTTCTGCATTCCCTCTAAATTGCCATACGAAACGGATCGCTGTGGTGCTGGCCATTCCGGCTCTCTTGGATTGGCTTCGGGTTGACCGTGATGACCTCTACTTTGCCAGTTTTGTGCACTGGTCATGTGCATATTGGGGGTAGGGTAAGGTGAGAAGCCTGGAGTCATTGGAGTTTCTTGAGAGTTGGCAGACCAGCAGCTTCCAGACAAATCTGCCGGGGTTTTGGTACCTGGAGAGACTTCTGGAGCCATCCAAGCGGTATGCCCACCATTGTAGTCAAAGTTTCGCGATGAAGTTATCACTAGGGGATTGTTAGTAGAAAACACCATCAAAGTCGCTAATACACACCCTTGTTCTCAGGAGAAAAACTCTCGGTCCTCTCCTTTTTACTTTGAGTTCCTCCTAGGTTCTGGATCGCCGGCATGTTTAGATTGTACGGAAGGTTAGACTGCATATCGGGTAGTTGACTGGGTGGAATTGATGGTGAAGATGATCGAGAGGCTCCTCCAGTTCCACTTTGGGCTTTGGAACCTCGGCGCTTGGGTTCTGGCTGAGGTTGCTGGTCAACGGGATAGAAGTTGCATTCCTTTTTCAATCTAATGCAATTTGAGCATCGATTCTGAGGATCTGCTGGGGCTGCTATGCATCTGATTTTGCGACGACGACAATGACCTATGAGTGGGAAGTTAGTATACTTATTAATTTTCTTTTTATGATTTGAAAGATCGATCACCTCCGGCTTCGACGGACGAGAACAAAGCTTACCACAAGCTACTGAAGTTCTATGATAACCCAGCTTGTTTCTTCTTTTGTCATTAACCAAAGCCAAGGCAGCCGCGTCGGTATTGGTAGAAGTTCTGATGTTTGGAGTAGACATTGATCGTTTTCCTTTAGAGTCTTTTGATGACTTTGACAAAGAAGCTTCAAGGTCTCTGTTAGATGAAGATGGCACTTGTCCATGCAAAGGTGAGTGAGATCGAATTGGTTCCATATGATGATCATAGCTAGGCATCATGTTTTGATCGAGACCTGGATTCATGGAATGATACTGGTAGGCCATCGAGGAGATTTGAATTGGATTTCCTCTTGGGAAGTTATGATGCGGTAGATCGGCCATGCTCCAGAGACTGGACTTGGAGTTGAATGGACCTTGAACACAGACTGCCATCAATTTTGGCTATTTTCGCGTATGATGTCGAGTGCCAGTGAATAATCTCTCTGGATAATTTCTTTTGAAAACTCTGAATCGCTAAAGCTTTTCACAACTCCGATGGCTGGTATTCAAACTTAAAAGTGATATCTGATATCTTTGAAAGACCAGAGAATAGGTCTACAAATATTCACTACTTGATGTTTTTCAAATTAAGTTAAGAGATACCACAACGGTGGATTAAATCCCATGCACTGAAGAAACGAGCTGACGGCAGAACTGTGTTTGGTGAGGTCGAATTAAGCAGGCTGCGGCACTTTGTATTGGCACCGAAGAGTTGTAGAGAGATAGTCCAGCGGCAAGAAATGCATTGAATCCAGTTGCGCATCGATTCCAGGGACTTCACGAGCCCATTATTATTCTTCTTCAAGTATGTAAGATGCAGGAGAATAGGTAAAGCGAAGAGAATCTGTGGCTTGGGGTGTGGTAGAAAGGACTGACTTGTGCCAGGTAATTCCAAGCGGAGAGAAACAATGCTTCTTGGGGGGGAAATAAGCAGCCCGTGGGAGTTCAACAGCCTCGATGACGAATGAGAGAAGAGGACTTCACGCCACAGCAGGACAGGCTAGAAGAAATCCTACTTTTTAGGGTTGGACGTTGAGATATCGGAAGTTATAAACGATGATTTCAATTCTTCAACAGCAAATTTGTGGCCAAGAAGAGGAGTGAGGAAAAACGTAAAAGAAATATGACGAGTCTAAACAATTTATTGATGTTGGTTCTTCGGGAATATTTCTTCAGGAAACATAGCTATACAAACGGATCAACAAATCATTCTGGAGACATGCGACAACACCAACCAACTTCAACCCCTGGGTATTGGCAACCCGGATCAAAATGAAATGCCTGTCAGCTCCAGCTCCATCTACAGCCCTAGCATGCCTTACTATGTACCTGGTATCCTGGTACCCTTGTTCTTCTGGCGCCATCGTTTCTATTCTGATGTCCTACCTAGTCTATATTCTACTGAACGCTGGTGGTTATCTTAGTCCGCCAAACCCATATGGCACACTCATGGGACATAATCATACCAGGACTAATCATGTCAAAGAGAGACAATGCTCATTGTGGCTCGATAAAGAAAGACTCTAGGGTGGAAGCATACCATGATGGGGGTCAGTCCCGGTGAGATTTGGATCATTTGGGGAATGCAACAAGACTCGGAAGCAATTGCGATCAAGCCTTAGCAAACAAAAAAAGAATGACCCATTTATTCGGTAATTATTTTTGGGATCTACCATGCGCAGAGTTGCTATATATATTGGTATTTGGTATAATGTAGAAAGTGGGCTGGATTAGAAGTTCATAAAGGGGATTGTTGTGCATACACCAAAGGTTGCTCGCATATTCATTGAACAAGGTATTTTCCTGCTTTGACTGATTCACTAACTCCAAAACTAATACTTCAATGATCCATCCTATCACTAAAATCACTTAGGGACTGACCGATTGATCTTGAAGCTGTTAAAATCTAACAGTTGGCGGGTACCACCGCTTAATGCCTAGCTACCCTGACATATCTGGGCAGTGTGTCCGAGAGTCCATATTTGGTGCTGACGACTCGTGCGAATCGGCGAGCTCATACTGTATGTAGCTCTTTTGTTTTTGTTCGATACTATTGCATTGCCTATCAAACGTTAGTATGCAGCCACACCAATAAAATTGAATTGGCTTTAATAGGCGTGACGAGCCCAAGTTGTAAAACTACTGTAAAACCATGTAGGTCCCGACTCCCCAACTACTATTTTCCTCAAGCGATGAATATATGCTACTATAGTGAAAGATGATTTGACAGCGGTTGATATATGCTCATATGGTTGCATTCCTTCTCCTTGATTTGATCTTTTATAACGCCGAGTGACGATGATTTGCAAGATGCATCGATGACTCCTTGTAAAATAATTAATGTAATCCAGATCCGAGGAATAGCTCAAGTCTTCTCAAATGCACATTTAGTTCCGCACTATTGTGGATTTACCTCTCCACACATCATACATGGCACACATACGCAAATCCACTTGCTCAATACACCCCCTTGACCCTTGAACTTCTATGTAGGTGGTACCAAGATCCAAATGAGGTAATACTTAGGTATCATTCGGAAGCATTTGTGTTCTTCAGGAATCAGAATATTTTCTTTGCATGCATACATACAGTACCAACCTTTTAACTTTCTCTTGGGTCCGATACCAAAACAACAACCTAACTCTGAAACTTCAGGTCAGGCAAGTATTACGACAAGCATGAAATTGGTAAAAGGATTCTTGGCCTCTCTACCCTCCATCTCAAAGATAGTCTTCTCTTCTTCGTCCATCAATTTATTTGGGCTTGTGTCTCCTTTCCCAGTCCCAACAAGACGCTATGGGAGAAGCAACCCCGGCTCTAGTCTCCAAGTGTATCAGGCTGTCAGCGACTGGGTGCTCTTGGAGATGAAAGGTTCTGCATGGATCGTAAACACCCCTAAGGAAGGCCCTAACCTAATCTTACCAGACATTTCAATAACATCTTCGAATTCTCCATCAAGGCCGAAGCCTTGACCATTTGCTGCTGTCGATCAATCTAAGCAATCATTATCATCTAATTTTCTAGGTTTCTTTGCCCAGGGTTCATGGTATGAAGTTGGTTTGTGGGTGCACCCGGTGTGGTAGTACAGCCGTGATTTTTCTAGTTTAAAACACACCTTCACACGTGGGATTTCTCTTTTATTTGGTCTAAATTTCATGCAATACACCTGGACTGTACATTCAGCCATGTCGCACTTCGTTGCTGCACACAATACACAATTATCATCTGGTAATTGGAACATGCCTAATCATGATGATAATATCATGATATTCATAAAAAATTGGCTTCTACATCACCTGGGAGCCTGTACGAACCCTTCAACCCTCCAATCTAATATTGATACATGCATCACAAGCGAGCACACACTTCTGAAGATCCTTCTAAGCTATTTTTCTTGATAGTCCGATCCCTCATCCAAGCTCTCGGATTCCACACCCGGAAACTCTCACCTCTTATTATGAGAATTTGCGGGTATTACTTTATTCGTCCTCTTCGTATTTTATCCACACTGACAATGGGCGGCGAATAATCACACTTGTATGTAATATCTCTATGTTGGTTGTTCATTTCATTATTATGCCCGGAATTGAACATTGCTACAGTATCTTCATCTGATCGCCGATGATTTGAAGACCATGCTCAATCAAAAGAGTGCATGATATTACTCTACGTCGTATGTAAACATAAAACATCAACTGATTTATTTATAGGATAATTCAAGTGTTACAGGCTTATGCAGACAGCCACGGCGACCACCACACACTACCCCATCGGCCATTGAACCATTCTATGGGGTTGCATGAAGCATGAGAAGCGTGCTTTGCTCGTGGGTACCTTTCTTCAGGAACAATCTGAACGGGAAATATGTCTTGGGGGGGAAGTTAAACCGTTGAATATCGTATTCGAATCCATCACATTTTTAAATACAGGACGAAGAAAAGCGTTGTGGCATGACATTTTACTTTGTCAAGCCTGTCTAGCTAGATCTTCTGTCACTTAAAACGTCTGAATCAAAAACACCGAAACGCCATTCTCAGAAGGATAGCCCTTGGCTTTTTACAGTTCAGCTCAATAATACTAGGTAATAGCAATAATCGATTTCATCCGACCAAATTACCAAGTTGAGCGAGATTCAGCGACATTTAACGATTTCTTTTCCAATATGAAATAGAAGCGATGACCGGATCGTCGCCTATTCGTGGGGTTTTGGTGGATTGATTTTTGACTGAACTGACTGGGTGAAAAGTGGGAGAAGACGCAGGTCACGCAGCTTTCCTACTAGTGCGTTATATCCACTATGTGGGGAGAATTTCATCGCAGTCAGCAGGAAATCTTCAAACGAGACAAACGAAGAAAAATGCAACATCAATAATCATACAACATACAACATATCACACCGACTGTATTTACGGAGCTGTATACAATCACCAAAGTGTTCACTGAATGTATGTAATCGATATATTTAACGACGATGATATATTGGTGCTAGCCAGTGGATACCTGGGTCCGTACGAGGACAAAAAGTCCAAATAGCCGACACTACAGTACAGTAGTTGCGGAGTATTGATCTATAATACCCTTCTAGTTTTCCCACATGGCATACATGCTACGGTCTTAGACCTCCGAAGCCACGATGATTACAATACCAATCTAATTAATCTACTTACGACTAGGTAGACATCAACTAATAGATAATCTTCGGCTTTTGGTGGTAACACTCATAGTCTCAAGCTAGAGTATCATCTAGAAGTTTCAAGCGAAGATTCCAAGGGTTTTTTTGGTGTCTCCGAGCATCTAAATGGTTACAACGACCGAGAAAATCTCCGACCACATGGACAAAGAGAACAAGCCCGAACAAGGAGAACAAGGAGAACAAGGACCCCAAGAAAATAATCCAAATTCATTTCAGCCTCCAAGAAAGCTGTCCTTTATATTGAACTAATTCAATTCTAGCACATTTCTCATGCCTAAAAGAGACGTACAACTCTGCAGTCGTCTGTAGTGGGTTCTCCTTTCATTGGATTTCAGCTCTCGTTGAAACAAGAGGCTTGGGAGATCATGCCCATTTGTAGAAGGTCCAGATGAGCCTTCCTTCAAAACTCTTATAGACTAATAAATATGGCCTGTCTTCTCTGTCTCCTTGTCTCGTTAGTACTGCGATATCCTTGATTGCCATGAGACTGCGACGATACCTAAGCATTACTGGATTCTAGAAAAATTGCCTAATCGTCGATCTTTCACGATTGCGGCTTCCTCCCGCAGGCCAAAACCTATAAAGGATTTTTAGGATGCTAAATTCCGTACAAGACATCCCTGGAGATATCCGACATCCTTCTTTTCTCGATACTTTCTTAGATGATCTTTGGATTTTTTAAGACTTTCAACAGAAACGGAAATGTTGTGGCTTCTCGAGGCTAGTTCGTCTCCATTCCGGTAATATCTCTTATCTCGCCCCAGTTGCCCCTTCCATCCCCTTACTTTCTCCTCGCCTCGGTCCCATATTACCGGGCTTACGTGATAAGCCGAAATGTACAATGAACAAATCTTATAGCCATGGATAAGTATTGAGTGTTGCAGTACAGGGATTCCAGTCAATAATGAAAAACCAATCTTGAAATGCTTCAATCTACAACAAACCATACAAGAGCTTTCTCTGATCCCTCATCGGCACATCGTGATATCCAACATCGGCCAATGGATCACTCTCGCTACGGATCGTCCAAATCTCGACTTTCGAGGACAAATAAATTTATGAAGCTTACTGTGCAAGGCCTAGATTGAATGCTTAAACTGCTGCCTGAATGCGAGGCCAAGGATTACAAGGTTCAATCACGCCCAGCTGTCACCAGCTACTCCTCTCCTGAATATTTAACATGCGTCTTCAACGTATTTTGGCCAGTTTCGAAGTCACAACGACATAGTTTCCCGTCACAGGACATACTGTTACAATTGCCAATCTTTTTACGCACTATATATATATAGATTCAAAACCGGGGCCATAGCGCTGTTCAGCCTGCCTCTGAGTCAAGTCGAGGGGGCGAAAAAGACTCCACAATCCATGGTATATCGCTACATGCGGGAGGCGGATTGTTTCACTCCATAACCATCTCCTATACATATAACTTTCATCTGTTGGTATAGGAGTATTGGATGAAGGATTCGGCTTCAACTGTAGGCCCTGTCGCACCCCCTACGAACGATGAATCCGCAGACAAGATGATGGCTGGAAAAGCAAAAGAAGAGGAAAATACTTGGTGATGTAGTTCTTCAATGCGGAGATGTTAACGTGCGCAAACGTTCACTGTCTCAATGGAAGTCCATCTGTTGGTGAGGTTTCAAGCCCCCTCATGACGCCATGCAGTTTCATGGCACAAAGTGGCTCTCCCTCTTTTGTGCGGTTAATTTTTCTTGATTAATACTCTTATCATATCCTGACAGGAAAGGGTCGAAATTCTAGACAACTGGAATCTCATGAAGGTCATTCTGATATTGTAAGACAACGGCTTCAAAACATTGTCTTGATTGCCATGGCGCTGATGATGACTTCATCAATAATATTTACGTCGAGATTCTACATGTCTGAAAGTCTGTCACGTCACCCATCGAAAAGTGCCAGCAGTCGCACGAAGAATTGTGGATTTGCGATGCGAGGGAAATGGCTGCCGTAAGGGACTTGATAGCTCGGGTCTTATTATACTCTTCTCCAACCATTGCTAGACACGACTTTGTGCGACGCCATACTTCTACTTCAGCAGATGTTGCATTACGGTGAGATACAGAGGTGCGTTTAGAGTCGAAATGGCTCACGGGTCTGCAAATGATTTGCAAGTTTTCATTCCTCCACCTTTTTTCAATTTTCTTCTCTAATCTATCGATCATTTCGACTGAGCATCTAGGTACCTTTTCTGTATATTCAAGCGGAGGCTATTCAAGCATCCAACATTCGAGAGCAAGGGCAAGTACGTCGACCGCAAAGTTAAGTCCTTATTTCATCAATATTTTCCCTCGTTGTGGTGACGCTTTTGTTCTACTATGGGATTAGACCTTTTTACAAGGCATTTGTCTTACCATGCTACGGCAGAGCCATTATACCCAATTTAAACGACAAGTCGATAGGAAGAAGACTCACACCTATGAGATGACATATTGATTTGACGATAGCGACGACCGCATAGCATCTCAATGAGAGCTTAGCGACCCGAAACCTCTTTCCCCTAAGAACATCTTACTACCACCGATCTGTCGCCGTGCAAATTAACAATAGGCTCTAGTCTCGTCATCCACTGATACTTCTCCGTCATCACTTCGCACAATAGGGCGGGTGGATAATAAAATTTGCGGCAAAGTATCCATGAATGAGGATCCAACGAAGGACAGTCTTTATACAGTTATCATCATCATGAGCAATAGTACATCTGCTTCGAAGGCCACGACTCCCGGGGAAATATTCTTCCTAAACTCACCTTCAGAGTTACAAATAGTCATATTCAGCTTATCTGGGTTCATACTCGGAGGAAATAGCTACTGTGGATGGGAATTTCAAACTTCAATAATCCAATCTGAACGTGCAACTCGGATGAGCGAGGTGCTGGGACCTGATTGGTATTGCTCTTTATTTGCCTCCTCTTTGGCATGCCGAACAAGGGCATTTAAATGGCCATCACTCCGCCCATGCATCCATCTACTGGGTGTGAATATGAAAAATGAGAGGATGGTCACTTGGAAGTGTTGAAGGAGAAAGTGACCATGGGGTTTGTAGTTGAGCAATCACGTAGTGCTCAATGGCATAAATGGCGTTGATCAATATCTATAATATGTAACAAAATTAGATGAACATTGCTAAAACCACAGGTGAAATGAACAAGCATCATCATAAAATATCTAATATCTTCAAACCATTTCCAAAACTGGCCTTTTCTTGCAAATCAATCCAAATTGCTTAGAAGCCATCACCTCTCGTTCGACCTTTGTTTTCATGGCAGATTTGCAATCAACAATGAACCACTAATTTCCGGGTGGAGGACTTTGGGGGGGAGGGTGAGGGAGAGGGAGAGGGAAACCGAGGGAAAGTGAGGGAAAGAAGTTAGAAATGGTCAAAGGTATTCAAAGTTTAGGAAATAGGTTCTCGGGTAGGTATATATACAATGAACTCTCTCATAACATCATATTTCATAAAAATAAAACTGGAAAGGAATTTCTCTCTTTGCCTCTCAGATGTGAAATTTTTGGAGGGAATCGGCTCAAATGCCATTTCGTATTCCATCAGTTAGTTCCTTAACATCCAAGAAAACTCGCTCTCTGTAGTTTTCGCAAGTGCTATGAACATTCGTTGTATACTATCAAGCTTTATACCTCATATAATCCAAAGAAAGCTTTTAAATAATAAAATATTTCGATAATTTCCTTGGTATTTTTATCACTAATATGGACCTCACCGGGGATTACACGATTATGCTTGAGAGGATTTGCTATATATCTTCAACCAACATTTTCTTCCCACTCTATCAGTAACTAGGGAAATGATAACATGTGTATTTGACGACTTCATACACTGTACAGCCAACAAAAAAAACATAAGTGCCATTAATTACCCACCTAGGTACCTATATAATTCATACTCAGAGCCCTATCATCATCACCATCACCATCACCTGGGACATGATTACCTAACTCCCACCTGAAAACTTTACTTTATGGGAAATTTGTGTATGTATATAAAAATAACAAAATGCCTCCATTCTCACATTTCATTTCATTATACTCTCAGATTCCTTCTTATAAAACTTCACTATTATCACTTTCGAGTGCACCTCGAGTTGGAATGTCGTATTCTTTCTGTGCATACTTGTAGCTAAGGTATGTATACAGTATGTATTGGGATTCAAGTTTTTATAGCTAATAATTCCTTTTAGAAATCCTTCCAATGATCTTGGGCTTTAGATGGACTTGTATTGAGAGAAGAAATGAGAGGAGATAATCGATGAGAAAAGTTATACTTTATCTCCGTTATAACGCCTATTTATTTCGGGACTAAATGTTAACCCCTCGCATCTTATCACATATATGTGAAATGCCCATGCACTGTAATATACTGATTTATCCAATCCTATTTTATACACTTCTCCCTTTCAGCTCCCCCTCCATCGTATCCCCCCCCTCAAAATTTCATTCGCCAGAATATCTATTCAGTTCCCCTCAATCCTGTCCGTGCAAATCAAAAGAAACACACCGAGGAATTGAAATAGAAGAAGATGGTGAAATAATATGGCGATTTCATGTTGTAGTTGTAGTTGTAGTTGTAGTTGTATCACACATTCAAAGAGATTAGCCTTTCTCGTTCATATTCTTCGCATCATGGGAGAAGAGCGAGAGGGAGATAGGTTATAGGCTCAAATGGCATGGAAAAGGAATGGACAATGAAGGCCTGCCAAAAAAAAAAAATTTAATTTAGATACAATATGTACAGGTTGATTGGATGTATCTAAAACCCAACAACAAGGGAAAATCCCAACAATCTAATGTTGTATTCTCCCGACCCTCTCCTGAGACTCTCCATTTCCCACTCCCAACTTTATTAAACACTAACTAACAAGTATAAATTTAGATGGATATATAAGATGGGATCTAGTTCCAATACGAAAAGGAAAATCACCACCTAGGGGTTCGCCTTCTCCCGCGCGAAGATTCTGTACTCTCCCTATTCTCGATCCCCTGAGCCGTCGGCTGATTCTTCGCAAGAGTTCTCTCACTGTGTGTCTGCGACATTTCCCCAGCCTCAACATTGGCTCCACTAGCCACCGCAACCGCCCTTCCATCCCGTGCATACTTCGCACTGTGTCTTGGGTTCTTTCCTACCGGATCCGCACACATAAGATCAATTTGTTCCAAAGACAAGCCCTTAGTTTCATAGATGAAGAAGTAGGCGAAGGCAGTAGAAAGTGCACAAGTAGCTCCGAAAATGTAAAACACCTTGGCTTTCAAATTCGCATTGTCTTCGCCCACCAAATATGGTGTGACGCATGCGATGACGAAATTCCAAAGCCAGTTCGATGCGGTACTGAGAGCAATGCCGCGACCACGGATGGCCAGGGGGAACATCTCTCCAGATACGGTCCAGCCGCAAGGCCCCCAGGTACTTGCGAATGCAACGATGTGGAAACAGACGAAGACGAAGAGCACGACTTGAGCGGCCTTGCTTTCGGCTTGAATAGTGCCGACGATTGCGATGATGAATTCAAAGACCGACATGAAGGCGGCGCCGTAGATAAGGAGGGGGCGTCTGCCGCAGCGCTCAATGGTGTAGAAGGAGATGGGGGTTGAGCAGACGTTCACTGGATCATGTTAGTTTACGTGTTGTGAAGATTTCTTGGTGCAGCACAGTTACTTACCGACGTTTGTAATAGTAGCCAAGAGGAAAACACCGGACAGTCCAACTTGTGCGAAGTATGTAGTACCATAATAGAAGATGAAATTAACACCGGCTATAAGAATGATTAGTGATATCGTTCCAGTCACGTGTAAGGTAGAGAGGACTTACTTAATTGTTGCATCATTTGCACTGTTGTACCGATGAAAGTTCTGAAAAGATTGCTACCGCAGCGGAAACCTCCAGTGAAACAATCTTTCCATCCACCATTTGAAGCAGACATCTCTGCCCTAGTCTGGACAACCAGAAGACTAAACTCGCTTTCCAAATATCGATCGCCGTTGCCGCGTCCACGCATTCTACACAAAGCAACCTTGGCCTCATCTATTCTGCCTTTGGAAATATACCATCTTGGGGATTCTGGAAGCAACAATAACAAGCCCGCAGCCAGGAAGACTGCAAAGATAAATTGCAAGCCAATGGGAATCTGGAAAGAGGCATTACTCTTGATATCTTTGGTGCCTTGGTTGACTCCCGAAGCAATGAGCAGACCAATCGTGATACCAAATTGATACACACTAATACATGGACCTCTAAGCTTCTTTGGACAAATCTCGGTTTGGAAAGCAACGATATTAGCAGACACGAAACCGATACCGAAACCAGCGATAGCACGACCGGCGGCTAGGAGACCAATAGATGGATAAGCGACTTGGAGGATGACACCAAGACAGTAGATGAGGCAACCGATGAGGATAGTGTTGCGACGACCGAAGTGGTCGGATGAGTAGCCGGAGATGAGGGCACCGAAGAAGGTACCGACGGAAAGCAGGGAAACTATGACGGATTTGCTCCAGGTGGGATACATGTGGCCCATGAAACCCATGGGGTCATTGGATGGTTCGCCATAGGCGTATTTGAAATAGTCCACTGTGGTTGTGAGGTGATTAATATATATAATTCTGAAGAAAAGAGTATGGAGACGAGAGAAGATGCCCGAGTGAAGGAATATGATACCAGGCAAATAGGAGAGAGAAGAGAAAATAACTTACTTCCAAGACATCCGTTAATGTAACCAGCATCGTAACCAAATAGGAGGCCACCGCAGGCGGGGAAAGCACATCTTAAGGCTTCCTTCCAGGTAGTAGGAGCTTCGCTATCGCTTCGCTCAACAGTGGTAGACATATTTGTGACGTTGTTATGAATTTTGATAAAGTTGAGTTAGAATAAGTGGGTCCCAATTGATGGGGAAATCTGGGGGTTATATAGACATGCGGAGGTACTAGTGCAGTCTTCACAAATATCATTCTTGGGGGACCATGACGTGCAATTACGTACTTTGTTGATAAAGTATAACCGTTGAACCCAAAGAAGTTATCTTCACTTAGACTATACATGATTTACAAGTCCAACAGGTCCGAGTCCAACTTTGTATCTATCAATGCCCATATCAAGGTTGATCTTGCCCCGACTAAATATCTCCTTTGAAGCAGATCGTTGGTACAACGCTTTGGCACCAGCCCAAGAAACGGTCCAAACTCTCCCTCTTTCAATCCAACATCATTCAACCCCATCCCAAAATCTTACCCATACTTGCAAACCCTCCCATAACACATGATATACTTTCATGCCCATCAAAATATTCACATAGAAGAACACACATTGATTCTCGTACAGAATATCCCATGCAGTTCATCCAACAAGTTGTGAGGTTGTCTGAAAGATGCACCACAAGCGGTCGGCACTTGCCAGTGCGGGTTGAATTTTAGCGCGAAATGCCAAGACGAAGAACATCAGCCAAGTCTAAAGCTCAAGCTCAAGCTATATGATCTTCGAAGAAAATCATCCAAGTCTAAAGCTAAAGCTCAAGCTATATGATCTTCAATCTAGCCCACACCATTCTAAGGGTTGAAGTAGCAAGGGTCTATGTGAACCTTAACCTTAACTTAAACTTGTTACTAGAAATAACATTGGAAGACTCTGACTCTGCGGGATACAGATCAGAGGAAATACATCCTATTCGGACTGGTGGAAACTTGAGCTTGATTTTATATCGTGAATTCGTGTGTGAGCGGTGGTTATAAACGGTGATCATGACGCACAATAAAAGATACAAAATTCATACTGTAATAATCGCACCAAAGAATAGACGTGATTGGTCCGTAGTATTGAGGAGTTAATACGCTAAACGTTATCTATTCGTAATATTTCACCAAATCAACACCAAATCAACACCCAATCCCCGCCCTCATTCTCACCCCGATAAACAGCAACTAAAAAGAAAGGAGAAAGAGACATGTATGTCGTGGTATCTATGCGACAAAAGGAAAAGGTTCATGCAAATAACAATGCACGAAGGGATCCGTGTCGCCCAAAATCCCAAGCCCCAAAATTCAAAAAAACTCCGTGAAGCCAAGACATCACATATGTCCAAATATGTTTCAATCACTATTGGTGGCCGTAATATTGCATATTCTGAGGAGAATGTTGCATGTTTCGAGGGGATTGACCATAAGAAGATGAGCTACCATGACCTCGACTCATCGGAACTTGTGGGAAATTGGTCATGGGACCGACAGTCAAGGAATCGAAGTCAAAGGTATTTGGATCCGACAAGCCTAGCATATTTGGAGCTTGGTATGCTGACACCGGAGGGGTCGTGACGAAAGACTGAGTCATCGAGAAATCCATAGCGGAGTTAGGTGTATGGTTAAAGTTCTGATTGGATTGCATTTGAAATTGATTCGACCCAATCGAACCAAAATCAGGTTGAGGTTGGTCAACCTTATTTTGGGTAAAGCTAGTATCTATGGTACTAAAAGCAGAGCGCGGTTGAACATTTTTATTGCTCACAAAGCCGTGATCGATAGAAGTGTAGGATGGCGTATGATGCACATTTCCAAGGTGAGCAGATTCCATCGAACCAAATTGCCTTGGCGGATTTAGTTGCTGAATATTACCGGTATACCCTTGGGAAAATATTGGAAATTGTTCGTTTGAGACTTCTTGTGTTATTGGGGTATGCGACATCGAGTTTTGCATGCCGTATGCTGTCGAAGGGTCTGAGGTAGAGTAAAATGGAGGCTCGTGGAAGCCAGCACTAAACTGAGACATCATGGGAACGTTGGGTGAAATATTTTCCATGTCATATGGATTTGATTCTTCCAATTTGGTTCTGGAAATTGGAGTTATGGGAGTAAGATTTTGTTCAACTGGGCTGATGATTGTATCAGCGTCGACATTCTTCTGTTCAATAAGTTGAAGAACAGGCAAACTGATGTGCTCCATATGCTTTGCCAGGTGAACAGTAAGCTTTTTCCAAGTAGTGAAAGCTTTTCCGCAGAATTTGCACGGCTCGTCCTGTGGCTTACTTGTTGTTTCGTTATGGCATTTTTCCAAAATTACCCAAGCTAGCTCAGTATTCTTCGCCTTCTTGATAGCTGCTTTTGTCTTTTGTTTAGGTTCTGGTAATTTGTGCTCACGAACTAGATGTTGCAGAAAGTTGTCCTTTCGATAACAAATGTGCTTGCAGTCATCTATTTCACATTTCCACCACTCCAAATGTCTATGTCGCTCATTCTCATGCCGAACCCAGTCAGCCTTTCGTTTGAATGATTTAGGCTCCCTGCACTTGTCATAAGTACAAGTGAATGGTTGGACATCTTCGTGAACGTGTTTTGTCCAGTCTGAAGGTTTGTGGAATTTCTTAGCTTTGAAGCACAATTGACATTCAAATTCTGCTGGAAGATTCCGAGTTGGTGGTAATGGAACACCTTTGGGAAAAGTTTCGCTTGAAAGGGCACCTTCACCCGGATTTGAGTCATCGGAAAAGTCTGTTACAAGTTGCAGTCCGCCAGCAGTGCGCTCGTTCTCCCGCGCTTTTCCCTTGGCATCAAATAATGTAGCACCTCCGCCCATTGCAATGCAATGTGGTCTAGCCGAACAGTTGTGGTTCACGATGGCTTGCATATGTTTGACTCGTTGATCGAGTAGATTCTTGTATCGAATCTCTTGCTGATGAGCAATGCGACTGACAAGCCAATTGAACTTTGGATTCATGTCTGGATTGAGCCGCCGTACGTGCTCCTTGAACCCTTCATAGGTAGGTAAGATTGGTTCTGATTGTGCAGATTCCATTTTAATATCACCTTCATCACCTTGCTCATCATCATCTTCATCCTCTTCATCCTGATCAATCGGCTCTTGGAAGTGCCTAATGGTGGAAATTGCCGACTCAGGCTCAACCGACGATTGAGGGGCCAAAGTTGGAACAGGTGGACCACCTTCCCTTTTCCAGAGTTCCCCAATACCAAACACAGAAGCGGCAGACCCGCTTTCTCGAACTGAGAGATCGCTCTTGCTTCTACCCCGCTTCGTTCCAAGAAACGATAGACTTAGAAGAGGGCTCTTCGGAGATGCCGCACTCACAGAGCCATTGCGAGTATGCGGAGGATGATGTGCGCCTGTACCAATGGCAGCAACCGTTCCAGTCATCGCCGCTATTGCCGTGTTGAGACTTGGCGTTGGCTTCTTAGATTTACCAAAGCTGGATGTTCTCGGGGGAAGCGCTAGATTATTCGAGTTGTTCTGCTTTAGGTTCATATCACTCGAACCATCTTGCAAGGTTGAGGAGCTGCGAGTTCTCTTATTTAAATTGCTGTTACTTCTTACGCGAGTCACGGCACGTTGCCCCAAATTCGAAAAATTAGGCCAACGTCCTGATCCCTTTTTTTCTTGCTTGATCGATAGTTTCTTGAGGAAGCTACCATCGGCGACGGCCTCATAATCCTTTAAACTTGGCTCACTTCTTCGTCGCGTGCCCCAAGTTGCTGCACGTGATATCATTGAGAGCGTATCTGCGTTTCCATTCCATCTTTGGATAGCATCGTTCGCTGTGGGTGGTGCTTGGAAGTCAGTGATTGTCATGTGCGGTAGCGCCGGTGCATCGTTGAATTGACGGGGCTGGCTCATCAATTTTAGATCCACATCGGTTGGAGATTCGCCTTTAATGTGGTAATAAACTTGCCCATCGAGGTACCTATTTTCTCTGATGCTTGCGGCATCGTCCACTGGCGCTAGATCAGCTTCGGCCTGCTCAACTTGTACAGCATAAGTCGATTCTCTAGATCTAGGTACATTTGGATCGCTGGTTGAATTGCCTCTCTGGCGCCACAATTGCACCTGTACATTCGTGTCGTTGATATGCCGCTGCGCTTCTTGTTCTTTCAAACTAAGAATTTCAGCGTCGGAGATCATTTTCCGACTCTCGGGATCCAAACCAGTTAAACCCGTTGTGTGATTTGGTCTCCACGATCCTTCGTCATTCCTGGATACAGTCGGTTTTGAACCCTGGTCAAAGTTTTGAGATAGATATTGATAATCTTTGAAACCGATATTCATCTGTTCTCCATATTGATTTATATCCAACGCGAAAGCGCGCCGGGTCGATGACTGTTCTTCCGCCCAATGAGACACAGTCACATGTGGACTATGGGCACGAAAAGCCATGCTGGTTGGCTCGACACCTTCGGCGCTCGTGTGACTGCTGCCGCTGTTGTCTGGCGTCAATTGCAGTGTGTTAAATGTCGATGTCAGTTCGGGGAAAGGAAATCCCGACTGATTTAATTCGTCGTCAATTTCTATTTCTTGGTGTGTAATAATTGAGTGGACTTTCTCATTTACTTCACTTCTGGGAGATGGTGTGTTTGGAATGCTTGTATCTTTGGGACTGAGAGGATAGGTTGAAGCTGTGGGAGCTTCTGATGATTTTTGGCTTTCGATATTTGTAGATGTCTCCTGTACAACGTTTGTATATGTCTCTGTCAAGTATGTTGTAAGGGTTGATGGAAGTGAGTCGATTCGTTGTACTTCAGCGTCAAAATCAACTCCAAAGAATTCGTCCTCGATTTCGCTATAATCGCTGCCAAAATTGCTGTATTCGGAAAGACTTTCAACCGGTGTATTGCCAATATTATAAGGACTTGTAGAATTACTGAATGTATGCGATTGATTGTATGGGGATAGGAGATTGGGGTCAAATTGTGCGTTGTATATGTGATGTGTATTCAGGGAAAGCGAGTCGGTCTCTTCTCGTGAGTGTTGAGCTTGAGCTTGAGCGTTGACTGAATGTGAAGAGACGGAAGTGTATGAAGACATAACGTGTGGAGAATGTAGGAGGCTATGTATTTCTTGGGAGTACGATTTGTATAAAAAGCCGTTGTCTTTTGACTGTAGGCCTAATCAGCTACAGGTGTGGTCAAAAAGTAATGAGCAAGGTACTGGTCATGTTGCAGCCTTGGGGATCGGTGTTGCAGGTCTTATATGCAGGTCAAAAATCTGCGATTGAGATGAACAGGTTCGATGGATGATACAAGTGTCGTAACGATATGAAAGAGGAAGAAGCAAACTCGGAATTTCTGGAAGTTTGGGGGTATATAATGTTCGTATGGGTGAAATGAAATGAAAGATGAAGGTGTTCTATGCGTGAGAAAAGATAAAAATATGGGTGAGGGTGGTGAGCTGACAGAAAACAGATGCAGGTGCTCCTGTAAGATGGGATGGGATGAAAAGGAATGGGGATGAACGATTGAAAAGAGGATTTGGAGGGGTGAGAGAAACTCTTCTTCGGTAACGGGGGGGTGTGGTACCAAATCGACAGGACAGGCTTCAGAAGCTCGAGGGGGAGGGGCCAGCGATTAACGTTTAGGCGCTAAGGCTAAGATAAGCAGTGGAGTTTTCGGTACAGCAGTGTTCTAACGATGGAAAATCTAATCTAATGAGAAAAGTGGTGGTGGTTGTAGTAGTGGAACAATGGCTTTGTATATAATTGAGTAAAAAACACTATGTTGGACTTTCCACAAGAAACAACAAACGATGTCATCGATGGAGAGGGAAAAGTCGTCAAGGGTGGAATCAAAAGAGTTGAAGTTGTTCGTTGTTGGTGTTCCAGAGATGTGGAATAATAGGTAGTAGAAAGCCTTATCCTCTAACTTGATCTGTCTATAAATTTCCCAGTTTAAAGCTACGCAAGGTGACAGGGACTTGGTCAACGGGAGAATAAACGGACCCAGGTACAAGGGCTGGCGATTAGAATCTGGTGATTGACGACCAAACAGAAAAATTGACGCTGGCGCAATAACGACAAACAAGCAATGCAGAGAGATGGCAGAAGAAAAGGGTTTAGCTCAAAAGGAGACGAGCTGGTGGAGTGAAGTTGAATGGTGGAGGAGAGAGCAAAACTAAACGACCTTTTGACTGCGCGATCTTCCTAGCACAAGCACAAGACAACTAGGCGATCTGATAGAAATATTGTGGGTGGAAATGGTGGGAATGCATGGGTGGGCAGGCAGTGGGCACATTCCCTTGGCGGATCAATTTTGCCATCATTTAAATCATTCTTCTAAACCAAAATCTACAAGGGGATTCTCATGGAATCTACCCTCCGTGGTGGTTTACAAGGTATTTAAAAAGTACGAGAAGCTTCATCAAGGATTTAAATAAATATGTGCCGCACCCCATTCTTCAACTTTTGTTAGAATTAGAAGTCACGAACTACCACTGTCATTTCCCCACCCATCAGTACAGGACAGCTCCGGATATGCAAACCCGTTTACTGGGGCAAGGCAGATCAAGCATTCTTTCGACTCAAGCTTCAAATCAGCCCTAGCCTTTTAGCTCTTGGTCTTTATGGCATAAAGCCGCATAACATGGCAAGTGGGTATGATATGATACCTAGGCAGGTATGACGGGCAGAGCGGCTGTGTATTTTTTGATGTAAGAAATACTCTATGTGACTGTACCTATTTTTCATCTTCTAGCAACCAAGTACTTCTGCATTTTTGCACAGCCAACAGATGTATCATTCAAAAATCATACCAAGGAAGGGTAGTTCTCATCTACCTTATTCTTCCTTCCTTCAAAGCCCTCTCATCCCTCCGAAGTTGAGTTCCCGAGTTCCTACATTGAAAGTACTCCCGATTGAGAGAATTAAATATGGTTAAAGAATCCCAATTTTCTGTTGGTCTGCTGAGGTTACTTTCGTAGAGAATAGTTGGCTTGATGTTTCAAGAAGCTTAAGTCTCGAGGATAGCAACCATTAATTGGTCTTTCTCAAGCGAAAGGATGGCCCATTAATGATTAACATGGGATTCAAGATGGGGCCATAAGCACAAGGAGGGCGCTTACAAGACGAAGAGAGGAAGTTGCAAATCCATTTTCCATTATTAAAATTCTGGGAATGAGGAAATCCATCAATTGATATCATCTAAAGGCTTTCGGAGAAAGGTCAGGAATAGCTAGCCAAGATTTAGATAGGTATTTATGGTATGCCCCTTCATCAAATTCGCTTGTCGCACTGGACAGCCGCCGGATATGAAAGTATAATGTGGCCAAAAAAATCGGGATCCAACAGTGATCTCTCATTCATCTCATCAACGTCAATCTCACCAATTTTTATTCTTCTCTCACATCCAATCATCAATCTCACTCAAAACTTCAGCATAGCCTCGATCGAATAGAATCTAACATATTTTTTTTCTCTGCAGTTTTTTCATTTCATTCACCGCAGCAGCTTTTGCTTAGCTCTTTAGCTTTACATCTGAAAATCATGTAAGGTTATCGTCCAAATGATCCATACATTTCTCCTTCCAGCTTCCAGCCCGTTCCACCAAAAAATGGCGTTTCTGCTGCGGCTAATATCACAGAGCTTCGGGTGCTTCGCCCACTCAAAGGGCTGAGTATTTCTCTTTCTTGTCACCGAACAATCTGGAGAGGAAGAGAGAAAAGTTCTTGATGGGAAAACTAAAATGGAATGGGATTTGGGAGAATTGTCCACAAGGCCAAGAATTTGGACCCCAATATTTGAAAGAATCACTCTATAAGATCACCGGCAAGGTTCTTACAGTCCTCAAGTGTTCCTCACTTAGGGCTAGTATCGTAGGAGGGAAGTTTTGGATAATGAAGGGATCCGTCCGGGTCAACTCAACCTCGATCAAATTTCACGTCAAATTAGTTTTTGTTATTATAAGAAATATTTGTAATGGCAAAATCCCATTTTCTATTCATGTCTTCGTATTTGCCTTTCTGTGTTTTCCGTTTATTTTTTCTCTTTTTATCACTCAAGTGATGAATGATGTATCATAAATTTCCATGGTTGGTTCTTTCTTGCACTGCTCTCTGCAAGAGGAATTCGGCTCGGAAGAATTCACTTGCATCTCCGATAACATACAGACCCGTGGACATATATGGTGCGGGGTAATTTCGTGACCGGTACTCGGTCACCAAATGTATCGAAGAAGTTTCAACTGCCGGCCACACTACCTCATCTTCATTTCAAACACTTCAAACACTTCATACATTCCATACTGCCTCGATTCTCGAAATTTTCGGGAAATATCGGGAACTACATACCGATGATTTCATGCATTGATTACAGAAAATCCTACCGGGCTCACCGGGTACGCGGCCGAAGAGATAAAACGTGGATATGATCGAAGGAGTTGATTGATGAGACCGGATCAATATCCGTAGCCGGGTCAGATCCGGATTAGAAGAGTTACATGTTCGGTCAACGTCAAACCTCAGAGGTCTTCACGAATTCTGGGTCTCCTCCATTACAAGTCTCACATTGGAAATGTAACTTTCCAGGTCACAACTTGTCTGGTTAGATATTTGATTCTTCAACCCACCTTTAGACTTCGCCCAAGATGAATGGTGTCGGTAAGAACTTGAATTGGGGCTTCAATCCGAACTTTGATTCTGACAAGGGAGTGAGGAGTAGGGTGTCAATACTACCGTGCTCTCATCCAAGGGGATATTCGTATATTTCCTACTTCTTTTTTAGAACATATCTTTAGGAATATCGGTTCTGTATTGACTGCTGAATACCGTTCAAAGACGAGACATTTTCCGCCCCCGGTACAAGTGTGATCTCCAAGTATCCACCTATGTCCCAATCTAAGTATGGTTTTTAAAGCAACCTGAACCTTGGTATAAATCCTCATTCGTAATCTCTGTAATCTTGCTCTAAATGCAGTGGTCTGTTATTCTTCTCCCCAACGTATCTACAAGTCAAGTTTATCAGTCTATCCAATTCTATCATAAAGTCCTAGCCACCCCTACTCCAGTAGTAACTCATGCGTAGATAATAGACAATACGTCACCACCAGATAAGCCCATACTCAAACTTCATCTCCTGTGTTCTACCTTTCCTTTTAACTTCCCAATACATCTTCTTTATATGTCTACAAATTTATTATCACGATATACCTCCCAAATTCCCTTACCTTCTCGTTACTTCATTACACATCCATAATCTTATACATTTCAAGAAGCTTCCTCATCTCCTGTTCCCAATGTTTTGGATATATATTAGAATCCAACGAACCACTCCCTCTTCTTTTCAAACATTCATCTGGAAGTAGTGAACACGTATGAAAAGACCAGAAACATCAGGTGCGAGTTGGAGTCTTGATAATTTTTATAACATGCTTGACTGCATTCTCTTCTTCGAAAGCTATCGAAGGAAACACAATGTGAGGAACGAATTTTAGCCTCTACCCTGCTTCGAAGTGATAGCAATATATGGTAGCTATTATGGATATTCATTCAACTACCTACCACACCCACCACAACCATAGGCGCTCTCTCCTCGTATGTCTCTTCTCCCACAAATCCAAACCCTTGCCTTTCCTTAACTTGCCAGTTTTCAAGTCTATATATAGACTCCATTGATTTAAAAACATGACATATTCTACTTTTCCCCAGCTATTACAGGCGTGAATACACAACTTATAAATGCGTGTCTGAAATGTGAAACCGTCTCAATCTGCGGATTGCTATCAAGCCCATCTAGGTAGAGTTCAAACTTTTGGAGGTAGATACGCTGAGTTTTGTCTAATTGCTTTTGTTTTGCTCCCCGTCGGATTGTGCCAAGAAGGCCACTCAAAAACGATTAGCTGGGTTTCAACGATTGAAGACTAATATATAGATATGAAGGGCTTACTTCTGTCTCATATAAGTCAATGCACATACCGGTACAATACCTATACCGTCTCCCACACATTTCGACTTTTCATCTAGAAAATCCTCACCTCCTTCCGTATCCGGAACGACCATAAACATGACCACGATATCTTCTATCCATCCAGTACGAATCCCCCTCAAATCCAAATTCCACCCCCCCTCTGTCTAGTAACCCTAAATCACATTGTATCATTACGATCACATGTTTAAGCTCCACATCCCAAAGTAACCCTTTACCAGCCGAGCCCGGCTAGGTTCTCAAGAGTGTTTGGTTTGGGAATTTAATAAAGGTAGATTACATGCTTTGAAGACCGAGACTGCTATCTTGGGGCTATTGGGGCCCCCAGGATATCTATGAATCACGATGTATGTTGATTGAAATGTTACTCTACACCTCACCACCAAGCGCGTATTCAGATTCGGCAGTCCCATCCCCAAAACCCCAATTCTGAGACTCAAAGAAGCAAGTAATGGGGATCTCCAAGAGGATCTTTGTGACCGCAAGGAGATCGACAAAGCACTACGTATAAAATGGTGGACACCCAGCCGAAAGCGGATTTAACGACCTCCGGCATCTCCAGAATTGTGTTGAAGATATTATCAATCCCGCCCTTAATATTTTCGCGCTAAGGAGTGTGATTTACTATTTTATGACGAGGTGTCATCCACATGCTTCGAAGATAATAAGGTTATATGACTCTCACGAGGAACATGAGGCTTGTGATGAGCTTGTGTTTGAGAGGTTTAGGAGAGGGCAATGGCCGGATATGGAGGGGCCGAATGGGGGGATTGCGTGAGCTATTGAGGTGTAGGAGTGCACGACTTGAGTGAAGGTTTTGAGAGTCTTGTTGGTTGGGAAGAATGATGAATGAATGATGTTTGGGAAAAAGATTTCAGTATTAGCTGGTCTAATATAACACTAGGTATCGAGATTGATATTTAAAGACTGTCGTTAGGCTGAAGAAAATGAGCAGTCAAGAGGTGCCGACGATGTATGATGAAAGCTCCGGATGAGAATGAAAAGGGTGGGTATACTATGAAAACCGAGCAGCTGGCCTGGGAATCGGATGACCAATTAAATGGTTGTAAGGAATACTACTCTTGGATTCAGGAGCTTGTGATGGTTTGAAGTCAAGTAGAATCGACGACCGAAACATGCATTGCAAAAATTCAAAAATATAAAAATTGCTTCAATAGCTCTCGATGCTATATTGTAGCATGATATGAGTTAACTATTTATCATATCTTAGTCAAAAGGTATTCTTCTCAATCCTTCATTCCCCGTCTTCTTCTTCATTTCCTGTCCTGCCGCAACACTACTCGGCACCTTAATCCCACAACAATCACCCCAACTATTCATCTGATGAACATGCCTCATGCCATCATGCATAACCACTACTTCTCCCCCCTCCGCATCATCTTCTTCATTGGGAACTCCGAATTCTTCTTCTGTGCTCATGCCTTCTTCAGCCGGTATCAACGATCCAAAGAGGAAATGTTGCATGACGGGTAGTTTTTTGAGAACCTCGGCCACAAACATTCTTCTCATGCCGTCTTCAACTTTTTTCCAGTTTTTTGCAGAGGAGATGTCGTCTAACATTGGGCTATGCCACCTCAGTCCATCGACGTTCTTAACGCTATTGACAAAGTTGACCTGTCCCAAATATAAATAATCGTTTCCTTCTTCTTCCAGTATAAGATTTTGATGAATCGACAAAGGACGGATATAAGGATGATGTAAAAGTTGAGAGGCGCCAAACAAGAATGGAAGAAATTGGTAATCATCAAGTCCCCATACTCCATGCGAACCTGCTGGTTCTAAATAATATGTTTTCTGTATAATCCTCATGAGATCTAAATATCGAGTAAAGACTTTCAGGACCAGCGAGCGGAAATCTTGACGGGTCACTATGCCAAGTTGGTAGAGACACAATAACCATACAATAAAGTTCAACTCATGACCTGAACCATAATCTATTCTAGTGCGATTTCCAAAAGCTTGTAGAAAGTATGTAGAGACTTCGGTGATTGCTTCATCGGATGAAACTCCTAATTGCTTGTGCCATCCACTATGCTCTTTCGTAGCTAAATCGAGGAAATCACGGAAACCTTTATTGCCAAATCTTGAATCGCCCTGTTCTTCTGGTGGACTTCTTTTGACCACATCTTCAACTTTGTCTAATATTTCGAGAATATTGCTAACTGTGGAGCTGATGTCTGTATTGGTAATGGATGAGATGGGCTTATCGATGACTGAATCTGTCAACCCAAAAACAAATGCTAGAAGCAATTTGTAAGTATAAGATTGAAGGAATAGATTATGATCCTGGGGGGATAGGATTCGTCTAGTAGGCTTGCAGAATCTGAAGCTTGATAGTTCAGGAGGAGATGGGAGATCTGGGGTTTCGGGAACGGGAAGAGGATTTTCAGGTGGATTTCGTTTTTTTCGAGGCTCTAGTTTTGGGAGACGATCTCGAAGATTGGGAATACCTGCAGTAGGTTTAGTTTCTGAGTTGGAAGTATTCTCTGGGGTTGAAGGCATTTTTGTGGATGCTTGATATATTTGTTGTTGATCACAGAATAGAGGAATTTGATATTGTTGATCACAATGGAAGAATAAAGGAAGCTGGAGCTGGAGTCGCATGACAGGCTCGATAAGGAAAGGGACTCCAGGCTATTCCTAATTAGTGTTTAGCTCCTTTCATGATAACGATAACAAAAAATTCCAATCAATCTCAACAATGCAGGTGCTTCAAGCTTCCGTCTGCTTGCGCTTTGAAAGATTGAAAGATTTCAATCGCAATCATAATCAACTTGACTCGACACCTACATTTCTCCTCACACGGTACAAAATGGTCAACTCAGCCGAACCTACAGCTTTACTCTCACCTCTTCCCAGAGCAGATGGCTCTGCTAGTTTCTCACAGAATGGTTATACTGTTATTGGCGCTGTAAATGGCCCTATCGAAGTTCAGAGACGCGATGAATTACCAGAAGAAGCAGCTATAGATGTTATAGTGAGACCAGCTGCTGGTGTTGGAGGCGCGTATATCTGACAGAAGTACTGTTTGATTGACAAATTCGGAACTGATTGTGTCTTAGGTACCCGTGAGAGACATCTTGAAGCAATCCTTCAGTCTTCTTTGCGCCAAATAATACTCATCCACAATTTTCCACGAACCCTTATTCAGGTCACTTTACAGATCACAAGTACACCGGAGAATGACACAGCTTGGTCGAAACTTGTACAGGCTAGCTCGGTAAGTTTCTCTTACTTTTGCTCTATATTTAACTTATTAATGATCGCTCAGAACCTTCCCCTGCTTCCTGCCCTCCTTCAAACATCGGTCCTGACCTTATTATCCGCTTCTATACCACTATCCATGACTATGACATCGGTGTTACTTGCCTTGAAGAATACTGAGACAGGCACAACTATAACAGAAAATCCTTCCCCTCTAGAATGCCAAGATGCAGCTTCAGTCCATGTCTTAGCATTCACATCGCATGGGGAACTGCTGGTCTCTGAGAGTGAGGGAAGCTTTGATATGGATGAATGGGAGGAAATATACGAGCATGCAAAGGACCTATGTTGCAAAGGCCACGGATTAGCCGAAGATGATATCATGCATGAGGATGGGCTTGATAATGAGGCCAATTCAAGCCTCATGATGTTCGTAAAGTCAACTGTACAAGAAAAGGTTGCTACAGACCTCCATTGGAAAGGTTGAAAACGTTCTATCAATTTTACCGCTGTCATCCAAATGTTGGGGGTCGTAATGGTGTTTCGTCTTAGGTAGCGGAATACCCACATGTGAAGATGCATACGAAGGATGGGACCGCATATCGAAACCATATACGAACGCGATCTGAGATGGGATGAAAGACCTTTCTTCTGAGTGCCAATTACGAAAGAGATGTGAGTAAACAATCTTGTCCGAGGCATCAAAGGATTTGTGCATCGGGTATTTGATACAGTATGTCGAGGTCCCGAATACCCTTGGACGTTTCATCCTTCGCCGACCATCCCCGATGAAGGTAGCAAATTTAAAACGTTCGCTGGAGACAATTGTTACAAGTCGAACCAGATAGCGAAACCCAAGAATTGCTCAATTGCGTTTTCAGCCTTTGCGGAGGCAACGGGGGACGTTTTTGAGGATACTCCCGAGCCGCAAAATGATCAGACGAAATATATTATACTCATGCCTGTCAATACTGAGCAATTCTCACCAGCGAATTCAACAGCAATGGGACACCTCTTTAATGTTACCTTTCCACTGATTCAGTATTCTGTGATATCAAACACCATGCTTGCTTGTATCCTCGTACCTTTGATGTTCCTCACTTCCTATATTGCGGCCTGACTATGCTTAATGCTGACCTTGGACGGTCGACCATGACCGAAAACGCTAGCGTGACGGGACCGTGATCCTTTCGAGACTCAAAACTCGCCTCCACATTTGACGATCGTAGTGGAGAAGGAAGTGGTATTGCAAACGCAAAACATCAGACATGGTATCGTAGAAATGGAGCTGGAGTAGATATTGTCCTAACTATCTCTGTATAGAAAGGAATGTCTTGTCCGTGTATTTCTTCTCTTCTCTCTAGTCTTCACTATCAAACCGACCTATCGTTTTCAGTTCTCAATTTCTTTGGCAGAGCTCCGGTAGCTTCTGATATTTTTGTTTCCCTCGTTTTTTCAGTCTTTTGTTTTTAGATCGTTGTATCTTTGCACATACATGCATTAATATTGGCTTGGTATTGGCATCGATTCACATCTCTTTCCTTTCTCCAAACTTAGACGGACGGCTTTTCTCATCACAGATATCTCAACCTTCATTCGTTGTCGTTTCTCCTCATATTTTGGTTTCGTTCTCCTGCACGCCGAATCACCATCACCTCCTGGAATAATATCACCGGACTCGAATTCTTACAACTTTCAACTCCTTTCATGAAAGAAGGTCACAGCGAGCTGTCCAGACGCGGGGCACATCACACAAGAAGCTTGCAGAAAGCTTAAATTCGCTTACTATAGCAATGTGAGTCTATTAATTCATTTGGGGAGTTAAGACAGGAACGGGGTGGTACCGTACTACCGTACACATCTGGGTTGATATCCATATCCTTCTGCATGTGCGGGGTATAACAATATTGAAGATTGAGGAAGGTTGGAAAGAAGGCTGACTTTTGACCACAGCGAACAGCAAGATAACAGTCTACCAGACAATACCGGTACTGCAGATTGATATCTTTCCCCTTGGCATTAATTTATTTCATCCAAATATTTCTGCATTTCATGTAAGAGATCAAGTCCGAGATCAGAAATCACACCACACCACACACCCCGCACCGAGATTATATGGTAATATATAATTTTATAATAATATACCATTTCCATCTTCGAAATACATACACCCCTTACCCAGGTGTTAGCCCCCGCTGTATCCGAATCAAATCTTTACGAACGGACGGCTGGACAACGTTGATTGTTTGCTTCTTTTATCGATTTATCTGTGCCACGAAAGAAACTCCAAACTCGAAACTCGAATCCACAATATAAGTCTAATAAGTCTCCGCAACTGAAAGCAAACAAATTCCTTCATCTATAATTCAATCCCTTCTCCTCCTTGACTTTACTTGACCTAGACTCTCCATACCTTTTCGCCTGAACCAAACAGAGAGGGAATAAGTTGCATAGAAGGAGTATATTAAGGTCTTTCTTCCCCAACTCCTTTAATCCATCCACCTACCTACGACCTCTAGCATTGCAGAACACCTGCAATCTATTATCGATTACGGAGTTTATTACCCAATTGATAATACCCGACCTACCTAATAATAGTTCGGCTCGGCATCCTTGTAATTGACCAGTCAGATTCGATAAATTAGTTCGACTCCCGATCTCCGTCTAAAAAAAAAAGACTAGATTGAATAGGTACACACCCCCAACACCCAAGAACAATTCGCGTCATTATCCACAATGTCCGACCTTCGCTATCAATCTGGGTCTCCCTCTCCAAAGCCCAACGATCCCCCACAACCATCTCAAACTATATTTGATGAAGCTGTTACACCTTCAGGTGCGGCACAATCCATTTTGGGATCCAATGGCTTGAACTCGAAACTTAACACCGGGGACAATCTCCGACGCATACAGGTCGTACAGTTAGATTCTCTCGAGGCAATTGAGACCAAGTTCCCAGATAATGATTCATCCGAGCCACCCGAGTCATCCACTGAAGCACCTACAGCATTAGGAGGTGACTCGGCTTCTGTTCCGTCGTCAAAGGTGTTTCCTACTCGGGCTTCCCGGACTTTCCATAATAACTACCAGAACACTCCAGCTCTATCCGTCGACGCTATACCCCGCCAGACTATCATGAAAGCATTGGCTTCTTCAAAAAGAGAAGATAGTCCACAAACCCTTTCTTTAGAAAACATGAAGTCTCCATCTACTGATAGACCGGGGACTGCCTCGTCGCAGAATCTTAATGCGGCGTTGACGGGTTTGGCACATGGAAATACTCCTTCCACGGCTCGATTTCCCTCTTTGCAATCCCCATTCTTCTACCATCAACGATTCGACGATGCTGTCAATATCGATAAAGTTCTTGAAGAGATCAACGAGGACGAAACAATGTCACATTCTCGACTCATGGCAACGGCTACGGGTGTGCGAGAAGTTTCCAAACAATTACAACGACGTCCTATCAAGAGAGCTGTGCGCAATGTTATGATCGTTACGAAGGCTAGAGATAATCAGTTGGTACATTTGACCAAGGATTTAGCACTTTGGCTCATGAGCACTCCACGATACGGCTCGGATCTCGGTGTTAATGTCTATGTTGATGCGAAATTACGCAACTCGAAGCGTTTTGGCGCAGCCGCATTGATCGAATCACAACCTCGATTTCAACATCTCTTGAAATATTGGTCGCCAGATCTTTGTTGGAGCCAACCGGAAAAGTTTGATCTTGTCCTCACTCTTGGTGGTGACGGTACTGTCTTATTTACTTCTTGGCTCTTTCAACGTGTTGTTCCACCGATTTTATCTTTTAGTCTAGGTAGTCTAGGCTTTCTGACTGGATTCGAATACGATCGCTTCAAGGAACACTTGAACAAGGTCATGGGAGAGGACGGTATGCGAGTTAACCTTCGTATGCGCTTCACATGTACAATTTATCGAGGCGGAAAAGAACCAGGTGATGATGCGGTAGAAGGCGAACAATTTGAGGTTCTTAACGAGCTCGTTATCGACCGAGGACCTTCTTCTTACATTTCCAACCTTGAGTTGTATGGCGACAACGAGCTCTTAACCGTTGTTCAGGCCGATGGATGCATCTTCTCAACTCCCACTGGCTCAACCGCATACTCATTATCTGCTGGTGGTTCCCTTGTCCACCCAGATATCCCTGCCATCCTCCTTACGCCAATTTGTCCTCATACTCTTTCCTTCCGCCCTATGATCCTCTCGGATTCTCTTTTACTTCGTGTATCCATTCCACGCAACTCCAGAGCTACCGCCCATTGCTCATTTGATGGAAAAGGCCGTGTTGAGTTGAAGCAAGGTGATCATGTCACCATTGCTGCCTCGCAATACCCATTTCCAACCGTCGTCAGCTCTCCCTCAGAGTGGTTCGATAGTGTATCCAGAACTCTCAGATGGAACACTCGCGAAGCCATGCAAAAGGCCTGGGACGGTGGCGAAGAAAGCGAAGAACAAGAAGTTGAATGGGATATCGATACTGATTCGGCCTGTTATGGAAGTGAAGAAAGTAGTCTCAGTACAAGTCCGTTGAGACAACAAATGAGCATGCTTGGCATGTAAAATGTTATCTTTTTGACTGAGATTGTTCTTTCTGTACGCACGGCTTGAATTACCAAGACTTAACTGCATTTTTACTACATTCTGTATTATTTAACACTTTTTTCTTACATCCAATCCGAGATCAGCAAGATATGATCCGGACAGTTTACTACCAAAAGGCCTAGAAAGGGCGTTGGTTTTGCAAACTAGGCGAATTGGCGTCAATTATTTAGAAAGAAGATAAGGTAGTGGCTAAATAACCACGAACTAGATACGAATATCATGACTTTGTTGGCCAGCTTTGTCAACTGTTAAATTAAACTTTTTTTTAATACCCCTATTTTTTGTGATGTATGCGTGATTGATTGATTAGGTGACATAAGTTATAAATATGTGAAAGATTTCTATTGGTATATTAACCCTAGGTCTTAACTCCTCTAACCCCCCCCCCCCTTTATTTCCCACCATATTAACCAATAAAAAACTGTAAATTGAATCTTTTAAATGATATCATATAATTCTACTCTACCTATATTCGCAATACCCCCGTGCACGCAATGCAGACAGACAAGACAGACAAGACGTCTCGCCTAAATCAATCTCAAGATCAATATTAAACATCAACATCAACATTCAATTCAAACTTCTGACGTAAACTTTTCTAACTTCCATCTCGCCTAAATCAATCAATCTCAAGATCAATATTAAACATCAACATCAACATTCAATTTGAACTTCTCCGACGTAAACTTTTCTAACTTCTAACTAGGTAATTAAGATAAGACATGAATAAAATAATAGAAAGGAAAAAAAAAGTTACGGTAGGAAAGAAAGCTAGCTAAGCTAATCCAGGACCTAGGACCTAGGACCTCGAGGATAAACACAACACTATTACGAGTTATTTTGTTTTGTTTTGTTTTGTTTTCTGCTTCTTCTTAAGACTCTTCCTCTTTTCCCCTTTTTCCTCTCCTCCCCCGCCCTCTTCCTCCCCCCCCTTTTCATCCCCACCCAAATCAAAGCACCCCCACAGTAGGATCCCCACACTCCAAATCAAACCACACATTCGGTACGCTCGGGATAATACTATCCAAGCTCTGCGCCACGCTGCCGCCAAAGAGATCGCATCGCGGGGCGCCGGTGCCCGGTTCCGGGTAGAAGGAGTATGATACGCAGCCTTTGTCGATGCCGTAGATGCCCTAGGGGGGTGGGGGTGGGGGGTTAGTTATGTTGTGTTGTGGAGGGGATTATGGAGGAGATAAGGGGAAAGAATGGAACGAGAAAAAAACAAAACCAACCCGACAAAACTCCCAACACCCCTTCAGCGTAACATCGACGCCGGCCTTATCCTCGACAAACTCGGCGAGGAAGAAATCGCCCACGGGCAAGCCATGCAAGCCGCAATGGACGGCCGCCGGGTTCGGGGTCCCGCTCACCTGCACCGTCGTCACCGTGGTTGTGAAGGGCACCGTCGTGCTCGGATGCAGATCCGTCGAGCCGATGGAGATGGGGGTTGCCGGGAGGGAGAGGGAGGAGAGGGGAATGGTGCTGGTGCTGGTGAGGAGGGTGGTGGAGGTTGCTTCGCTGCTTGGTGATGAGGGTGAGAGTGAGAGGGGGAGGGATAGGGATAGGGACTCGGATGGAGAGATTGTTGTTTGGACGGGCGTGGAAGTTAATGTTGAGATTGCGGTCAGCGAAGATGAGAAATTGGAGAGCGAGGAAGAGGAAGAGGAAGAAGAGGAAGAAGAGAGAAGGAAGAAGCTTGAACTCGAAATCGTCCGCGTAGCCGACGAAGAATTAGCAAAAGAAAGACTGGTCGTCCACCCCCGACTACTACTCGCCACGGGCGTCAGGGTCCAAAGACCCGTGGAATTCGACCCGGAAGGAGGGACGCCCGAAGGAGACGCCGAAACCGAAGACGGCAAAGGCGTCACCGTCCACGATCCACTCGCCACAACCGTCACCCACTGCGTGCTCGTGTAGCTTGCGGTGATGGTCATGATGCTCGTAGGGTTTGCGGCACAGAGGGTGAGAGGGGCGGATTGGCTGAGCAGGAGAGTTGCGTGGGGAGGAGAGCTGGCCTGGGATGCGGGATCGATGATGATGATGTTGACGGAGGACTGTGGAGATGGGATAGCGGAGGTGGCAGGCTCGAGGGGGGTGGGTGTTGCTGAGGTATTTACGATGATGGATGTTGCTGAGAGAGTTGGATCCGTGACGGTTGACACGCTGCTTGCGAGAACACCCGAGAGGATCGGGGCGGTAGAATCTCCCGCCAGCGGACCCGCAGAAAGGGGGAAATCCGTAGCAGTAGAGAGACCAATCAAGGAACTGCTCGAAAGCACCGTGGAAGTAGAAACCCCACTACCTGCTCCAGTCTCCTCGGCCCTGAGATGCGGATGTGTAAACGGCAAAAGAGGTTGATTCAAAGCTGCCGAATCATCATCATCATCAGCACCATTATTATCATCATCGTCGTCGTCATCATTGTCATCCTCATCATCACCACCCCAACCACCACCCCATCCCCATCCCCCGCCTCCGTTTCCATGTCCAGAATTACCCGAGCTAGTACTCCACGGCCAATTCCATCTTTTTCTATGATTTTCTCCTGGGGCATTGTCAGCAGGAGAAAAGAAAATTGGAGGACCAATCTATCTCTCCATCACGCAAAACTCAAAACTCAAAAACTACAAAAACACAAAGGAGAAAGTGAAGTCAACATACAACCTTCTCATGAGGTTGAGGAACCGCCGAAACGACATTAGAAAGGACGGCGATGGCGCCGACCACAGTGAGGAGTTGCATTGTGAATTGGACTCGAGATGATTTTTTTTTTTTATAAAAAAAAAGAGTGATGAAAGCTCGCGAGTAGACGAGCAGATGGAAGTGTATGACTTGACCAAGAGGGCAAGTATCAATCAAGTCAATAATGACAAGAAGAGAGAGAACGAAAAACGAGTGACGCGGAGGAAGCAAAAAAAAAAGACTGTGTCTGCTAATTCGAACTACTTTCAACTTCTTAGAAGGATGGGATGTCTTCATCATCTTATAACCATCTTGAGAAAGGCCCTTTTCAATATAACTACTCCTTAGTAGCTTGGTAGGAGTGGTCTTGTCGAGGCGAGGGAAATCAAATCTTACCAAGGAGGTGAAAAGAGTTAAGGGAGAACAAATTTACCGAAGCAAGGCAACAAATAATTCACATACGAACACACACCAAATGTTCTCTCGCCCTTTCGTAGTAGCTCATCTGATTGAAATTCAATCTATTATCCATGCCACTTGTCTTGTTCCTATTTACAGTTTGGGAAAAATCAAATATCCTTGCAATGCTTCCTACACCCAATACTCCGAATATAATGCTCCTTGGGAAATAACCCATTCCCCTAAAAATGCTGAAGGGGTATCGTACAATAATGTATGAGCAAGGGAAAAACTGAGAGGCTTTCAGTATTCCAATTTTTCTAGATATGCAGATCTAGACAATTTGACTGTGGAGTACAGCAGGGACGAATCGGAATTTTGTACTGAAGCCGTGTAATTTGAACAGCGCATCCCATCAACAACTGATTTCTTCTGACCATGTTCCTCTCATCAAATCGAAAACTTTCGTAGGCCATTCGTGATCGTGATATCGTGGTTCGACAATCTCAATCCTCCCAAATAGTATCTAGATTCAAATCACCTCTTCTTTCAGCCCCGCAAACACTCCAGCGTTTTCTCTTATCTCGTGAACCAAATCCTCCCAGAACCCTACCACGGCCTCCGGAAGTGTCAAGTCCTCTTGATTTGGCATCTTCACCTTCGACTCCATCTGCCGCATCCGCTGCAGCTTTCAACTGAGCAATCCTCTCTGCTTCCAAGGCAGCTTCTTCTGCATCTGGTGTATCGGGTATGGTTTCCAAACTGGATATGCTCGGGCTGCGAGATCTAGCCGAGGTAGGTGTAGAAGGAACAGACGAAGATGCGTATGAACCGGGATAATACAATGAGCTGGTGGAACTGTTTGAGGTGAGGTAGGATTCGCTGAATTTCGTTGTATGGTATGAAGGGGATGAAGTCGAGGAGGACGGTGTCGTGGGTACTGTGCCACCAGTCAAAGGACTCGTTGGTCCAAGATGACGTAAAGGAGAAGCTGGTCTTCGTACTCGTGTATAACTACCGGTGGAAGGTATACCTAAGATTGGTGATGCACTCCGATCTGACAATTTTGATGTATCCTCATCTATAGATGGCTGGACACCCTCACTAATGTTAATCAACGCACGATTTGGAAATCCTGGAAACGCTTCATCTGCTGGTTTTCTGGGTATGCGAACTCGAGCTGGTGAGCCCAAAGGACTCGCAGGTCTTTGGGGAGACATGAGTAAATGACCGGCACCATTTACTCCTGGAAGTGATTGTGCTCGGGACATTGGGGGTGCAAGAGCACTGCCGTTTGATTTCGATCTAAAATGTCCTCGAGCATATGGTGAAGTATTTCGGGGTCGAAAAGGAATTGAAGGAGTAACAGGGGATGCCCATCCTGGGGAGCGGGGTGATTGAGGTGCTGGTTCTGTAGTTCGACGAAGATTTGGAGGTTTGCCTGATTGTTCTCGATCCTTGATTGGAGTTTGACTGTCGTAAAGAGCAGATTCTTGTAATCGTAATCGTGGTACTGGAGAAGCTCTGAATTCCTCAAGGGAGTGGAGTTCAGGCACGGGTTCCATGATTACTGCGACCTTTGTGAGGACCCAATAACGGCATGGAACGCCTGTGTGGTGAATGTACGATAAAGAAGTGTAGGCAAGGTAATATTTCGGCTGACTTCTTATTTGCTACAATCGATGGCTAATAACGAGATTCTTTATTTTAAAAATCCTTAACGTGCCTCCTTCAGTTGGTTTGGTAGAGAGTAGGAATTCCAGGTTGAATTGGAAAGAATGAATAGTGATTGTTTGAGCGTTTTATGTTGTTTTGATGTATGACTGTATTGTACTGTAGTCTCTTTTTTTTTCGAAGTTTCGCGATACCAGCGCAAAGGAATGAAGGATGGGAGGGATGGAAAGGGAGAAGAGGCGTGAGGTAGGTATTCTCTTAAATCCCTCTCTTCTCTTCTGAGCAAAAAGTCAAAGGTTGAAATATTGTTGAAGAAGTATCAGTGAAAATGGAGAGAGAGTATCATATATCAGATGCCCAGGTGGTTCATGTATATACTCATGTTCATGTTCATGTTCATGCGGATGTCATCATGTTCATGTTCATGTTTGGTTTGTTCATGAATCATATTGCTGATATTAAAGTTGGGGGTTTGTTTCTTATGAACTAGGTAGGTACCTGGTAGGAATTCCCTCCCCTCCCCAATTATTAGTTTAGACTTTGAGAGAGCGCGTTCGTCTCCAGGGCTCTTTTCGGTGGGCATTTATAAGGAAAGCGCTCCCGTCGGAGGTTTATTATCATCAATTATTTAAAGGATCCTCACGGTGACTGCTCTCGTCCTACACTTACACCTACACCTAGATAGGTAGGTAGGTAGGTAGGTAGGTAGTTAGCTAGATCGATCAAATGGATAGATATCAAATAGATGTATTTAGGTATGTTTTACACCTAATCATGAGAAACCTGGAGATACGAAGATATGAAACTACCTACTAGGTACTAATAAAGAGTACATACCTAAGATCTTTCTAGAAGGGGGCTTGACCATTCGTAACCATTCGCAACCATTTCACGCCCGGGCTGCTCATAATTTATTGCACTAGGTATTACCTACCTACTCAACCACGGATATGGGATATGGATTTTGTTGAAGACATCTTAATACCTAATGGATGTTTTAACTCGTTTGCGGGCGGCCATTTCTGGAGAGTCATAACTGTATTCTGTTTTACTAGAATATGTAGAATATATCCTATCTCTATCTATTTTATTTGTTTTATTTGTTTGGGTCCAATGAATCTATTATCATCCAAGTACATACTAGTTTAGTACCTTAACCAGTTGATTGCAGACGGAAATCAATAGATGCCCAGGTGCTTACAATTCATTTGCCGCATTCGAACATTACCAC
Organism: Ciborinia camelliae; assembly: GCA_025890175.1. Classification (NCBI taxonomy): domain Eukaryota; kingdom Fungi; phylum Ascomycota; class Leotiomycetes; order Helotiales; family Sclerotiniaceae; genus Ciborinia; species Ciborinia camelliae. The sequence continues at coordinate 1,003,887 of JANPYM010000012.1, forward strand.
GATGAACGCAGCGTTTAACTGATTAACCAACCAATCGAATCTCGAGAACGCCCATTTGTATAGTTCACCCCATCTTTAAAACAATCAAGATCCAGGTCAACAAGTTAGCATTCAATAATCTGATCCAACGAGTACAGCTTCATGGATATATGTTGTTGGTGTTGTTGTTGTTCTTGTCATTGTCATTGCCTTGGTCATGGTTTGTTTCTTCTGAAGTTCTGACTGACTCCTGAGACGGGATCATGCAATCAGGCTTATCTCTCGATACCGATAGGTAAATTCTAACATTGATGGTTCTCATTACCTACCTACCTACCTATCGATTCATCCGTTGAGAATTAATTCATGAATCTCAATTTTCAAGCTTCCTGTTGTGTGAGATACCATGCTTTGACAGGCATTGATGGTGTATCACAGATCATGCGGCCTCGAATCTTCCCCTGTTCCAACTTCCAATCACTTTCTACCGTGCCCCGAATGTCATTGCCACTGGTATGCTTGAGACTCGAGAGGTAAAACAGTCTATGGCCGTGTCGTCTGTTTACAAACAATTCCTATACCGGTAGTTCCCACGAGGTATCATATTGCGTGATCTACAATACGACCATCTGAATTTCAAAACTCTCTAGAGAAAGCGTGCCCAAACCTGAACATGAGAAAGGACGATGGGATTGAAATTGGAATTACGGGTGCCCCCCTCTCGAGTCTCTCTCGAGTCTCTCTCGAGTCTCTCTCTACCCCTTTCACTGCAGATATGTTTGGATGTTGCATAATCTACTCAATCTTGGTATCTCAAGATCCTATATACATACTAACTCGTACCCTACATAATTAACTACCGGTACCAGTATGACAGAAAGCATGGAGAAAGTGGATATTTGTCTATTCATCATTCCACGTTACTTGGTAGATCTGGAAGTCTGCACCGTACATACTCCGTACTGCAGCTCGGATTGCCCAATTTTCTAAGATACGGATCGGATCATCTTGAATCATTGGGTTTGCATGAAATGATTCCGATATGCCGGGTTTCGCATGAGATCGGATATTAAAGATGAGCCTCCTCTCTTTCCGGAGACATACAGAATGACGAAAAGGCATCCAAAAAGCTTCTATCTGCGGATATGAGAAGATATAATAATATATTGACAGCTCATCTTTCCTATGCCGGCTTTCGCCATTTTGCAAACGCTCGTGGGGCGAACAGTAAAATGCCACTGGGTGCCTTCAATAGGTCACATCCGTTGATGGTCCCTTGACAAAACGTTTAACGGCAAGAGATCTTCATTCACCCGGAAGCTGGACCTGCATTGATAACCAATTCAAGGTGGGCATCCCAAGAGTGTCACGGTATGATTATCAGAACGAGACTGGGACCTCCCCGTCTGGGAGTTTGGAGATTATTTTTCTTAAATTAAAGTCGTCGATCACAACTTCACAAGTACCAGCTAGAGAGGCTCGAGAGGCCAGATAGGAACAGAAGTTACAGAAGAAACGAACCTCATTTACCCATATGAAAAAAAATATCACGGTTTTTGAAGATTGGTAATGGATCCTGCGATACATCTCTGATCATAACCTTGCTCTCATCAACCATGAGGCATTCTCTCTTTTAAATTCTCAAATCCATCCATGGATATTCATATTCATATAACAGAACGGTGAAAGATACCTAGTAGATAGATTGATGATGTATTTGAATAGTATACAATTGTGTAGATGATTCCTTATAGTATGTATGATAGAACCTGGAGGTTAAAGTACCTTAAGTACCTTATGTATACAGTCAAAACGGTATCGATAGAACGGGAGAAGGGATAATAAGAACTCCCCGCTTGAATGAATGCACATCAGAGCTCTCATCAACCTCCAGGTAGGTAGCTAAGGTAGATAGGTAGATATTGAAGTATTGTAGACTGGAGGCATTGTACCCTTCAAACATCAATTGGATCCTGATCAACCTCGACGTCGACATCGATATCAATATCAATATCAACCATTCATTCTCTTAGCGAAGTCCAAGAGTGTACGGTCAGGACATATGTACTCCCAACAGTTATTCTCATCTTAATTTGAGTTTTGAGTGGCTTGTGATAAGAATAGATCTCTGGTTGTAGTAAGCCGGTAAGCCAGTAACCCTGCCTGAACCACCAGGAAACCAAAGCAACCTTACCAAAACTCTTAACTTTAAAATCAAATACTGTAAGGTAATCAATTTTCACACCGGTATCGTGTCCAGATCATTAATAAGTGATCCTTTAACTAAATTCGACCAATAGTATGGTGGTATCGCCGGCCATTAAGAGTAACTTGGAAGTTCGCAACAACTTCGCATCAACATTTTATGAAAGATCGACTATTCACTCAAATCGAACCTCACATTCTTTTTCTCCCACTTCACTTCATTTCACTTCACTTCACTTCACAACGTATTCCAGAAGAGGCATTACCCAATCGATCAATCTCATCAATCTCATCAATCCCCTCTCTCTTTGGAATACCAGGAAGAGATTGTTGGGCTAATTTAATCTCTGTACCATCTGCGACACGAACCGAATACCTACATAATCTAGTACCTCGATAAAACCAACCCTCTTCTCCTCTGTAACTCAAGAATCGACAAATGCGCTCTTAGAACCTTATAAACTATCGATTGAGGACAACCTTTCTCCCCAGTACAACGGCGCCATGGGCCCAGTTCGGTCATTACGGCGTACGAACCCGCTCACTTTGATTGTGGGTGCGGTCTTATGTATCATAATATTCTTATTTCTATTCTCACCATCAAACGCCGACGCAGCAGCATCGCAATTAAGAAAAGCAAGCGCAGCATCCAATCCTCTCTCGCCACCTACCTCTCCCTTTCGAAAACAAAATGAAGTCACGAAAAGTGGTAAACGGAAACCACCTCCTGTGGTCCATTACCATATGAATAATGTTACCAGTACCTCCGATCCTATGGGGAACCGAGAAATGATCCTCATCTTGACACCTTTGGCAAGATTTTATCAAGGCTACTGGGACAATCTGTTGAAGCTTTCATATCCGCATGAGCTTATTACTCTCGGATTCATTATCCCAAAGAATAAGGAAGGAAATGCCGCTACAGCAGCTTTGCAGGAGCAGGTTACAAAAACACAAAAGTCCGGACCAGAGAAGAATCGATTCGCAAGTATCATCATTGAACGACAAGACTTCGATCCACCTCTTGCATCTCAATCCGAAGGCGAAAGACACAAGATGGAGAACCAAAAGGCAAGAAGATCTGCAATGTCAAGAGCTAGAAACTCTCTTCTTTTCACTACTCTTGGACCCTCCGTATCTTGGGTCCTATGGTTAGATGCGGATGTTGTTGAGACTCCCCCAACATTGATTCAAGATCTAGCAGCTCATGATAAAGCCATTATTGTGCCAAACTGTTTCCAACGATACTACGATGCAAAGGATAAACGAATGTCAGAGCGCCCTTATGATTTCAACAGCTGGCAGGATAGTGACGTTGCACGAAAACTCGGGGAAGCAATGGGGCCTGATGATATTTTATTAGAAGGTTATGCTGATATGGCTACATACCGAACATTGATGGCATATCTTAGCGAAGATTCTGGGGATACCAAGGCAGAAATTCCACTTGATGGAGTAGGAGGAACAGCATTGATGGTCAAGGCAGAGGTACATCGTGATGGGGCCATGTTCCCACCTTTTGCTTTCTATCATTTGATCGAGACCGAGGGATTTGCTAAGATGGCAAAGAGATTGGGTTGGAGTGCATTTGGATTGCCTAATTACAAGGTATTTTCATCCTTTGTTTCTTATCTTCTATTGTTGCATCACCAGCTCCATGACTAACATACGAAATTGCAGGTCTACCACTATAACGAGTGAGAGATGTCCGGCACATCCACTTCCCACTCACATACCTTCTCACTAGATATTTGAAACGAGGAACCAAAAATCCCATAATATTTTGGATGGATCGGTTGGAGGGCTCGAGCCCCGAGGGAACAGCAGCAGCATCGGGTAGTTAGGTTATGAGGAGGGAGGAGAGAGACACGGGCTGGAATTTTCCACCACATCTTGTGTATCACATCAAAGCTTAGGTAGGGTGGGGTGGGGTGCGGGGGGAAATTCATTAGGATTGGGCGTTCTTCGAGTTGGAGAATTACGAAAACACTAGAGAAAGAATCACCTTTTAACTTCTTCTTCTTCTTCTTCTTCTTCTTCTTCTTCTTTCCTCGAATTTGACCTCGAATTTGACCTCGTCTCCCAAGCGGCCACTTTCTTGTGCCTTATCTGTATGTATGTATGTATGTATGTATATCATAGAAATGAAGTCCGGATTTTCGTCTCGTGTTTTGTTTTGTTTTGTATGTTAGATTGTTATGGTGGAGTTTTGTACTTGGGGTGGAAAGGCGGGGGAGGGGGAGGGGGAGGACGTTTCTTGGATGCCCAGGTGGTCATGGTAAGGTTATATCTTGCTTGCTTGCTTGCTTGCTTCTGCTTGCTTCTGCTTGTCTCTCGTGTGGTTGGTTGGTTGGTTGGTTGGTTGGTTGGTTTGTATATTGTATATATGTATGTGCATTTTTCACTTTTATTATACCTAATTATATCTAAAAGTAGATACAATATCTATCTAGGTAGATAGATAGATAAATAGATAGATGGACATGCATAGCTAGTGCTAGTGCTAGTGCGATATACATACATCCCATACTCCTCCTCCTCTAAACAAACAAACAAACACACAAAAGAAAGAAAGAAAGTAAACAGCTGGAGATCTGGAGATCTGAATATCATTTATCGCTCGCTGATGGCTGATGGCTGATGGCTGATGGTTGATGGCTGGGCTGGTTTTATGTTGGCTTGATTTTTTTTGAGAGGGGGGGTTTTCGATGGGGGGTTTTCGAGGGGCTGGGGGTTGGGGGTTGGGGGGTTGTGGGAGGGTTGTGGGAGTGGATGGGAGGGAGGGTTGTGGGTAGGTGAGATATACCTAAATACTTCCTGACTGGGGTCTTTTATCTGATTGTGTGATTTTGAGAGAGAGTGTGAGAGGGAGTGTGAGAGAGGAAGAGAATGTGTGTGTGTCTGGGTGGGTTGGGGGATTGGTAGAGGGGTTGGTAGAGGGGTTGGTAGAGGGGTTGGTAGAGGGGTTGGTAGAGGGGTTGGTAGAGGGGTTGGTAGAGGGGTTGGTAGAGGGGTTGGTAGAGGGGTTGGTAGAGGGGTTGGTAGAGGGGTTGGTAGAGGGGTTGGTAGAGGGGTTGGTAGAGGGGTTGGTAGTCGACGGATCGGATCTTAATAGGTACTTAGTTGATAGTTAGGTTAAGTTAAGTGTTTATATTTATTATTTAGATACCGATCTCGTCCGGCCCGGTCTGGTCTGGTCCGGTCTTATATAGCTAGCGGATGTGAGAAGAGAATGAAGCGGGATGTTGGGTTGTTGGGTTGTCTCTCCTATTTTGCTTTTTGGGAGATGGGGAGATGGGGAGATGGGATGGGAGGATGGGTATGAGTGAAGTATTAGGTATTAGGTAGCTCATTTTACCTAGAGTACCTAGTAGGTATCCAGGATAAGCATAGCTCAAAAGGCACCATCTCCCACCTTGCAAGATTTTTCTTCCTTGAGACAGCTTCCTCAGGAATCAGGCTTAACAGCGCTCGTGGTCTTGATACCAAATGATCAAATGCAACATCAGAGATGATGAGAATCATATTTTCTGAGTAGCGTGATACATGAAGCGGCATAATAATTCTTCAGCCGCAACCCTCCCTACCTCAGCTTGCATTTTAACAGGCAGTAATACTTATGTGGCGAGAGCCCTACTACATTCGTTCCATTTTGGGAAGTGATTTAGCCAATCGCATGGATATAAGTACACGGGTGAAAGCACCTGCAAAATCAGGCCCTGCGTGCGACTTGACCCGGTAGGTAGTAAGTAAGTTATAAGAATTCTAATCCCCGCGCCAAATGTACTGAGCTTGAGAAAAACTGATTCTTTCCCTTGGCTTTTACATTTGACACGGGATCGGTAACAGAGAAACTGCATCGATTCATTATTGTTGCTGAAGCTAGTTTAGGAACTTGGAACAATTTAGACACTCCACCGGCTTGCAAGTGGAATTGAAAATGGTGACCCAGCCTCGGTTCCGCAGAGAGCTTGCACGAATCAGGTCCCTGGGCATACCAATTAACCCCGAGCTGTTGAAGCAAAATCGCCAACGCATTGCACTTTACCAAGCAGTGAAAAACAATGAATATGATATTGTACGCAATATTCTCGGTTCGGATACTGGCATTTCTACCGGCTATACTGATGCAGATGGTTGTAAGCTGTTATATATTGCTGCGGCGTCTGGTTACACATCTATTGTCGAGCTACTATTACAGCACCATGCTGATGTAGAATCATACAACTCATCGACAAAGCGCACAGCACTTTATCAGGCCGTCGAAAATGGCCACAGGGAAGTAGCTACGATACTTCTAGACCGTGGGGCGGATATAGAGACACGAAGTGAGGATGGATGGACTCCGTTGATCAATGCCGTCAAAAAACGTGATTTGAATCTCGTTGAATTACTCCTGAAACGCGGGGCAAGTACAAAGATACAACTCATGTATGACCAAACACTGGAAGATCTTGCAGAGGGAGACAATGAGCTGAAAAGTTTGCTACTTTCCCATCAAGTCCTCGATGGCCCACTGGTCCTAGATAGTGAAAGCGATACATTGTTTGCCAAGGGCTACGAGGAAGCTGATATTCTGAATTCTGGAGAAAGAGACGCCAAATTTTTGGCTTGCCATGGGTTTCAAGCTACTATCATCGACTTTTTCGATACTGATCGTGAGCAAAGAGTTCATGTCTCGAAATCAATCTATGACATTCTTTACGGAGATCCCGGCCCAGAGGCAATAATGAAGTCAGCAATATCGAAAACAACACTTTCTGGCCGTCGGCCTCGCTTGAGATGGTATCATCTTCCGTCAAATAATGTAAGACGTCCTCCCCAAACTTCTTTCATGTTCTAATCATATTTCAGATGGAATGGGTGGAGGTACGAAGCCTTAGCTTACAGCTCTATGCTCGATAACTAACTTGCTCTTAATTGATGCTCAGACATTAGTCGCCCGTATACTTCAAGAACGTGGCATTACTATGGGTAGCGAGTTAAGATCTAGAATTTCCTTGACAAACTCTGCTCGTCGACAATATTGCACAACTACGGCTCATTCTTCTTTTATGAGACCAATATGCCGCGCATTTGAGGTAACAAATCTAGTTCAAAAGATTTCAAAGACTTGGTAACTAACTTCGATTGGCACAGCCAGCGGTCCCCAAGTATAAAGAGTCGCTAAAGACGCTGGCGATCGGTGAACAAGTTATGCTCTTCGTAAGTATAGTACACATAAGCCCACTAGTTGTCAGAAACTGATTCAAGAACATATCCCCTACCTTCATTTCGAAACTCATGATGCATACTTGGAAATGGCCAGAACCATGAGCAAAGTGAAAGGAGAACAAGAACCGTCTAATTCTGAACCCATCCAGCCAACTCGAACTGAGGCAGAGTTGCTCGAAAGAGATAATAATGAACACGTTCAGACTATTCAGGAGCCGACTTTAAGAACTAGACGCCAGAACCTCGGAAGAGAAATTCGGCATCAACTATTGAAGGGGATCAAAAACATGGCAGGTGTCATATCCGCGGAATCGAAAGAAGTATCCCAACGACCAAACTCACTGGCAGCTGATACTGGCGACCATGATTTAGAAAAGGGCATGCCGTCGAGAAATCAAAAGCAACCCAAGCAGGATCTCAAATCTCGGCCAAGTATCGAAATGCAAAAGGCAAGTCGGGACACAGACAAGATAGTGACGGCGAATGATGAGAGAATACATACTCTCCAGAAACAAAAGAGTGCTGGTATTTTGACTCAACTTCAACCAGAATCCCATTCTGGAAACTATACAAACCCAAAGGTGACTGGACTTAATTTGTCCAAGTCAAAATCAAGACTAGTCGATGAAGGTACGAAAGAGCTTAGACAGGAATCAATTGAAGAAGAGCTGAGCAAAACAGACCCGGAAAGTTTTGACGAACTTCTCATGAAAGGTTATTTACCTCACAAAAATACTGGCCAAATTCCTCCTCTACAGCTGCGACGGACACTGGATCAGTATTTTTATACCCACCTCGAAATATCTGGAAGTGCCTCGAGTTCGACAAGAGACAATGATCAAGTTGTGTATCGATTTACAAAAGATAGTTGTGAGCCAAAGATGTTTATGGTGGACCAACTGTGGCTCTGGATTATCAATGATGGTATGTAGCAATTCTATATTCACGGATTGCGCTTTCCTGACGATTATGGAACGTTAGATACAGTAATAAGCTGCTGTCCTCAACGCTGGGACGTAATGGCAAATGTAAACGAAGCTAGGGTCCCAGATTTGCATGATATGTCTGCTGGGCCTTCTTCGGCACATATCAAAACATATGAAAATGAAGGTTTACCCGTCCATAATGAGGCTAGGCGTATTCCTGATTCTAAAATTGATTCGGATGAACAGAATAACAAGCCTAATTCTTTTCAGGGGAAGAAACAACGACAGATATTCTTAGATAAGGACCCATTGAACGTACATCAGATGGTTTTGAAACACCTACAAAGGACAGCTCGGCCATCAATCCAATCTGCATACCAATTGGCAAAGTTGATCACGGATACGTGTGCAAATATTTTCAACCCTTACGATATCCCGGATGAATTCCAATTCTTCGAGTTCTTTGAGCGCTCTATCGGCTCTCTAGTAGGTACTCTATTGTTTTCGGTGGAAAAAGAAACTAATCTACACTAGATTGACAAAGAAGCGAAATGCTATTTGGAATTTGTTCATATGTTAGACCATGCACACTCGGCTAATATTGGGAGCTTAGAGAAGCCATCCTTCAATATAACAGCAGAGACTCATTTATTGGTGGAAATAAAGGACATCCGCGATGAGCTTGGAATTTTGCGCATGGTTCTGACAGACCAGTTGAATGTTATGAATGAATTCACATTAATCGCAGCAAGAGGCGATGCCCGAGTACAAAAGAGAATCAAGGCCGAGAATGCTTCAGTAACCTCAGAGACACAAGGTGATACGAGCCAGGTTGCAGATAAGGGAAAAAGACCGCTTGAGGAAAAGGTTCAAGATCAAGGGGAGAACAAGAAAAGGAGCGTGTTCCAGGCGATGGCAGGGTTTTCGAAGTTTCAAGACAAGAAAGAACGTGGTTCAAATCATGGAACGAATGGGGACTACCTAATGAAGAACGGCAACGATTCCCAGGAAACCACAGATATATTTACGCGGATCTTGAATGGCATTGGGGACCAAAGCAAGGGCCAAGCAGAAGGATTCATGACTGAGAAGAACAAAGTACTCGAAAGTCATTTATACAGAATAGACCAAATGGATCAACTAGCGGAGAAGACATATGTTGCGGTAACTGCTAAATACATGAAGTCGATTCAGATAATGCTGACGTTGTAATCAGCTTAACCACCTCCTCGACCTGAAGCAAAAACAAGCCAACATATCAGAAGCCGAATCAGCACACAGGCAGGCTAATGAAAGTTTGGACCTTGCGAGGCTTGCACAAGTACAGGCTGATCAAAGTGCACAGCAAGGGAAAACAGTCATGGTTTTCACCGTGGTCACTATCTTATTTGTGGGTTACATTTTTGGTTCGATTGGGGGCGATGCTGATTGAAGTAGCTACCATTGTCATTTGTTGCTGCGTTCTTCGCTATAGGGATGGACAAATTTCCTCTCGATGGAAACGGAAAACTGCCGATGAATTATGTTCTCAAATATATGTGTATGTTCTGCTCTCATATTCACGATGTGATTGCATCGATGCAACATGGCAAATGTTCGCTAACATCATCATAGTGGGAACGTCATTCGCGGTATCGGTCCCCCTCATTCTATTTGCTTTTCATCAAGATAGAGTATCGAGGTGGATAAAATCATGGACCAAAAGGGCGCAAAATCTCGATTCGGAATATGGGCACACTGGTGAACAGACTTTAAAAAGGGGTTACGTGAAAGATTGATGTTCTTGTGATTTTGTTTGGCTTTTCATTCGGTAAAATCAATGGGTATGAACTAATTTTATTGCGAGAGTACTGCTACTGAATTTGCACCCTTTGAATTGTTAAGTTCTGAACCAATAAGTATAGCAGCTACAAGACGTCAAAATTACCGACTTTCCTCTTCAAAGGTATAGCGTTGTCAACGATAGCAGCAGCTTCTATGCTTTGCTTTTGCACAACATCCACTATAATATTAAGCTTTGTCTTACCTTCCTGGCATCATATGCATATATTCATCTGTAAACTGTCTCCACATCTCATACATTTCTATTTGAAAAGCTAAACGTGAATCAAAGGTTCTTTCTTATATCGTCCCACCATTCAGTCGCTTCCACTCCTCTATCCATCATCCAGAAGACATGGACCGGGAGCTATTGGTATTCCTAAAAATCATAGGTACTCATACCTCCAGGTTAAGTCAAAGATATTCTTCTATACAGTATAACAAAAATCTCAATTCCAAAAATAACTATATGAGATAAACCTAGCGTCAGACCTGAATCACATGCGGTATTAACTCCATAATAAGAGGATGGTCAACGTCCGAAGTTTTGGGGAGGCGAGGGGTTCGGCTTCTCGTTCTATCTAATGAGACTGACCTGATCATAAATAGGCAATAAAAATTCAATCTCAAAACTATTCAGAACATCTGAAATAGCTGGCGTAAAGGATGAGATGGGAAGGTAGAAACGCCACATCCCACCCCTTTCCCCCAAAAATATCGGACTTTTTCTATCTTTTATTAGATAGGTACTGAGTTGATATGGGTGGTACTGGCAGTATATTCAGTTGCCATGGTTTTTCTCTTGCGGACCGTCAAGTGTGTATTCGCTCTTTGTGTTGATGATTGTAGGTCGCCAGTCGCCAGTCGCTAGATGATTGTCTGCTGTTAGAAATCGCATGTATCATTCCATCATTCATTGTAAGTATAGTAAATGCCATATCATTAGGTACTGTTGCGTCATACGGTCGGCACATTACCGCGTGCACCTGTATCAGCGCATACCGCGTCTATATACTTATATGTAGGTCTCCCGGTCTACAACCTTAGATCATCATCAATAATAATAAGCGCGCAACCTCCACCATACGTTTATCGATCACTACCACCACGCGTGTGCTATCACCCAGAGTGATTCCAATAATTACATTCCAATGACCTCTTCTTTCGAAGTTGCGGACCTATGAATAGTACCTAGTACTACAGACTGGGAAATAAAATGGGAAAGAAATCGTGGATGTATTGATATCATAAAGTACAATGATAGAGGTTGTTGAAGTTCCACGGTTATTAGCATGAAAAGTACTAGGTAGTTACTCATGGTATAGGCCATTCCATTACAATTCACTTCTTTTGATACCACGCAGTTTTCCTGTTTTTTTCCCCTGTTTTTAAGAATAGAGTTCTCGAGTGAATGATGGACTTCTTTTTACTGTATTCGTGGGGGTCATGTATTAAAGACCAATCCTAGGTAGTCATTTTGAGATTCTGGGTGGGATTTTGACGCGGAAAGTCGCTAGTAAATATACCTAGGCAATTCACTACACAGGAAGACACTGCTCGAGGATAAATTATTCTCGGCTCTGGCGGCTCTGGCGGGTATCGCGATTTGAAGATTAAATAGAGCGAATAGGACCCCTTGATGTGTTCCCGGATCCCATTATACTCAACTTTAGCTATGCCGAAACGCAGCGGAATCATCCACCTGGGGTTATCCAAAGCCTATGATATCCAGAGTAATAATAAAACAGAAAGGAAACTGGAAAGTTGAACCTATTGAATTTGAATCTAAGAATTGTTACAAGCAAGAAAAGACCTCAACTTTCCTGTTGAGTTTATTGAGCTAGATAGGTCCTGCCGCGTTTACCGCTGGAATACCTACCTATCCACTTCAGTCCATCAATTCTTCATTATATCTAGACCTTTCCAAATGAAGAAACAGCCAACTACCAGATAGATCATCACCATCTAGAACACTTCCAAAATTCTCGGTCTTATTTATCACTTTCTCGATCGCCAAAACCTTCATACCTTCATACCTTCATACCATCTACCATCTACTATCTACCATCTACCATCTACCATCTACCATCTACCATCTACTATTTACCATCTACTATTTACTATTTATCATCTACCATCTACCATCTACCATCTACCATCTACCATCTACCATCTATCATCTACCATCTACCATCTACCATCTACCATCTACCATCTACCATCTATCATCTACCATCTACTATCTACCATCTACCATCTACCATCTACCATCTACCATCTACCATCATACCATTATACTATAAATCAAGTTTTCGAATCCCAAAACCCAAGACCTCATCTCATCTCACCTTCTCCACCCATAAATCTTCAACGCGACGAGAAGGAAGGAAGGACCCCAATCTCAATCTCAACCTCAAATTTCCCAAACCCAAAGCAAACCCAAACCCAAACCGGCAAAATGATGTTTGTCAGCCGCACGCCACAATCATATTTCACTTTCGTCGCCGCGTGGATATTTTTGGCCTTTGTTGCCGCTATCCTTGGCTGGATGATGATTTATATCTTGTTGTTATTGACTGTCTGATGAGTCACGAGTGAAAGCTGCTTTTTCCATCGGTAGGTTTGTGTTTTTGAATTCCTCTTTCCTCCCCTCTCCTCCACGTGTTTGTATCGATTTCGCTGATTGTTCGCTAGGCAGTTAGATGGATGGATGGATGGATGGATTACTTACTTCTGGGGTAGTGGTGGTGGTGCTGATAGGCGTGGAAATCCATGGTTTTCTCGCCTACGCGAATAGGGAATCGGGTTTGTTTGCATGACATGGCATGGCATGGCAATCAATGGATGTATTTGGGAACAGGGAAAGATTTCGCGGTGTGATGTATGCGAAATGGGGGTTATCTTACAACAGCCGGCAAGGGACTGGTAGGCTGTTAATCGCAGACTACCTACCGTCTGAAACCCAAGCAGAACATCTGTCGTAGGATTTGATGCGCATAATCAGAGACCTGGAGATGGCCATATCAAAAACATACATGCAATAGCCAAAAATTTGCCAACAATTTGACATCTCTCGACTTTCAAGTTGTTTAAAGTGATTCATTCTATGGATTGTGCTGCATTGAAGGTTATGGAATTTCTCTGAGTTTAGTTTCGTGTATCTTTGAAGTTGACTGTCATTTTATTCTTTTGGAGATAAACCCGTTTCCTCCCCCTATAATATCACAGAGTTGCTTGGTTATAACCAGATTAGACGCGCCAGCCGAATGCAAACATACCAACCATCATGTATCATAAGTAGCTCTCTGGCTCATGTTGCCTTACAAATTCCAAACCCACCTGCATACCAAAAGTGAAATTAAGGTCAAAATAAGGTCAACTTGAGCCCTAACTAGTAGGAGATACCGCACCCGTACCCAAAAGATGAAAATGCAAGATCGTCGGCGCATGGTCGAGTCGAATCTAATCTTCCTTCCTTTTGCTCGGACAAAATTTCGTCTCGGGTTAACTTGGCAATCTGCACATCAAGATCGAGTTTTTGATTTCAATATTGTTCATCGATAGTTTCCTTCTATATCTATACGGCACGCAGACCCAATATTGTATCTTATTATAATCAAGGTTGACTCTTGAGATCCGACTATATATCTGGAGTTATTTGAAAATCTAGCAGCGGATATTCAAAAGAGAAAGAAAAAGAAAAAGAAAAAACAGCAAAACTCTAAGCATCAAATCTTCACCACCACCAAACCATCGTCTGAAAACCAGCCGCCACATATAATATCTACACAAGAAAATCCAAATCATCCTCTATCCATCCTATCCTTTCAAAAAAAGAAAATGCATCTCCGAACCAAGACCATTCTCCTACTCCCACTCCAAGGAATATATATACCCATCAATCTCTACCTACCTATCTAGGAGAGACTTACATAACCCCATCATCGATTCTCCCACTCACAATTTCCCTCTCGAAAGAGGGTTGAAAGTTGAAAGCATAAGATTTGAAGACGAATCACTGGATCGATGGATGGAAGGATGGATGGATAATCACCTCGGGAGCTGTTATTTTATTAGCCTTCCTCGATTTTATATTGCACGTTTGTCTGTGACTTTGCGTGATATCGAAACAATCGAAATGGTATATCTAGTGTGATTTTCGTAATCTAATTTCACTTTCTGGATGTACATTTGTGCTATATTATAATTGGCACTATTGCGCAGCGCGATGTATGCATATTGTTATACGGTTTCTGTTTAGTAAGGAAAAGAAAGGATAGAGGAGAAACGGATGTTGATATGCAAATGCTTTGGTAGATAGTCATCAGAAATTTAACCTACTCTCCAACCCATTCAGAGATGATCATATCTGAATAAGGTAATGCAATGGGTAGATAGTTATCACAAATGATGTTTCTCTCTCGAGTCTCAACTTGTGAGTTAGTTATCTGATGTTGATTTCTAGATTTCTAGATTTCAGATTTGGGAGATCGGAGGGAATTAATATAATCATTTATAAAATGTAATGGGCATTAGCTTAGCGTATTTGGTTATTGAACTTGGATACCTACCTACTAGTACGTAGGCTACCTACCTAGCTCTACTTAAAAGGGATTCCTTTCGAGATACCTACCTATCTTCAAGTTACCTATGGAGATGCAAGGCATCATAATATATTGAAGATCGCCAGCTCACATCCATACCCGATACATTCCACGCAACGGACCACGAAGTATTTTTGCAAGCAAGGACGAAAGAGTCTCCACCATTTTGAAAACCAAAACTTTGGCTCTAGGGGAGTTTGCAGGAGTAGATACATGATTAGGTATTGCGAACAGCAATAAAACAATACAAGCCGCGATAATTTCTCGGTTGACATGAATATTTTTCAAGTTAGGGTTAAGGATTCAGTTGATGAGATGACTTTCCCATCAGGATCCGATTCGGACTTCGATTTTCAGCATGCTTTAAACAAATACTTGGTTATTTTCGGCTTGGGGAGGGATGGGAGGGATGGGAAGGGAGGGATTGAATATTGAATATTATGATGGTAGAACTGTTAGGTTGTACATACAAACGACGCCAATTTATATGTCCAAACTTCACGTATAACCACAAAGGAGCTCGAAAGAAGAGCAAAGTTCGCAGGGAGAAAAGAGAGCAATGCAATGGAATAAAGGAATGGAGAAGAAAAGAAAAGAGCGGAGATAAAAAAGTAGAGAACGAGAAAGAGGAAGAGGACTACCCAAGGCGAAGAAGGACGTTGGAGAAAGATGGAGAAAGATGAAAGATGCACATATCAAACTTCCAATGTCCAATATCCAACCCAAGAAACAAACAAAACAAAACAAAACAGCCAAGCCACGTATGTCTTCTCCTCAGCAACTAACCAACCCGCACAGCAATCAGCAATCATATCCTCAATACCGCTATAAAATAAATAGTCCGCGACCATCTTTATCTTCATCCTCATCCTCATGCTTATCCTCATCCATCCCTCAGCAAACCCCACAACCAAGATCTTCAATACCTACCCCACACCACCCAAACCTCGCCACCTCACCACCCAAACCACCCACCCAAACCCAACAACCCAAATGCTAACCCTCAGCATGCTCTCACCCTGGGACCCTCTCAGCCCTCTCAGCACGCTCCCCACCCTCCTCGCCCTCCTCCTAATCCTCACCTGCACAATAACCACACTACTGCTCATCGTACAAAACCGGCGGATTTGTCGACAGATCGCTTCTTTGCGGGGCGCGGACGTGAGCGCGGAGGGGTAGACTTGCGTTTGGCGTTTGGTGGGAATGCTGGCTGGCTTTGTGATATGAGTTAGGATGGGGCTGGGGTTAGGGTGGAGATGGGGATGGGGATGGGGTTAATTATTTTTATTTTTATTTTGGTTGATATTGATATTGATATTATATTTTTCTAGCTACCTAGCTACCTAACTACCTACCTAGGTACCTAGAACTAGATTTTGGTTTGGATTTTCGAATATAGAATATAGAATAATGCAATATATCCACCGTCAGAGTCAGAGTTGGAGATGATTAACTATTTAGCTAGCTAGCATGCTATGCTGTTGTACTGTTGTGCTATTATTGTTATTGTTGGAGTCGAAATTGGAAATTCATGTTGTATTGTGTTGTGTGGTATATTGGTACTATTATACTATACTATACTTCTATACTTCTATACTTCTATACTACTACTACTATTTCTATATGATTTATCAACCGAGTTACTGTACCTGGTTGATTGATTGATCGATATTGATATTGATATTGATTATAAGAGAATGATAGTTTAGAGAAAGAAGATCCTTTTAATTCTTTAATTTTTCTTTGCGTGTGATCTTTGAGATAGATATTTCTTTTGAAAAGTATTGAAGTTATATTAATAATAGGTATTGATATTGGGGTAGAAACGAAACGAAACAAAATGCGTTTGTAAATCAAATCAAATCAAATCAAATAGAATAGGAGTGATCTGGGGATTGTTTATTTGTTTGTTTGTTTGTTTGTTGGAGGGTATGATAGTCTAGGCACCGAAGAGCCAATAGCCACGAACCAACAAATTTTCCCACCATGTATATAGCTACCTATTTCCCATCCATCACCGCCTCGTTTTAAGAAACCATCAAAAAAGACAAAGACCATACATACGCAATCAACGATTGATTCCCTGCAGGTATATTAAATTTCCGGTGAAAAGTTTCTTGGACCAAGGTAGAGAAATACGTCGGGTGTTTGCTAGGAATGTTTGTTGTCTCTAGAACAAGAACAGCATTTTATGAATCATTACTACCGGGCTCCTCTCCGGGAGGACCAGTGACACAAACATAAGTCAGTCCTGTGGGTTGTTGGAATGAACCTTGATTCCTTTGTGTCTGTAGAACTTGGATAGATAGGTAGCTTATAACCGCATTGAAAATCTCATGTGCATGCATGTATATTAGCGGTTTGTGAACCGATTGATCGGGGCGTGCTATATAATCAATTAACTTTCCCCACATCAACGAAAGAGCCCCCCAAGCCAATAATCAGTTTTCAATATCCCTCAAACATGACATCAAATCCAAATACAACGACCGGCATAATCCTCGTGGTTGTAGTTGTATGCCTTGTTGGCATTGTAGCCGGCATCTACTACTGTAGAGATCGAACAAGTTCATGCCCCGGTCCTACACAGCGCTCTCAAGGCCTTCCTCGTAGAACGCGCCCGGTGATTTCTCCACCGCTGATCCCGGCATTGCGAAATGGAATGCTGGGAGCTCTTCCTGTCTCGCCCGGAGTGTCTCCTCCACACCGTCGACCGCCTCCTGGAAAACAAGTGGTTCCACCTCCGCAGCCAACGATCCCACAATCGCCTCAACCTCATCCCCCCCATCTTCCTCCATCTCGCCCTCGCCCTCCTAGACCCCCCCCAAATCAACCTCCTGCTCCTTCGCCCAGGATTCAAATCCCTGCTCCAGCTCTGGGGAGGGGTCGAGGAAACCAAGCACAAGGCCTCAGAGGTATATCGAGATCACCAAGACGACGGGGTACATGAATCTTTCTTTTCCACCGCCGTCTGGAATGGAAGCTCGATTTCAATAACTTCTCACTTTGTCTGATTCTGCGATATCCCACCCCCTGGCATAACATGAAAATCGCGGGAAAATGTATTGGAGTAAATGCAAGTTTGTCTTCAGAAGTGCATTGAGAAATAAGAAGATCAATTGATGATTGTCAGGGGTGATGAATGATGACTGGCTGGAGGAATCGGAGGAATCTTAACTTTGTTTCAATACCTAGGTAGATATTGAAGATTCTGATATGTAGCAAATGTGCAGGGGGATGGTTGGAAGCATGAATGCTCTCTACCAGATCTCAAATATTACCATGACATCATTTTCAATGGTATATCAAACCAATGAAAGAGAATAAAATGTATGTGAATCGTCTTTATCAATGTTTCATATATGCTAGCATATACACACAAGCAGACGGGCCACTTGGCCATATAACACACCCTCCGCCCTTCACAAAATCCATGGTAACGATATATCATATGATCCACATATGATTCTCTGCCTCAAAAAAAAAGAAGAAAAAGGGGGAAGGAGGATGGGAAGGGAAAGGAAGCATCCTAATATGTAGCAGGTTCCGAGGGCAGGTACCTCAGTAATAATTCCAATCTTGCCGAATATCTTTGCGTCGCACCGAAAAACGACCGAAATGACATACACATGCTATCTGGATCTGGTAGGTAGAAAATTCAAACTGTTTTTCATCAGTGACGTTGAAAGATTCCCACAATATAATTATTATTTAATTATATTATGGAGTATGGTATGTTCGCCGCAATCTTGCATGTCTCACCGACTCTCACCGTGCTCACGGAGCCCGGATTATTGAATCATCCGAAGCTTTGCCGATTCAAGGCAAGGGTTTTCTTTTTGAAATTCCCGTAATAATGCAGTTGAAGAACTCTTTCTTCATCGAGATTAATTTTATAGATTAATTGAATATCGAGATGTTTTGGAGTGATTCGGTCGGTATGTTTGCTTACAATTTTAATTCTTAGTATGGGAATGCCACGAATGACAATTGGCACATTGATACCTATGATTTCATGTGAGATTACCTACTGTACTATAGTTGAGCCTCACATTTTATTACCTACCGCCGTAGTCTCATGGAAAATTCAGACTCCCAGTAACCCGATGCTGTGTCCAGTGCCGATAAGGCGATTTGCCGTAAGGATCGATCTACTGTAACCTGGTAGGTCAATAACAAGAAGAGTTTCAACATCATCCCGTCTGGAAAATGAGTTAGTCAGCGGAACACTCAGACTGCCACCTCACATTTTATTCTTAAACATCGTATCGTATCATCTCGTCCTGCCACGTCGGTCAATTCGTGATATTCGTGATAGAAAGATTGCTAAAAGATGACTGTACTCTTCATCATTTGACGTCGCCATTTCCTTCAACTCACATCATGGCTTGATGAATTGTGTAGTAAGGCTGAGACCCTGGCGCCAACATCCTATATCCATACCCGTGGACGTACATGACAAAATACAAAGGCTCTTTGCCAAGAAATATGGATGACAGATGATCGACGATAGGCACCTGGGCAACGCTTGAAATTAACCTTATACTAGAAATTGGAAGGGTTTGATATTCAATATCGATCTCTGAGTCTTACCTATTTACCGTAGGTCACGTAGGTATTGTATTATAATGAAGGAAGTGGTGCAGGTACTATCAGTTTTACAGTAGCCACCTTTTTCTACCTAGTAGATGTAGTTACCGCTATCTTTGTCATCATCAAGCTATCTACCGGTATTGATAGTTTATTTACCACCCTACCAACCTATCTAGGTAGGTACTCCGTACAAAGTAATCAATCAGAACGGCCACTTTATTACCTACCTAGATACCTATTAATTAATTAACTAACTCTTGAAAAGAGGATATTTATTATATACCTAGTACAAGTAGATCACAATACTCGTCATCAGTCCTCGAAACCTCCAAACCTTGAAACCTCGATATCTCATACCCAAATCTTCCATATCGTCTTATTTCAACGGTGAATGTCTCCAGACTCCAGTTCAACTTTCAAGGTACCTTCTACCTACTAGGTAGGTACATATTGATTAATAAAATCACGAACTGTGGCACCGGAATGATTGGATGATTGACCGACTTCCTTGCTTGGGACAATCTCGTATTAGTCAACCAATATTGCTATCGTATCTGACGATAGTACCTACTCCAGTCTCCAGTCTCCATACGATACCGATATGATAAAAAAACTTCGGAGGCTAGGACTGAATCTAGTCTCTAATGCAGGTTTCCTCAATTACGACTGCCGGGGCTACAGTATACTATCCAAAGATTATCCTATAGTATGAAAATCTTATTCTAGTCCAACCCACATTCCTCTCTCCAATTTACCGGTGAATTGCTGAGAGCCCCATTCACCATCCAGCGATTTTGAAAGTGCCCAGGTGGTCTTGTATGGATTAACAAAACTTCTTTCAGTGAATCAATCCAGCCTCCCATACCTACCTGCCCGACCTCAATGTCGTTGTCTTTTTAATCTTAATGTATATTCGCATTCTTTTACAACCATCTTTTAGTTCTTCAAGATGTTGGCCAGTTCTCTATCTAAAAGGATTACCGTCATAACCATCGTCTTCTCCGTTTTGTATCTTGCCTTTCGAGACCATCTATGGTCCTTGGAGACTCCCGTCCTTCTCAAACAACCCCTCACTAGCTTCACCATCACTGCTACTCACACTACCCATGATACGGCAAACGATCCGACCAACCTCGACCCTCATGGCACGGTCAACTCCGTGGGAGGGGTGACCGAAATCTCAAAGTTGATCCGCAAATTGCACCAAGTCGCACCCCCAGAACTTACCCAACCCGCCACATGCATAGGCCGAACTCTTGGAATCGAGGAAGTCACAAATGATACCGAACGTCGAAATGTCACGCCCGTATCCGACGAACAGGTCGAAGCCGCACGAAAAGCGCACGAGAATGTGGTAGACATGATACGAAATTCTTCTCATTTAGTTCCATATACACCTAAATCCAAAGGTATCGTAACAGTAGCTGGCGGAAGATATACCGGCGCCTTGCTTGTCACCCTTCGCATGCTTCGAAGAACAAACTCAACACTACCTGTTGAAGTTTTTATGCCGAATCCAGAGGATTACAATAAACATACTTGCGAAGTGGTATTGCCATCTCTTAATGCCCGTTGTGTATTGATTCCACAATACGAGGGCCTCAAAATTGCGAAGTATCAATATAAGATTTTTGCGGTTATATTGAGTAGTTTTGAGGACGTATTGTTTTTGGATGCGGATAATTTTCCGATTGTCGATCCGGTTGAGTGGATGGGGGCAAAGGTGTATAAAGATACGGGTTATGTTTTGGTAAGAGAATTGCTCATTCCTACGGTGAATTTCAATGTCCAAAACATCCGGGAAATTTCAACAATTGAAAGAACAGACGCTTCAGGGAAGGACTTCACCTGATCTTTGAATTCTTTGGGCCTTTCCTCTCATTCACGCAAAACCAAATCACTAACAGTCGCACAGTGGCCAGACTTCTGGTGGGCAACGACATCTCCCCATTACTTTCAAGTCCTTAACCTTCCACCGCCCTCCCTCCTGTCTCTCGGCACTACCGAATCCGGCCAAATAATCATCTCCAAACGTACACACAGCGATGTCCTCCTCCTAGTCCTCTACTACAACATTTTTGGACCCTCTTTCTACTACCCACTATTAACACAATGCGATGCCGGCGAAGGCGACAAGGAAACTTGGTTATATGCCGCCATTGCACTGGAGAAGAATTATTATCAAGTCCGACAAAGAACTGGCATTATAGGACATCATTCAACCGACGGATACAAGAGCGCGAGTATGATGCAGCATAATCCCGAAGATGATTACTCCACATACCTACGGGAAGAAAAGGAAAAGAAAGAACATCCGCTGTACAGAAAGGAGGATACGGCGGAAGTGGTGTTTATGCATCATAATCTGATCAAATTATCGCCCGTGGAAATGATGGATTGGATCAAAGAAAACAAGGGCAGTCGAATGTGGGGGGATAAGGCCAGCACGTTGAATAAATTCCAGGGCCGGGATTTGGAAAAGGATATTTGGGAGGAGGTCCTGTGGGTCGGCTGTGATTACGGAGATAGCTTGGTTCATTGGAATCAGGAGGTTTGCGAGGGATTGATGGGTCATTGGGCGGGCATCATGGCCACGGAGGCCGAGGCGGAGGTGAGGATGATGTTTGGGGTTAATAAACATATGGTGGGTGGATAGCAAGGAGGGCTTGGTAGGAAATTAGTGGGGGTGCATTTTTTTGAACGTGGAGTTGCGGGGTTCTTGTTCTTTGCTTTGGGTGGGTAGATATAGATTTGGACGGTGTTTGGTGTTTGGTGTTATGAGCGAGCTGGGAGTTGGGAGTTGGAAGCTGGGAGCTGGGAGCTGGGATGGGTTGGTTATTCAGGCACCTGCATGCATGGATGAAGTTGAATGAAAACGATCGGCATTCATTCATTTATTCATTCAGTCAGTCAGTCATTTATTCATTCCCTGGCGCACACGTGTTTTGATCGATCGATCGATCGATCGATAGGTTTGGTTACATGTTACCTATGTTACCTCTGTTAGGTACTAGGTATGTTACGTTACGATACGATGGCGTCCGTCTCGGTGTTACCTACCTAGGTAATTGGAAGGAGGGAAGAGAGAGAGGAAGGAGGGATCAGCGGAAGTGGAAGCGGAAGCGCGGTTCGTTTTTATTCGCTCTTGAGTAGGTATATTTACGGCTAGATAGATGTACGTAGGTAGGTAGGTACTTACTTAGGTTACATAAGGTAGTTCGCTGGAAGGATTGATTACTTATTACCTATCTAGCTCCCTATAGGATGCGATAGGGATAGGATAGGATAGGATAGGAAATGCAAAATTACATCATATCACATTACCACCAAAATTAGCAAGGCGGATAAATAAATAAATAAACTATTTATTTATTTGATTTATTTAATTGATTTAATTGATTTAATTGATTTTTTTTGGTATGCATGTTTGTTGGATGGGGAATGGGGAATTATTAGTTAGCTAGGCTGGCTGTATTGAACCACGACCGTCCTGACGACTTTCAACCGAAATTTTCCATGTGGGATGATTATCGGAGAGAGGTTCATCTTGCGGCCTTGGAAATATGGATTGGATTGAACATGTTGGAAATGTTGAAAATGGGCGGCTTGATGATGAATGTGGTGGGTGTCACCACATATAAGAAAAAAAAATCAAATTATTATATCAAGTGAAGCGAAGGAAAAAATCGAGCTAATTAATAATACCCCCCCGATACATATTCCTCGCGTGGACCTCCAAATAATGTACGAGACGATCTCCTTCTCCTCACTCTCGGCACTAGCCCTTGCGGTGGGGGATAATATCCCGACCCCGGAAACACCCCCGTTGCAGGTGCTCGTGGTGGTGGTGGTGGTGGCGCAATACCCAACCCAGGCATTATTGGCTCAGCGCGAGGGTAATTGGAACCCTCGGGTAACCTTAGATAATATCTCCTCTTCTCATTCGATTTGGATTTGGATTTCCGTCCCAACAGATTGCCGATGGCGCGCCAGAAATCATACCATTCGTCCGACCACAGCAAGACGAGAGCGATGATGATGATGGTGAGGGGAATGGCGATCGCCCAGAAGATCCACTGCGTGAGATCCATGTTCCGCACGTCGTTGGTGTTCATGCCGAGGATCGAGGCCACGGTGCTGAGGGGCAGGAAGATGATGGTTACGATGGTGAATGCGTAGATGGCGGTTTCTTGTCGGTCTTTGTGGGTGTCGATGCTGCGGAGGTTCTAAGAAGGAGTTGGCGAGTTAGCTGTTGTGTATGTGTTTGATACTTTGTTGAAGGGATAGTGGGGGAGAGGATTAGGAGTAGGATTACCCAGTTCTCGAGGTACGTCGCACGTTCGTTGATGTCGCGGAAAACCTCGATGCGTTCCTCGATGAGAGCGAGGCTTTCGCGAAAGAGAAGTCCTTGTACTCCGCGAGGATTGTGGGGAGATGACGGATTAGTCATAGGACTTGGGGTTTTGATGTCCATATCAAACTCGTAGGCGTCGCGGTAATGAACCGGGCGCTCGTGGATTATGTGATTCGTAGCACGATGTTCAAGAAAAGTTGAGGGTTTGTACTCGTATTTAGGTTCGGGGACGGCGCGGTTCACTCTGCCGTCTTGAAAGTTCGGCCGTAATTGAGCATTCTGGGCGTCGTTTAGGACTTCTCTTTGCGTTTCTAGCGTATCGAGAATGACTGAAATTTCTTGTTTCAAGTCAGTGATTCTACCTTGATGTTCTCGGTTGATTGGGTCTGCGTCGATGTCAAATTCCTTATGGCCTGTTAGATGGCATGGAAATTTTGAACTTTTGGAACACGTACCAGAGATCTCATATAATCTACATAAGTCTCGCAAATGTCTGGACATGAGCCTGTTAAGTCTTGTGACAGCTGAAAAGTTATGAGAGAGGCCACATCGAAAGGCGCAAAGACAACGTAGTCTGAAAGCTGATACTTTGATAGAGTCTGGATAGTTTCCTTCATACCTTCGTTCATAAGATCCAGACATAGATAAACGTGCGTGTTCCATGAAGGCGCCATATCCTTTGTAAAGGCGAGAGCCATGAGGAGATGTAACCATGCTTGAGGTAACTTCTCTGAAATCTTGATTTCGCATCGCTCCACGAGCGGTACCTCAGACAGAAGTTCTCTGAATAGTTCTGTTCGTTTTCCTATAAGCTCCAACCAGTCGACGATTTGTTTGACATCTCTCGTATCTATACTCCAAGCTCCTCTATCGGAAAACATATGTGGTGCCTGGTTCGATTCATCGTTCCCTGAAGATCCGTCTAGCTGGATCAAACCAAACGGAAGCATCGCCTATTATTAGCTTAGAGCAAAGTCACGAGGAAATAACTCACTAATATTATATCATATAGTGGACCCCAATACTTTTCAGTGGTAGGACCTGAATTTTCTGGTGATAGAAAGAACCCAAATAAAGCCTCTGCAGCATTGGCAAGCTCCACTTGTAATTCGTATGTTGCCTGAAGTGATCGGTCGCCCTGAACTTTACTTTCAACCTCAACCAAAACATCGTAAAATTGTTTTCTTGTATGTTTTGAGCTGGCTTTGTACGCAAATCGTTCGCTGAAGTTGGTTTTCTGGAGAAGGTAGTCATCGATCTCTTGCAGATCATCCTGCAGTAAAATTTCATCGACGCCCGCAACGAGATGAGGGGTTGACGAGTTTTTGGCAGTTTTTGGGTTATTTAGTATCTCAATCTGTGTATTCATCCAATGGAATATATGAAACTCATTCGACAAAAGTGTTTTTGTTCCTGCCGAAGCATTATCAGATGCAGAACCGGAATCTTTTGTATTAATCTCTGGTTTTGGTGTGTCTAAATCAGCAACAGTCCGGTCTAGCTGGTAGGAGGCCCCATCCTCTTTCGAATTTTGTGTCACATTCTGACTCAATTATTCAATGAACTCACCTTGTGCGTTCAAACCCCCAGCTGGCGACCTTTTGGATTTCGAGCTGATACTTGTCAACTATTATGAAGCATATGTTGTATCAGGGGACCTTGCCTAAGTCTAAATTCAAGGCAAACTTGTGACCTCTGCACTTGATTGAATATCCTTGGCCAATCTTTTGGTTTGACAATGTCACCACCATATACAAATTCAAATCCAAGGGGCCATAGTTGGAAGAAATGTTTCACAAAGTCCTAAGAGAACATTAGTTACTATACTAATGAGGTTAGAAACACAATACAGTCTTCTCACAATCCATGTTTTACATTCTTCAATGGGGAACGACCACAAGGAGGAGCCCGAGTCTGACACGAGAAGCGTTCGCATTAGTGAATCGGGGTTGTCATTTCGATGTGGGACAATCGAAATAGAGTCTTTGCTCAATTGTGATGTGGACAATCCAGCACAAGAAATTATAGAAGCTAGGAATAAGTCAGCTTTGAATGTTTCGCAGAGAATTGAACAGGCTCTAGTTACAATTATCCAGGATGAGAAACCAAGCCTGGCCAATATGAAAGCAAGATCCTGCTGGCGTATCTGGTAGATGGCATACAGCTTGCCTCAAGTCGCGCTCTTTTGGTGTCATAGATTGTCGTGTTTGCAACAAAGTCCGTGGGGGGTGTGATGAAGGCTGAAGAGCTGAAGAAGTGTATTTTTGAAGAGAAAAATACGGTAGAGAAAGCCATGTAAGCTTTCTTGGCTTAGACGAAGCGGAGGGAGTTTCATCGCGGAGTCGTTCTTGTAGGAGCTTTGGAACCATACGCTTGACTTTAGTGCGGCTAGAAACTTGCAATTTTTTATCATATCTTCTTTTCACGCGCTCTAGTAATTTAGAGATTCCAAATCTTTCATCTTCTTTAAGTCCGTCGAGATTCAGTATGCCATTCTGACCAAATCATCAGCCATGAAACAACTTCCTTTGCAATTACACAAAAAAGAAAAACGCACCTGGAAGCTATCAAAGTCCATAGAGGAATCCTCGAAGCGACTTGAAACATCAGTAAGAATCGCAAGAAGCATATCAAGTCACTCACACCCAATTGAAAAGTGGTACAGGTAGTCTCCCAGCAGAGGTTGCTTGTCCAGGGGCTAAGGTGAATTCAACAGAATGCATTCCTCCCATGATCCCGTCGCCTGTATAATGAGATTGTATTATTCTATCAACTTTGGGGCGTTGTATCGTCAAAGACCTATGTGATTGGGGTATAAGCGGTGGAATTCCCTTTTCGGAATATCCTGGGTTTGAGTCTTGAGTATTTTCGGAATGCATAAAAACTTTATTATGACGCGAAAGTCTGAAAGAATATGTCTCAGATTCAGGAAGAGATAATCCAAAATCAATTTCCCCTGTTCTAGTCCCGTGGCCTCCATTTCTGACATCATAGCTATTTAAATTAGGTCCTTCACCACGACTTGAACTACGAGACCTAGCGTATCGATATCGACTGCGGGACCTGGATCGGGAACGCCGTCTGCTGCGAGACCTTGTTCGACGAGTATAATATGTCGAGCCTCTTGCAGCCGCTCTGTCTAAGTAATACTCGTCGCCAGCTCTTTCTTTCATGACTCCAGGACCCCTTGAATTATACTCTGATGTCGGCTGGTACCTCACATAACTAGACGGATTAGTAAACTCATGGGCTCCACGACGCTCGACGGAAGCCAAAGATGGGGCAGACGGACTTCTTGGGCGCCTTTGAGAAATCTCAGGAGGCGGAGGACTTGGAGATATAGTGCGACGGGGTAGTCGTGCTGTCCGTTGATCATCATAGAAATTGTGGTAATCATTTTCATCTATTATGGTGCCTCTTGGAGAAGGTATTCCTGCAACATGGCGCTGTTCTTGACCACGCCGGCGGAGAAGACCAATATCTGGTATTTCTGTAAGGTTTTCATCGAACCGGACTGGTAGGGTTTCCGCTCGACGTGGACCACGTAGACGATCATACGATTCGCCAGTTGTAGCACGTTCCATTTTGCTATGATGTGAACATCACTATTGATTCTTGAGAGCATCATCGTGGGAGAATCGATGTCAGCTCGTCCACCCTAGTAAGCTGAAAAGGTGCCAAGGCGTGACTAATGCAGGTAAAAGTCTGTCGCTTCTACATTGAGCAATTTGATAGGTTCAATGACACGCGTGATATATATGGATATGTGAATTGAAAATTCGCGTGGAGAGATGTCAGTCTAGTCTACCTTCACTCACGGGCTTGCTAATTTTGACTTTTTTTGAATTTTCACGAATACCACATCAGAGAAAATGATAGTAACGCCCCATTTATTGATAAGGAGAGTTCGGCATGTGTTGATCTAAGGAGTAATCTCGTGACCCCCACTCGCCACACCAAGTTGGAAACCACCCAAAAAGCCAGGGAACAATATCTGAAGCATCACGCAACCCAAAAGGTTCAATATTGACATTGAGTTCTTACGGTGTGCACAGTTTTGTGCTAGCCGCGAAGGAGTCTTGTGGGATAATGTTTTGAATACAATACTGTCACGAATTTAAACACATCTGCGACCAATTACTTCCGATCTTAGTATCTCTGGTCTGATTGAGCAAGAGATTTTGGTGTGCCGTATGATTTGGCCTAGAGGCTGAAATGGAACAATGAGACGTACTACAGATGAAGACATGACGAGCTCGAGGCTGGTGGACTACCGGCTGCCGGGATTTCAGTATTGGGATTCAAATTGACCGAGTTTCTTTACTTTTGAGTTGACCTCCTTCCAACACAAAATTACGAAAAATACCTTTGAGGATGTGATTGTTATGGGGCGCAAACAAACATTTCTTCGTCTTATTCAAACTACTTGAACAGGTTGAACCACATGGGATGAAGGCTACCGGGAAGTTTCGGTAGTCCATCACCTTTCACCAACCTTCAGCAAGATCACGATTGTGATGTACCTCCCCCCTGATAAAAAATACCCGATTCGCCCCTTGTGTTGTGGGTATTGGAACAGCGACCAGGACAAAGAGAAATTTTATTGTTGATGAGGTAGACAATGCTCGTTCAATGTCCTTTAAAAATTCTATTGTTCAGATTTAAGAACAAGCCGGAAACATTAAAAGCATTGTGTCTAATAGAGGGGTTACTACTGCTATATAACAAGGTTAATTGTCTTAAATGATTAGTTGACAAAATATTCGAATCTATTATAACATTGCTTGAAAATGGAAAACATACTAGGACTCCCCACGACAGCCCCAATTGAGCTGACATTCGGCTTCGAGCTCGAATTCGCGATAGCCTCAGTACCAGACCAGTTCCTCGATCCCGACCCGGATGATCCCCGTGCAGTCCACGGTATCACTCGACCAGAGTACTGGAACAAAAACGAATTTCTTCCTTACATACTCCCGAAAAAGAGAATTGACGGCGAGGAAGATGAAGAAGAAAGTTGGCCTCCAGTATGGCAAGAGCAAATAGATGCCTTAAAAACGAACATTGCAGAACTCCTAAACCAAAATGGATTTCCAGCAGTTCCAGATATCGAATACGATGCAACAGTTGATGATAACACCAAGATCTCTGATTTAAAATACTGGGTAATCTCTATGGACCACACCATCGCTCATGGCCCCGATGACCGCAGCAACTATTATTGGTGGCCAATAGAAATCCAGAGCCCGGCATACATCTACAACGAAGAAAACAAGCAGAAGGTAAGAAAAGTCCTACAACTTATTGACAAAACTTACAGGACTAAGTGCGATTTGAGCGCAGACACTCACATTCATATCGGCAACGGGCTAAATGGGTTTGATGTCAGTACAATTAGAAAATTGATGGCCTTCGTTTGGACCTTTGAAAGGCAACTCGCGACTATACATCCCCCTCATTATATGACCGAGAAGGCCTTCTCGCAACCGTTGACCACACATAGCATGCTTGCGACGATGGGAAAACGATATCGAGATCGAATAGTACTAGAAGGAACAGAAGAAGAGTTGAAAGATCATGACACGAATTTTGTCATAGACAGAATCATGGAAATAGACACAATTGACGAAATTGTGACAATGCTATCGAGTCCACTTCTGAATCAAAATCGCCTCACCAAAAGGTTGATATACTCTATTTGCAACTTGGAAACAGGTAGAGAAAAAGTCAAGAAAACAATCGAATTCAGACAACACAAGTCAACTTTAGATGACGAGGAAGTCTATCATTGGATCACTGTTTGCAGATTCATCGTCAATTTGGCAATTGTCGCAGACGAGGAAATCCTGTCGGAGTTCTGCAAGGAACATCTTCATAAAACGGTAGACGAGTTTACCATAGTTGAAGTTCTTATGACTCTCCTACTTCCGGAGCAAGCTTATTACTATGGAGTAAGGGTTTTTGCAGAAAGAAAATGAAGAGGAGTAACGCAAGATGAAACTAGAGGGAAAACGCACGAGACCAGATTGGTAAGTACATTTCCATTTCATGGATTACCTTTTACTGTATTGTCGATTAGATCGTAAGTGTTCCTCAATTTTGATGTAAACATAAAAATTCCACCAAATTTTCCCTAATATGCCTCACGTGAATTCTGCAATGACAATGATGATATCCGCGAACAATTTTCCTGCTGGCGCACCCAGACAGACAGACAGAAAGAACCTCCCCTCCAATTTTAGATTCAATAAAAACCACCCAATCACAAACCCACATTCTAAACCAACAATCCAAAAATTTCGCACACAAACACATCGTGATACCCCCACCTCCTTTCGCATATTCCGTCCTCACAATCCCCCAACGCGCAAAGCCCCCCAACCCATCATCAAGGAAGCTTCACCTGATAATAATCCTGCAACAAACGTCCACTCTCCGTGCAATACCCCACATTAGCTTTCCCTCCATGTGCAAGCGCACATTTGAGTCCATCACAACAGGACGGTCCGGGAACGTGGCATACGTCGCTTTTGGCGATGCATATTTCGCGCGACTATGTAACGTAGAGAGAGATGTATTAGTATAAGTTTCACAGTTGAGATGAGAATGAATGCCATTGGTTTAGGAGGGTCCAGGAATCCTCAGAGGCAATGGGGAGAATTGGGAGAACGAAGCTATTACATACTGCAAGAGCCCCGTCTTTTGCAAAGGCAAAGGTTGAGAAGGCTAGGAGGATGGTAAGGATGGGTTGGTGGAAGTGCATTGTGTGGGATTTGATGGATGGTTTTGGAATTCTGATGTTTAGTTTAAGTGTCGTCGTTTATAGTTTATCATGATGAGTGGTTATATGGGAGTGGAGCAGTATCCTACTGTGAAAATTACCTAGAGGAATCCAACTCAAATGAGGAATGTCCTCACCCATTCCATTTCGATGCCCACATTCCACGCTTCCATTTCAAAAATCTCCCGACCAATGAAAGGGTACACAACGGACGGCACATTAACTTTCTGTTTCATCATACATGCAAGTTTTGGGATTTGGTATGTGTAGTATTGGCAAGCGAAATAAGGGGGAGGCGGGATGACAGTATGTTGGAACGGTGTCGTCCGATGTTGATACCATACCAACCACGTGCCATACAAGAAGGCCAATATGACGCCGTGGGTACCACAAGTGAGAACCGGTGTATGGAAAACCCACGCCATGCTACCATAGAGGTAGGTAATATTTGCAATCTCAACATTCCAGAAATTCGACACTGGCCCCATCTGGTCATACAAGCGACCCATGAAATTCATCAACCCTGACTACCAAACCGAACAGGGATGGAAGTATTTAACAATCCTCATATGATATGCCCAATCCCAATCAGCCATTACAAAAGTCCCTCCCAGATGCTTCCCTTGTATCTTCCTAACCATTTACCGCACGAAATCGCGTGATAACAAACATGCGATATACAACAAAACTTTCGTATCAAATTGTCTTCACTGTTAATAGGTAGTAGGTAATAAATACCATGGTACAAGGCCCATCTACCAATCTAATCTAAACCTTCCATTCTCAATCCATACCCACCAGCCCCAGAAACCCATTCCCCCATTGCCCCATCCCCCCATCCCCCAAATTCCCCAAATTCCCCAAATGGGACTTCATGACATCCATCCAACATCCATCCAATATCAATCCAATCCAATAATCCATCCATCCAATCAAAGGGAAAGGGGAAGCGTGTTTCCCCAGCTTTTAGTCCCTCCTTGGCAGTTGTCCTCTCATTTCCATTTGTTGTGACGTATTGTATTGGATCTGCCGAGTGTGCATATAATATATATACCTTATACCTAGGTAGGTAATATAGACGAAAGTTTTAAATACCTACCTACCTACCTACATAGATAGATAGATAAACTACACCCCAAAGAATTGATTAATTTGATTCCCGAAAGCTGTTACTTTTCCTCCCGAGTTCTTCATTCCATGCATGGCATGACACTTTCCAACCAGCTGAGCTAATCACAATGATCCAAGCGAACGAAATGGGACATGTGTAAAGATCATCGATCGGTTTGGTATTTGACTATCTATCACATACAGTTTCCATCCCCCTTCATGTTTCTTCCTCGCGAGTTGCCGTGCTACCAATGGGGGCCTTGAATCCAAAGTAACATTCAATCTCGAAAACGCCATAACCTGGTATTCCACATGAATCCAGCTCAACAATTACCATATCCCAATACCCCGCCCCAGCCTTTTTGGCCATTCACAAATGAACATATAATAAATGAACGTTGCGCTGGCACTGAATATACAGCTACCTTACGCAACCGGCCTGAAAGCCAAATTCTACAAATCCCCCCTTCCCCCCTAAAAGAAATGTCAGGCAGATGCCACACGAATGTATGTTGGCGCAAGCGCATCAAATCGTAAGTTCCCCTCATCAAAACGCCTTCTAACGCCGTTTAACGCCCTTTCCACCCAATGTGTTCCCGGTTTCCCAATGTTACATGCAGTAAGCATCCGTTAAAGCTTCTCCTTTTCGGCGAAGCGCATGTTGGATTTATGTGTGAAAGAAAAAGCTTTTGTACAAGAGGCCGTAACTTTTCCCCAAGCAATGTTTGTCCCTCTATTGGGGCGGTTGTGTTTGTGATCCCCACAATGTGTTGTGCACATGGCTCGGTGGCTCATTGGGTTGTATAGACCTTCTTGAATTGGCCCATTGTTCTGATGGTGGCGCGGTTCGTCCGCGTTGTTCCTGTTCAGCTCGCTCGAGTGCAGCCTTTGCTGCGGCCTTTTTTGCAGCCTTTTCTGCATCTTGCTGTGCCCTTTTCTGTAAAAGGTACATGTGTGGTTCTGATAATTGTTGTACACTGTATGGTGATACTGGTCGGTCCACAGATATTGGCTGTGCTAATGGACTTAGATCCCCAGTTACTGCCATCCCAATCGGATTCTCCTGCCTTCGCATCGAGCCATGGGTTGGATTATTAGCAACCAGGAGGCCCGAGTTTTTGTTATATCGCATTCCATTCGTGGTAATATCTAGTCCTTCGGAGTTGTAACGTTGAGCTGCTGGAATGTAAATTGAATTGTTTGTAGGGTTAGGCTGTGCATTATCTATCAGACCAATTCCTTCCTCACCTTCCATAGCCCCTTTGTTACTACCGAAGTTACTCTTCCTGTATTCATTGGCAATCGGTAAGCCATCATCCCGTCCTTTGTATGATGTATCCACTTCCGAGTTCGTAATTTGGAGGCTCAGATCATGGTCGTTATTGAAAGATGTCGCTTTATATGAAGAGTCAGTCTCGCGACGCTTGACACCTACAAACAACCAACGCATACTACGAGCAAATGCTTTGACCAGATCCCATGGGTTCATAGCATCAGCGAAAGCCATAAGGCCGAAAGTACCACCTTGTTTAGGACCAATAGGCTGCAAGCCAGGTGAGTTTGGATATTTGACAGGGGTCGCATTTGATGCGTATGGTCTCCAAGGAAACGCG
Organism: Ciborinia camelliae; assembly: GCA_025890175.1. Taxonomy (NCBI): domain Eukaryota; kingdom Fungi; phylum Ascomycota; class Leotiomycetes; order Helotiales; family Sclerotiniaceae; genus Ciborinia; species Ciborinia camelliae. The sequence continues at coordinate 1,037,087 of JANPYM010000012.1, forward strand.
AACAGGTGCAAAATCGAGAAGATGGCCATTTCAATACAGAGTAACAAGTTCGGAATGCCAATCTTCAGGTCGGGGTATGCCAAGTACTTGGTTGGCGTGACAATGCCAAGAGTAGATGACATCAGAATACTGATGGCAAAGCTTTGCCAGAAGGACAAGAAGATGACTGCTTTGATGGCAACAACTTTGAGGAAAGGTTTATGTGGAGCAAGATCGCTCCGAAGTTGTATGTAAAATTGGATGAGGCAAAACATGGCGATTGTTACTGCAGCACCTTCAATCACAAGAATCTAAGAATGGTTAGCAGATATAAAACAAAAAAGAGAAAGTTTTCATTACCCATATATGAGCAAATACCGGAGAATCTGAGGAATCACAATATTTGCCAAAGTATTGGGTGACAACAGCCAAAACCGTCATGGTAATCCGAATAAAACAATATTGATAGACACCAGACCATATGATGTTAAACCATGTCAAACCACTCCTTGGTGTTCTCCAGGGACCCCTATCACCACCGCAACATCCTCTCATGAAACTCACAGGAAAAACCCATGGCTTCGGAGTTGCGCTTCGAAAATAAACCTTTTGGTTGTGAAGATCCGGGGCGATATAGTGGCATAGGAGAGCAAAGAAAGACGCGATGGCGAATGCTTCGTAGCATTCTGATATCACACTATAATAGATTTCATGCCAGTACTGCCAAAAGCTTAGACAGGATGCCACTGAGTAAATCGGAACCATAAAAAGAATGCGGATGATGCTACCCAGATTTAGTATATGCAAGTAGTCCATATATGGGGATACATACTGCCGTTGCTCGTAGGGCTTTGTGTAATGCATAGCATGCATCCACATGAGATATAGCGATAGAATAATGGCGATCAAGGCAGCCGCCGCGGAAAGTATTATACCCAGCTCATGGAATGTTAAATTCCCTACCAACACTTCTTCCGACTTTCCAACTACAAAGCATCATCATCAGCATATTTCCTTATTTCTAGATGAAGAGACCTCATACTTCGCATATCATCCAGCGTGACATTACATGTTGTGTTGATGAACATGACTGCGGTTGTTGTCGATCGACTGCTCATCAGCACGACAACTACAGTGCGGTCGTGGCCAGCGCAAGTTGTGTCGTGATTCCAGCCTGTTTCTAAATTCTCCTATGACCTTAGTCTATGCCCTTCTCTGTGTGTATAATATGTTGTCGTCTTGGTTGGAAGCAAGTGAACGTATGTAAATTTGTGGACGAATCGCAGAGGATAGAATGTAACGAAATGGCGACTGTTGTTTTCGAGATCTAACAATAGATCTCTATGGGCCAGCGTCGATGACTGTGCACAAGGGTATTTTAATCGAAAGGAATTGATTCAATGGGGAAGTCGTAGTCGTGACTGTATCGCTCGCTCAAATGGGTATCAAAGTATTCGAATCGCTCGCTCAATAGCTTTTTACGGACATGAAGGTTGATGGAGTTGCAAAGTTGCGACAATTTGTGAAACGTTGAATTTGTCCGAAAAGAATCTAGGAATCTAGGTAGCAGACCAGTGCATGAAAGATGAAGTTTTAAAAAGACGAAAATGGTCTAGGGGGGGTGAAGGGATTCGGGAAATGGAAGTGGAAGTGGAAGTGGAAGTGGAAGTGGAAGTGGAAGTGGAAGTGGAAGTGGAAATGGAAATGTGAACAAGAGTGAATGTGAACGAGTAACAGAGAAGACAGAGAAGAGAGAGAGTGAGAGTGAGAGAGAGTGAGATGTTAAGACAAGGAATGTAAAAATGTGAAATTCAAGAAAAAGGTACTGCGGTCTTGCAGGTCTGCGGACGAGCTGCGCGCGTGTAAATGGGTAGGAAAGGTTGATTCACATCAGAAATTCATAGGATAAGGAGGGCCATGGAACATTAGTTGTAAGGAAGATTACCTAAAACTCGTAACGAAACTAATAATTGGAAAGGGAAATCAACGAAGGCGAGGCAAAAGAAGGCTGTGCACGGTTTACCCACACCAACGGGAAAGGCTATGTATTATTAGGTATAAATATATTAAATATGATCCATATATCAAGTATGATTGATATATTAGGTATGATATATGAGGTATTAGGTATGATATTAACAAATCCTTCAAAATTCGTGCATGATAACTCCGTACATAAGGTACCTTCATGTTGGGTATTTATTAGATATCATCTACGATATATATATAGATATATATATATATTATTTTGGTATTGGTATTTTGTTTGGGCGTTTGACATCGTATGACTTGAAAAATTCGATAGTCACGTGATGCTTTCGTTAATCTTTTGAAATTCCGCCAAGAGAAACTCATTTAATGAACCATGATCCAATACAAGCTAGGTAGGTACTGACAGACAAACCCGAGAAAATAGATAGAACAGACCAAACAGACGAAACACTCTTTATAGTACTGTGTTCATCCATCCCCGGGGCCATCAATCATACCTATTCATATCATATCATATCACATCATGACACGCGTATCGCGATCATCCGACCATCCATCCATCCATCCATCCATCCACCTACAGCCTCAAGACAGGTCGCCTCGTTGGCTACTGAGAATCATCGCTACTCTACCTCTACCTAGGTACCTACTTTATTCTTATTATTATACAAAATACCGTGAAACAAATTGGCAAAGGGGAGCTCGGGAGCACCTCGTACGAAAGTTCGGACCATATGGAATTTGATATTTGATCCTAATCTTACTAGAAATCCTAAAAGCTTACAACCTAAGCTGTGATCTTGGAAGAGTCCGAGGGGTGATGAGGAAGTTCTAGGGACGACTTCAACTACATCCATACATAACCTATGATTTCATTTATCTCATCGTTCCATTTAATCGAGTACGGTTTCTCCATCACCTGGCTTGGTTGATGAAAGTTCACAGAGCAGAACACGCAAATCTTGATTTAAAGTTCCAAGGCTGTCTTTATTTATTGCTTCCATAAATTGCGTCAATAAAGCTAGATACTGTACATAATTTTCACAAGTGTAAAGACATGTACATATATTCCATTTCAGCTCTAATCATCTCCCAGAGCCAAGTGGAATGATTCCGTGAAACGTGAAACGTGAAACGAAGAGTCTTGACTTCAATTCATGCAAATTCTTCTTCTTCCTTAAAGGCTCAAACACGTGTCGACAACCAGGTGTGTTTCATTTCCACTGAGCCCAATCGGATCTGCCAATGGATTTTCTCGAACTTCTGTTTTATCTTTTTTCATTACTGTCAAACACTTTACTTCATCGGGATCGATTCCTGGGAAACAATAATGGATTTTGTATCCTTCGAACTTCGAACCTTCCATCTTTCCCCGCATCCAAATATAGAACTCGTCGTTGCTTACAAAGGTCTTCGATTTCAGATTATCCAGACTCCCAGACTCTTGAAGGTGCTGGCTGATCTTACCTTTACTACCTATTAAATATCCGAAACTCAAACTGTAATAAGCACAGACATCGGCACGTCCAAGCCACCGTTAAGCTAAGTTTGAACCCAAGTATCACAAAACGATTGAAAATTATTAATTCTTACGTATTATGGACCACGATGAAAAGGCCATGGCAAAGAAGTCTTATTGGTTGTATGGGAAGGCTAAGGTTTGCGAGAGGTTAGGCCCCTCGACTAACCTGGAAATACATAGATAGTATATGCCTGATTCCTCAGGCTCAGAAGAGCCTCACAACCACCTGGGCATGGCGGGTATTGTGCCGGTACAAATTACGCTCGGGTTTGGAAAGATTCGCATCGACTTTCCATGTTTGGAGTTTTAAGTGCAGTACCTAAGAAGGCCTGGAGAAACTTTTGTCGAGTGAGGGCAGGTAAAATCGTAGTATTGAGGTTATTGATGGGGAAGAAAGGAAAAGGAAGTGGAACTTCCTTTTCCTGAAACGAAGTGGAAGGGTTTCGGGACAGGAGAAAAAACAAAACTCTCAATTTTACTGCGATTGGCTTACATGATAGTCTAGCGATTACATAAGAACCTACCCGGCGTCATATAATAATATTGTGATGGTCCGCCAGAAGAGTTTAATAGGTTATGTTGTCAAGACGATGACTCCGATCAGGTGTATGATTGGGAAGCGTGGGATTGGATTGTCTATGGGAAGAAGAGTTGCTTAGCATCTAGAATGCTAAGTACTAAGGTGAGCGTGCCCCTCATGTACCCGTAGGCACCCGCTACTTCAATATATGTATTCAAATAAATGTTTTTTTATTAGGATTCTGTAGGTATTGTGGAGGAAGGAACGGCTTATCAAGCATTGCATAATCAATTCCACATCTAGCTAGTATAAAACACTTCTCTTAGCTAGTACAGAATGATGTCATTCCTTTCCCACTTAATACAAAACTTTCGACCTCGCAGTATTGAAGCGCGGGGCGCTTATAAACAGTTCCTACTATGTATATATGTAGCCTAGCGTAGCGTCCATGCGGAGCGCGAGCACAGCTACGCTGGAATCGTACCTAGTAATCCACCTTGGCACGAAGTAGACCCTCTAGCTTCTGCCCTAGCCCTCTAGCTTCTGCCCTAGCTCTCTAGCTCTATGCCTTAGGCAACCACTCCGGCAGTTCCGGGCGTCAGACCCATGATCGCCCGGAACTGCCGGACAATGGCCAACAGGTAGGAGACGTCCAAATTGACCATTCCACTGCCTTCATATTATCTGTTATAAAAAAATCGTCAGTATTACCAGATTCTAACGGTGGCCCTACCACAAGATCCACCGATATATTTTCGAGAAGATGAAAGCAAGAGAGGGATGTAAAAACTTTGAGTACTTAATCTTCAAGCCGACAACCTATAGCACTACACGCTCTTAGCGATTGCTCAATATGGAAGGCGCGACTATTGGGTCTATTTTGCCACACGATCGTCGCTTTCATAGTAAAGAAACTCTTTTGCATTGCCCCCTGCTTCACGCGTTACTTGATTCATTACCACAATATATGTACCCGCGGGTGTGACGACGTAAACCAACGCGTAGAAACCAGCACTGTATGATCAAATACCCGGAGAGGTAAAAGATCGGATGCCCAAACCTGAGGGCTGTGTTGTAAATCCATAACTGCTAATCAAGTAATGCCATTTCCAAGATTTCCAAGAACTTGATTTCCCTTGGGCTCCCCGGAGTTCCCGAGAACATTAACATGCAAACTCTGTACCGAGATCGAAGAACATGATCTTAGTTTGGGTAGAATAATCACTCTTTGAAGTGCTCCTGCCCCGTGGAATAACAAGTATTGGACGCGCACTATTCCTTTTGTGGAGTTGAGCCAAGAGCACTAGCGATCTAGATAGATATGAAAACTGTATTAGAGGCAAGAAAAGCAGGTAATGAGTAATACCAGTCTGGTTAGAGAGCTAGTGGATGATGATCTCGGACTCTTTGACATTATAATTACAAGTAGATCGCCCGTACCTAATTAGTCTTTTGGATTGATTTCGCCGCATAC